>CM028347.1:31852739-32452739 GCA_016618105.1 Dendrobium huoshanense
TTCGGATTTATCCACCGGGTCGATCATCCGCGTGAAAAAACAACCTGGGCAGAGATTATAACCTAGTCCAGCGGCGATTCCTTTTAACATGATTGATCAGACGGTCGGCATTTTGATCCCGCGGTTTGAACTAACGGTCCAATATCGGATGACGGTCTACCGATATCTGGACCGTTAGTTCGAAACGCGGGATCAAATGCTGGCCGTCTGATCTTCTCTGTTAAATTGAATCGCGCGAATCAATCCTGCCCGTTGATTCTTTCACGCGATGATCGAGCGGTGGATGATCCGAGCTGACTCGGATTAGTGAAACCGCGTCCGCGGTTTGATCATCACCCGATGATCGCATCGGCGGCGCAATGATTACGCCGCCATCTCAATCATTGGCCCGCCGCCTCCGCGTTTGACTCCGCGAACCAGATGCGCCACGTGTCCCACCAGCCGTCGTTTCTGGTTTGGCCGAATCAGAGAGCTCCACGTGTGCAGCCGCCGCCAGTTTTCTTTTAAATGGTTTAAATTAGTTTTAAATTATTTTAAATTCAAATTTCTTCAAAAAAAATAATGGAAAATTAATTTTAATTAATATAAAAAAAAATACTTTATACAATAAAATTATCATGAAATTAATTATTATATTTTTGATTAATATCAATATAAAATATTACTTTTATATTAAATTAGTTAAGTATTAAATATCAAGTATTTTAAAATTAGTATTTATTTATATATATAATTAAGTATTTTTGAGGTAGTTAAATATTATGTTTTAAGTTTTAAAATACTTTAAAATTTCAGAAATAGTATTAATATATTGAATTTTAAATAAATTTTAATTGTGTATATATCTATTATATATATATATATCTATATATATATATATATATATTATAATATATATATATATATATATATATATATATATATATATTATATATATATATATATATATATATATATATATTATATATATATATATATATATATTATATATATATATTACTTTAATTTTGAAATTAAATCAATTTAAGATGTATGTTATATTTTAAATAGTTAAATTTCAGTAAAATTAAGTACAAATATTTTAGAAAATTCTAATAATTCAAAATTTCAGAATTATTTGTAACCTAATTTAACTTGATTTGTTAATTATTTTTAATTATTAATTAATTTTAAGTTAATTAATCTTAAACTTTAAAAATTCAAATTAAATTCATTCTAAATCAGAAATATTTAAGTAATACGCCAAAACTTTTGAAATTTTAAATACTTTAAATTAAGTTAATTCTAAAATTTAATTATTAATTTACTTGAATTATTTAGTTATCTTTAATATTTAATTAATATTATATTATTATTTTGAAATTAAAATTATTTTCATAATAACTTTGAAAATCAGTGGGTCTCTCAATCATGTAAAAATTCATTTTTGATGATATTTTGAATTACTTTAATTTAAAACATATATTTATATGTAGGTTTATATATACTTATGTATTTTTAAATCTATTTTAAAATATATATATCTATATATATATTTTTAAATCCTTAAGTGTTTGAGGGAACCCTTTGGAATTTTAAGCTTTGATCGAATATGGATGAATAAAATTAATGGGGATGATTATAAGTGAAGAATCGTATTTTAATTGTTCACTAATCTAGTCTTTAATTATGTGTTTTGTGTTAATCTATGCATGTTTAGGGTACACACACTCGCACTTAGTATAAGGTTCTCCTAGATTTAGGAGTTGATTGTTATTATGTGTGATTCATGCATGTTTAGTCAAGGGTTAGTCAAAACTTTGATTCAACCCTATTAAACTTAGTGTCACTAAGGACAACAATTAAGGACTTTGATTTGAGAACTTAGAAACTTCATTGTGATTAGGGTACACCTCATTTGAACTTGAAATTTGAACCATTTGAACTTAGTGATATTCTCAGCATTAGGGAATTTTCTTAATGATTTTTGAATTCATTAATCCCCCTAATTAATTTTCCTAAGTTCAAGTCTTAATTAAGCCATTAACCCTTCCAAAAATGTAATAAATCCATTTTAAATCTAAAAATTATGTTTAACCCCTCTAACTGACCATAATTAAACCCTTAACCAATGAAAATTAAAATCCAATTGATTTGACAGCAAATTAAACCTTAATTTAATTTTAAGTGAAATTGAATATTTAATTAATATAATTAATTAATAATTATTAAAAATTCCAAAAATTTCCCAAACACTTGGGAATCTCTCCTTAGGTCATTCCGGACCTTTGGAGCTGATTTCGAGGAGTTGGGACCTCATTTGGAGTAAAATCACAAAAAGGGGCCTTTAATTAAGGATTTTCAATAATCCAATAAATAGTCAAAACTTCCAATATTCATAACTAATTCAAGAAAAATCCAAATCACCCAAACTCACTTGCATTCAACTCCTAATAAGGTATAATATTTATTAAAAATATTAAATTCCAGAAATATGTAATATTTCAAAAAGTCAACAAATTGGTCAAATCATAGTTCAAAACTAGTTCAAAACTTTAAACCTTCGTAATAAAATGTAGAAAACTCTGATTTCAACGTACTTACTGTCTAACGGATTGTAGTAAGCTCTAGTATTTTAATAAAATGTTAACTTTCCAGAAAACACTTTTAATCAAAAAGTCAATTTTCAACCCCTTAATTAAATGATTAAAATGTTCCAAAAATTCATAAAACTCAAAATCGTTCTAGAACTCCAGAAAATGTTAACTTAATGTTTAAAACATTCAACAAACCTTTTAAAAACACAACAACCATCCTAAAGATGAAGTTTATTGGTTGGACTACTCCGGGTTGCGGAGCTAAGTGTCCTAAGGAGGCTAGTTCCTCGAGCCTGGTGGCACAACGCCACGAATGGATTCCAAGGGGTGTTAAACCTTAAAAATAGATTAATTATTAATTATCTAACCTTTTAAAACTTCTAATTTAATTACATTAATTTGGTTTATCGGCTGGACTACTCCGGGCTGCGGGGCTAAGTGTCCTAAGGAGGCTGGTTCCTCGAGCCTGGTGGCACAACGCCACGAATCGATTAATGGCAAAATTAAATTAATCAACTTTAAAAATCAGCAACCAAACATTTCTAATAAAAATTCATTAATTATTAAGCCTTAATCAACCTAAAATATTTAATTATACCGGATACCACTGGGTAACCTAGGCCTACGAGGCTATTAACTTAGCCCCAAGGAAGGTGAAATAAACTTCACGGACTCGGTGTGAAACAAAGGTGAGATCCAACAAATAACTAAATGAATCTTAAAATTAACCTCAAGCTATTAATATTTGAATTCAAACTTAAATCCCTTAATCCTTCCAACCAATCGAACTTTAGATAACTTTAACTAATAATCCTAATTAGGATACATCAAAACCACATGACCTACCTCACACACTTTAGATGGTTTGCTAGGATCACCGACTCTAGTTTTAGGATAGGCCGGTGTTTTACCTTCTGTAGTTGTATGCCGAGTTTTTGAGTTTTTACTGCATGCTGTTTACTAGTGTAGAATTGATGTGTTTATTTACTTACTTCCTGCATTCTGTGATTGATTGTACGTTAGATTTATCCCTAGGTTAGGAGCGAATTATACTTGTGCAATCTTATGCAGGTGGCCATGCTCATACAAGGAGCTGAAATTAAAGGGGCAGTTAATAAAAAATATATATATACTGTTTGCACAGGTATCTGCCGCGCTTAAGACCCCCTTTAAATAAAAAGAGCATGGCCAAGTGCGGCTAAAAAAAATGCATTTCAAATTTTCATATTATAACTGCTTGAGAATATATACAACTGTTGATTATTAGGATAACCTTGCAGGATCGAGTCTAGATTTTCTTGTTTCTCTAAATGTAAATTTAATTCAGTTAAGGTTGTAATTCTTTAAAATGATTTGAGATTGGGATATGAATATCCAATTTGAATTCCAAAGAGGTGAAGACATCCCTAAAGGGGAGAGTCTTCTTCCATTTGGAAGTCAAATTAGGATACTTTGCAAATATCCAAAGAGGAAAGAAAACACCTCGATCAAGGGGGAGTTTCTTTCCATTTGGATATCCTGAGCCGACGAATCAAGATGTTCGTGAGAAGATGAAGGATTAGACAACGAGAAGAATCCCAAATCTCAAAATCATTTGATTTAAGATTAGAAATCTAGGTTGTAGTCAGTGGTGCCCGGCCACTTTAATTTCTTGTAATTTTTTAGATGTAATAATGAGTGGCACTTGCCATATGGACATTCAATTTGATATATTTAATTTAATTGATTTATTTAATTGATTTCGTATTAGAACTCCTGCTTTTCTAGTCTTTTTACTTGCATGCCGTATTTGATTTGACCTGGAATTCGAATTTAGGCTCTTAGGGGTCTGTCAAAACTTCTTCTACTTTAATTAAATAAAATTTTTAAGATAAGATAGAAACTCTAAATGGTCTTAAGAAGTAAGCTCGGACTCGCCGAGGGTTTTTTATGCATTCATATTATACTTTCTCAACCTTGTTAGGCATCTCCCCGCCTGCGGGTTCTGGCAGACCACCTGGCCTATGAGGGTGCCGATCTGTCAAGGGGATGTTATGCAATCTCTAGGGAAAAATATATTTTCTAAGCCAAAATTTTTAAACTGCTACATACAAATTTTGCATTCAATCGAGTCAATTAGCATGCATCGCATTAGTAACAAATTTAAAAGAGTCTAATATTTAATTGCATTACTTAGACATCAAATACCCAACATAAGTCTAAGGGGTCAATTAAGGATCTGCTCTAGATGTCGACCCCGTTCCTTTATACTTTTCTAATTAACGTCCCTATCACTCTACAAAAAGACCGGACTCATATTTTAAAATCGCTTAGGTGGTTTAGCTGGCTCCCCAATCCAGGCCGGGGTAAGACCAGATTCGCATTGCACTAGCTAGGTTCGGGGTGCTAACTTTTAGTGCCCAGTTTAGACTTAGGTTCAGAGGCTGGCTCTGGCTATAAGACCTCAACCTCCAGGAATTGAATCCTAACTTTCTAATAAAATTGATCACTTAAATATTAAATCTCTTTCAATCAAATTTAAGCCCAACACTTAAGATAGATTGGAGTGTTTTCTGAAGTAATTCAGAATCTTAAAAACACTCCCTATTCCTCTTCCTTTGACCCCGAAAATAAGTCTTCAATTTTGAACCAATCCCATTTGAAATTCCTACCATTTTCTTCCTCTGACATCCAGCTTTGAAAATCTAAATAAAATTTACACCGCTATTTTAATCGAGAGTTTTCGTAGGAAATTTTGATTCCCTACGATATAATTAACTACGAGGGCTTGCGCTCGTAGGAGATTTAGAAACCCAGATCTAGTTTTAAAATTAAAATTTTCAAAAATCTTTAATTAATTATTCTTGGGAAAATACAACGATCATTATCGTCATTTTCAAGCGATTGGTGATGATTGATAACTTCTTTCTTTGGAGAGATATATCAATTAGTATCGTGATTTTGATTATGAAATTAATGGTCTTTCATCCAAATTAGCATAGTTAAATAATTTTGAGTTTGACTATGACAATTTGGATAACTTTAAAGCTTCAAAATTTGAACCAATTAGTGAATGATATTTTCTCCGTTTGGGATGATATATCGTTCCTAATATTGTGTTAGATTTCGAAACTAGAGTTCAAAATTCAATTTTCCCAAAAATAATTAAATATTTTTCAAAAATTATATATATATATTTA
Source organism: Dendrobium huoshanense (assembly GCA_016618105.1). NCBI lineage: Eukaryota > Viridiplantae > Streptophyta > Magnoliopsida > Asparagales > Orchidaceae > Dendrobium > Dendrobium huoshanense. The sequence goes on from CM028347.1 coordinate 31,858,495, forward strand.
AATATATATTTTTTAATCAAAACAAAAATGGCGACTCCGCTGGGGAAATTATCTTACTCTCCATCTTTAATAGCGATATGAATTTTATTGAATCGGTAGTCTTAACTACCCTTCTCTCCGTTGGTCCCTCTCCCATTTCTCCCTTTAGAGAGCGTGGCCAACTCAATTAACACATGTGTAATGAGAGGTGAGTGTAAGAAGCCTTCCTCTTGCTTAGGCTTGGACATTTTGCCTCCAACTTGGTTGGTAGAGCGAAAGCGTTAAGCCTATCCCTCTCTAAACTTTTCTATAAATGTTAGAAACTAGCATGCTTGGATTACTAGTGGCATGCTGAGTTCTATAACTTATAGAAAATTTCCTTAATTTTCAAAATCTAAATTCTCAGTCTTTTAGTAGAGTTTTAATCCTTCCAACGTCTAGATAATTATGTTGTATCGTTGTATATCAAATTTTAACAATCTCAATTCGATATATATATGATCAAGTGTAGCATTCACTTTTAAGATTCGTCTTAAAATTCAATTATACCGGTAGAATTAAGCTATGACATTTCATTCTTAGTCCACTGACTAAAATGAAAGAGTCAAGTAGATTCCAAATAAATTTCCCCTAATTAATGTGGACCTTCTGTTGAATGAAAATTCAACACCTTGAGTCCCAAAATAAGGGGAAATGCTGCCGGATTTTTGAGTTTTCAAATCTCTATCTAAAATCATTTCAAATCGATTATCGTTGTTATATGTTCTTCTACGACGATCATCGTAGTTAATATATACAACGAACCTTTAAACTCTATCCGGTATAAGTTCGCCATTAACATTTCATCCTTTAAAGATTGAAAGAGTTAGGCCTTTTTAGTGATTTTCCCGACATTCATTTGTGAACCTTTTATTGAATGAAAATTCAACACATTGAGTTCCAAAAATAAGGGGAAATGCTGCCGGATTTTTGAATTTCCAAAACTCAATTATTTCCAAATTCAAACATCTTACTCAAATTCATCCAAATCAAATTCAGATTATCGTTGTTATATATTTTCCTATAAAATCCTTTTGTAGTTGAATATATACAACGATAATTCAAACTCTACCTCAATCAAATTCAAACTCTATATTCTATCATTTTATACCGGGTTATAGCTCTTATAACCCGATATATACGATAAAATATAAATTTATTTTCAAAATTCAAATTCAGGTTTCTAATTCAAATCTTCTCCTTTCCAATTCTCAGACAATCAATTTAACTGCAATGGCTGGCAAATTGTTGTTTTCAATGGATCGTGATTTGCTGATTGAAGAATTAGTCTATGAAAATTCAATTCAGTTTGGGATAGGGTTTAAGTCCCTTAGACTGGTGATGAATGGAAACACTTTGGTTGACCTTGTTGTGGAGGGCGAGAAAGATGCCCCTGTAGTTCAACTAGCCATAGGAGCCGAGAACGATGCCCCTCCTAGTCTGTGGTCAGCACTAAATATTGCTAACGCACCCAAAGAATTTCTCGAGGATGCAAAGAAACTGGAAGCTGCCGTTGCGGCCAAGACAGTGTTTGAGAAGGGATCTTCTAGTTCTGAGACTCTTTATGGTAGTAAGAATTCCAAGAAGAACTACCTCAGGAGATTAAGAAAGAAAATCACCAAGACCAAGAAAGTGGTCGAGCTGAAGGCCTTGGGTAAAGTCGATCTTGAGGCTGTCGAGGAGCTGCCAATCCTTGCCTCTTATCCACTCCTTAAATGGAGTCGTTTTCACCCCCTCGCAGCTGCTGCAGGGGAGGAGAGAGTTACTCGGATAGCTAGCACTCCGCTTAGCCCAGTAGACTATTCTGTTAAAAGAACCCCGAAGGAGAAGCAAGTTCTGAAAGCTAGAATGCTTAGAAATATCATCCATACTTGCGCTGCTCAAGTAGGGCAAACTAAGGAACAATATGTGAAACACTTGAAGGGAGTAATTTCACATAAACTTGAGAAAGAAGTTCTGAAGGAAGAAAAATCTGAAGCCAAGAACTTGACTCCTCAACCAGTGAGGAAGAACAAGAAATTTGTTAAACAACGTGTATCTTCAGTCTTGGTAGATGGATACCACTGGGTGCCTCGCCTCCCGTCTACAAAGACGGAGGAGATAGTATTAACCGGATCTGGCCAAAGTCGCCCTTTTAGTGGTAGACCACCGATCCCACCTTCAAAACTATCAAAGCTGGCCCCAGTAATAGTAAAATATAAAGAAGTCTTTAAAGAGCTGAAACCAGTTGATGTTAAGGGCAAGAGGCCCATGTCGCCAGAAGAATCATGTGCAAGAAAGAAGTTCAGTAGATGTATTGGAATTCAATTCAGGGAACCTCAAATTCAGATACCAGTTGAACTCCCTAGACTCCCAGTTCAGGGAAGTGAGGACTCTATTCGTGTTGATGTTGGAGCCCCAGTTGTTCAAGCCCCTCTATCACCAATTAAGATGGATGTCCCTCACCCTACTGAGGATGTCACCCTTGCAACTACCGACCTCGGGACAGTCGGAGGGGAGGAGACGACCCAAGATCCTGATCAAGAGATGTTAGATCAGCTGGTTAGTGAAGAAATCACTGAAGAAGATGTCAAGATTAACAACATTTTTGATAAGCTAGATGTTAAAGAATATGATCAAGTGATGAGTTATGATGGATATTTACCCATTTATACTGAAGTAATAGATGGGAGGCCAGTCGAAGAAGTGGTACAAGAAATTAGAGATATCCTTAAGAAGAAGGCTATTGATGAATTTAATCCGGATGAAGATGACTTGTTAGCTGAGGAGGAGCTAATAGCGGACGTCCATATGGTTGAAACTCGCGCGTCAGCTAAAGATGCTGAGCCTTCTAAGCATCACTCCGGAAAGGAGGAAGAGTCAGCAGCAATCGACTCAGATTCAGACAGTTCTGTCAGATTGAAAGAGAAGGATGAATATATTAAAAATCTTGAAATAAAAGTTGAGGAGATGATGATTAGAGTTGAACAGATGCAGAGTCAGCTTTTGCAATCACAGGAGTCAGAACCCGAGCAGTTGCAACCCACAGTGCATACAATGGGCGAGCACAGCAGGAAAGCTGATTCAAATCCCAAACTCCCAGAAGTTACTTCTCCGGTGCCTCCACCAGAAAAAGATATCCGTCAAATGATTGAAACCCAGGTAAGGGAGGCCTTAGCCCATTCACAAGGAACTGTATCTATTCCAAAGAGTAGACCCTATCCCGAAGAATATGATTTGGTTCCTTATCCTAAAGATTTTGTGCCACCTTCTTTCAAAATTTTTAGCGGCTTAGAAAACCCAAGACAACATCTGGCCCATTTCCGAGCAAGCTGTTGTAATGCAGGAGGGTCGGATGCTCTACTCTTTTGTTAGTTTGTGAGTAGTTTGTCCGGTATTGCTTTTGAGTGGTACGCAGATCTACCAAATAGTTCTATAAAAACTTTCACAGAGCTTGAGGGTCTCTTTTTAAAGAGATTCTCAGGAGCTCAACAACGTGTAACCATTGGTGATCTCGTCATCAAAAAGCAAAAACCGGGCGAGTCTTTAGTCGACTACATCTTGAGGTGGCGAATTCTTTCGATGAAATGTGAACCCCAACTACAAGAGCAACATGCAGTGAAAATTCTTTTAAAGAATATCCACGGGCCTATTGCTTTTATGTTAAAGGGGTTTACAATTAAAACCTTCAAAAAGCTTCTTAACAAAGCTAGTAATCTACAAGAAGAGGCTCCCAAAATGTCATTCTTGAAGGATTCTACTGAAGATAAGAAGGTTAGTAAACCATTGAAGTCCTTTGAAAAGAGAACAACAATGATTTTAGCAGTCGACAAGGGGAAGAAACCGATTAACATTCAATCAAGTAATCCTACTGTTCAGCAGACTCAGAAACCTTAACCGTTTCAGGTAACTTCTCAACCTACTAGAGGATATCACCGGCCCACTTTTGAAGAGAGATTGGCTCGTCCGTATCCATTCAAAAGGGAGTCAGTGAAGAAAATTTTTAAGAGCCTTTTAAAGAAGCCAGATTTTCGATTGCCGGAGGCCAAGAAGCCGGAAGAGGTAAATAAAAAGGATGATCCGACCTTTTGCCCCTGCCATCGCATGTTGGGCCACACAATCGAAGACTGCATACCCTTTAAGGACTGGCTCGACTGAAATTTCCGTCAAGGTAATATTATAATTCTAAAGGAGTACTTAGTCAATCCGGATCAAGGATCTGTCAAATTTATCTCAGGTATTAATTCTAATCTTTCTTCGTCCATTGAAGATGGCTGGGATATAGCACTATTCCGGGCATTTAAAAAGTCGATTAACCAATCTTTTCATCTTTCTCAACAGTTACCGACAAGAGCCCGTGGCCCGATCTGGGAGGTTAAGCTGGAGGCATCGCAAGAGGATGTTGGGATGATTTCCTCTCCAGTAGTTGTAGGAACTACTGTATCAAATAAAAATGAAAAGAGTGAACCTTTTATAGAGAGGAAATTTGTTGATGAGAGATTTGTACAAGTGGTGGATGGTGGCTCAAAACCACTAGCCCCATTAAAGTTATCTGACTTTTACTTTGCCCCATCAAAGGCAAAGAGTCAAAAATTGAATAAAAAGAAATATCCTTCTACAAATATTTTGATGATTAGTGTTGAGAATGAAGTTTTAAATGATTCTTCTGTTGAAAATAACCCGGAGCCAACTGAGGATAATCAAGAAGTTCAAAAACCCAGCTCTCCAGATTTGACCCTTCAAGGGGAAGATGAATTTGATGTCGTATCAGAGGGTGATACCCCTGAAATTAATTTTCAAGGGAGTCCCGTCGTGATAGACTTTTCAGATTCAGATTCCCATTCAGAAAATGACAATTAACCGCCTAAGGAGAGCGTAGACCTCCCCGTAGACTGTCCTTCCAATGAAATCGTGCAAGTACAACTACGAGATGGCAAGATTTTACCCCCTAGGATTCCCCCACAGGAAAAGGGAAAATAAGTTATTTCCACTGATCCAATTCAAGTCTCTACTCAATAATCAAACTCTCCTTCAAATCCACCGGGTCCTGATGTTAATGTTCCAAGTGTTGATTACAACGTCTTAGCTCACCTTAGAAAGTTGCCTGCTAAGTTGAGCATCTACGATGCCCTCATCCTTTCCAAAGAGATGAGGGAGATTTTAATTAAAGCACTTCTCGACCCCGAGATTTTCTTAGCTCAACTCGCTTCGACTTCTGAGGAGGAAGCTTTATACTTCAAAGAAATCCCAGGAGTTACCTTCTCCGATGAAGATCTACTCCTTGAAACTGCCGATCATAATCGCCCACTTTACATCACTGTAAATGTGGATAAGTTCAAATTATCAAGAGTTCTTGTTGATCCGGGTGCATCGATCAACGTGATGAACATAAAGACTCTCGCATACCTTAAAATTGATACTAGCAAGCTCTCAACCGATAAGTTAGTGCTTCGTGGGTTCAATGAAAAAGGTGAGAAGGCTTTAGGTTCGATCACACTTCTTCTAGAGATAGGAGAGTTGAAAACTGAAGCGAAATTTCATATAATTGATTCGGCTACGTCCTTTAATGCGCTCCTAGGTAGGCCTTGGATCCATGAGTATAGGATGGTTCCTTTACATCAATGCATCAAGTACCAACGAGATGGCATTGAGTTTGAAATTAAGGGTGATTTGCAACCATTCTCTATTCATGAGATCGGGATCTACGAGGATGCTGCATATTATGTTCCCAAAGATTTTACTATAAAATCTAAGGTAGAGATCAATGTTAAGAAATAAAAGAAAGAAAATTATAGTTTAAAAGCAATTCAAGAGCTGAGAAAAGAAAAAATCAAGAGTACAAAAGAACAAAATTCAAGTAGTGAAGACGACATCGAGCGCGTAGTCTTTAGGCCTCCAAACAATTTGCCTCAAAGAGGTGGGAGGATGGCCCAAAGAGCACGTGGCCGAGGCCGTGTTTCAACTGAAAGAAGAAATACCCCGATGTATATCGAACTTGAATCAAGTTTCGATGAAGAATCAAAAAAGAGGGGTGACAGAATTGCTTTTGACTGCAAGAAATCTAATCTTCCTCCTAAGTTTGATCTCACTTTAGATTCGGATAGTGATCAAGAGGGTAATAATCCTAAATTTCAAAGTGATGAGCCTGAATCGAGTGTGTATGAAAAGCTTAATAGTGTAGTTAAATCCTTAGCCTTAACCCCACAGTCCGCTGACAGAGTCTCAGAGTTAGTAACTAAGGATTCCCCTAACTTAGATGGAGAAGTAAGGAAAGTCCAGAGGTTCTTCCCTGGCACATCCTCTTCGAGGAATGAAGGTGATGTAATACTTGAAGAGGCAGATTTCAACGAATTAATAGAATTACCTTTCGGCTACTTTCCTCTTGGTGTTAAAGCTCTTATCTCTAAAGGTTTTGCTCCGAGTCAATGGACTAAGGGTCAAGCTAGATACCACCAAAATATTTGGAATTCCAAATTCAATAAAAATTGGACAAGTGGTATCGATTTTGGTTCAGTTAGTTCATTTGACGATGATGAATATTACTTGATGATAACCATCCATTTCGAATCTGAAAGTGTCCCTACTGAAGTCGTCGATTCGCTCGACAGACTTTGTTTGGAGACCTTAGATGATTCAGATGAAGTTCAAATTCGGGATGCATCCCCTGAATTTGAAGAAGAAATTAAATCGACAGTTGATGAACTTAAAGAAATTAACCTTGGAACAGAGGATGACCCTCGCCCCACATTTATAAGTTCTTTGTTGAGTGAGGACGAGTCTAAGGATCTAATTCAACTTCTATTCGAGTTTAAGGACTGTTTCTCTTGGACATATGACGAGATGCCGGGCTTATCCGTCGATATAACAGTTCATAAACTTGGAATCCGATATGATGCCATTCCCGTCAAACAAGCTCCACGACGCATGCGTCTGGAGATTGAACAACAAGTCATTTCTGAAGTTAAGAAATTGGCCGAAGCTGGATTTATCCGGGAGGAGCAATATCCTTCTTGGGTAGCCAGCGTTGTACCCGTTCGAAAGAAAAATGGTCAAATCTGGGTCTGTGTTGACTATAGAGACCTGAATAAGGTATGTCCTAAGGATGAATTTCCTTTGCCAATTCCAGAACTAATGGTGGACATCGCCTCCTCGCATGTTGTTTTCTCCTTTATGGATGGCTCGTCTGGTTATAATTAAATCAAGATGGCTCCAGAAGATGAGAAAAACACCGCATTCAGAAGTTCTATAGGGATCTTTTGTTATAAAGTGATGCCATTTGGCCTAAAAAATGCCGGTGCAACCTACCAGCGGGCTATGACTCGAATCTTTGATGACTTAATCCACAATCAAGTCGAATGTTACATCGACGATTTAGTTGTCAAGAGTAAAGTTAAAGAGGCTCATCTTTATGACTTAAGAATCGTCTTCGAACGGTTGCGTCGCTACGACCTTAAGATGAATCCTTTGAAGTGCGCCTTCGGTGTCGCGTCAGAGAAATTTCTAGGTTTCGTAGTAAGATACCGTGGAATTGAAATTGATCCTGCTAAAATCGAAGCTATCTTAAATATGCCGCCTCCTAGGAGTCTTACTCAACTAAGATCTCTTCAAGGTAGACTGGCGTATATAAGAAGATTCATCTCTAATCTTTCCGGAAGATGTCAACCATTCTCGATCCTCGCTAAAAAGGACGCCAAATTCATTTGGGACGAGAAATGTCAATCTGCTTTTGAAAATATCAAACAATACCTAACAAATCCTCCAGTCTTGGCAGCCCCTATTCCGGGGAGACCTTTAATACTCTACACTGCGGCCCTTGACGAGTCTCTCGGGGCCCTCCTTGCTCAAGTCAATGACGAAGGGAAAGAGAATGCTCTCTATTACCTAAGTCGAAGACTTTTACCAATGGAAATTCGATATCCAACGATTGAGAAACATTGTCTTGCCTTAGTCTTTGTAGCTCAAAAATTAAGACATTATATGCTTTCCCATCAAATCAATTTAATTTCCAGTTTTAACCCCTTGCAATATCTTATGACCAGGCCTACGTTGTCAGGACGTTTGGCTCGTTGGTTTATGATATTACTCCAATTTGAAATCACTTTCATTCCCCTGCGTGCTGTGAAAGGGCAGGCCGTCGCCGACTTCCTTGCGTCACACCCGTTGCCGGCGGAATCCCCTCTAAACGATGATTTACCTGATGAGCAAATCATGAGTTCCGAGGAAGCCACCACTCAAACCTGAGAAATATATTTTGATGGTGCTGCGTCCTCTCAACGGGGTAAAACACCTGAATATACTATTCCCGGGAAAGCCGGAGTTGGCCTGGTATTCATAACACCAGATAAGAGAATGATGTACTTTTCCTGCCATTTATCAGAACCTTGTACGAATAACGAAGCTGAGTACGAAGCTCTGATAACTGGCCTGGATCTTACAATTTTGATGGAGATTAAAGAGATTAAAATTTTTGGTGATTCCCAACTGGTGATCAACCAGATTGCAGGAACCTATAAGGTTTTGAATCCTAAACTCCTGAAATATCATCAATACACCTGTCACTTGCTCGAGCAAATTCCGATTGTAACTATGTATAGGATTCCTCATGGAAGCAATTCTTCGGCGGATGCCCTCGCAAAGCTTGCAAAGGAATTTGCCTGCCCAGAAGAAGACTCCATCCCTATAGAGGTGCAGGGTCGTCAAATCCTGTCTCCTATAGATTTGGAGTACATTAATAAACAAGTTTTCCAAGTCCTTTCTACCTCTTCGGTAGTCGATGAAGAAGCAGATTGGAGACAACCGATAATTGAATATCTTCAAGAAGGTAAGCTCCCTCACGAGAGATCACTTGCCCATCAAATTAAAAAGCGTGCCCTATCCTACGCATTAGTCAATAATACGTTGTACCGACGATCGTTCGGTCAGATGTGGCTCCGTTGTTTAGACAAATGTGAGGCCCTAAAGATCGTTAACGAAGTCCATGCTGGACTGTGCGGTGCTCATCAATCAGGTCCAAAGATGAAAATGAAGATCAAAAGACTTGGATACTACTAGCCTACGATGATTGACGATTGCATGAAAATTGCAAAGTGTTATCATCAGTGCCAAGTGTTAGAATAGTTGCTATTTGAATGATTTATATTTTTGCAACTTATGTAGTTTTGATGATTCCAAACATTATTATTCAAATGTGTAGTTATCTCCTAACAATTTTAGAAGATTTGCATTTGCTCTTGTGTGTACTAACATTTTCAGGAAAATCAGACTCCAGACTACGATAACTTCAAATCAAATTCAACATGAGATATTTTGTTTATTTGAAGTTTGCATTTTTCTTTGAATTAATTTTGAAAGGGAGTGATTGTAATTGAGTGAATAAAAATCTCACACACACAAATAAGGAGATCATAAAATTTTATACTGATCGTACAGGATGATATTTATCGTACTTGACGATCTGTCAGTTATCTCCTATAGAGCACTTGGAACGAATAGGAACTTGCTCGAAAATTTTTTTTTCTAAGTCCTATTCGTCCAGGACAAATTTTATTATCGTCCCGGACGATGGGTTCTCTGTAAAATTTTCGTCCAGATGAATTTTGCTATCGTACGAGGCGACCGGTCCTCTGGAAAATTTTTGTACAGACGAAATTAAATATCGTCCAGGACGATCGGGTCTCTGGAAATTTTTTGTCCAGACGAAAACAAATTATCGTCTGTGGCGATTGGTCCTCTGGAAAATTTTCGTCCAGACGAAATAAATAATCGTCCAGGACGATCGGGTCTCTGGAAAATTTTCGTCCAGACGAACATATTTTCGTCCAAACGATTAACCGACTTAGAACAGTTTTCAGCAGTTTCTAGAACCGACCTTGTAATAATTGTTCGTACTGGATGAACCTAGTTCGTACAGGACAATCAGCTGTACGAAGTCATTTCGTACACATATACAAATTGGGTCGTTTCAGATCGTTTAAGTAAAATCGTCCAGGACGATCCAGGATCGTACAGGACGATCCATTACGTACAGAATTGGAAACTTACAGTTTTTGGGCGGTTTTTCTTGTCTTTTGTATAAATAGTCCAAATTAGACTGCCACCCAATCTTTTTGTCATTTGATCTTTGTGCCTCTTGAGAGAATAGCCAAGGAGAGAGTGGAAGAGAGCATTCAAAGGAGGATTCCTACCACTGGAGCGAGAAGGCTTCACTTGGATTACTAAGGTAAGAGTCTCTACTTGTGAAATTAGTTTTCTTCACTCTTTTCCTTCTTCCTTCTAGATTCTTGTGAGAAGATCAGTCAAGGAGATCCGGTTCTCTGCCGACACTTGGAGAGTATAAACAGCCGAAGGGTTCTCTGCCCACACTAGGAGAGTGTAAAAGGACGAAGGTTCTCTGCCTACACTTGGAAAGTGTGAACAGCCGTAGGGTTCTCTGCCCACACTAGGAGAGTGTAAAAGGACGACGGTTCTCTGCCAGCACTGTGATTGTGTAAAAGGACGACGGTTCTCTGCCGCACCGGGTAGTGGTAAAAAGAGTGTGTTGTAAAGGCTTCTCTGCCTTGTTGTGGGTGCTAAAGGAGAGTCACTTTGTGGTATTAGTGCAATACTCAGAGGGTGCCTCTGAGGAGTGGATGTAGGTCTGGTTATAGACCAAACCACTATAAATTTGGTGTCATTTACTTTATTGCTTTTACGTTTCCGCACTTTAAATTTCAGTTTTAACAACTATGTGGTTGAAAAATATTTTTCTACAAACTTTAAAAGAAAATTTTATTTCGGTTCAACTTTATCATTAAGAGGGTTTAAAATTTTTAAAACTATCAATTCACCCCTCTCTTGGTAGCCGTGGGACATTTACTTAGGCTTAACAACTTAATTACTAGACTCAACAAGTGGTATCAGAGCATAGTTTCAAAATCATAAGTTTGAACTACTTTTTGATTAACGTAGATGGCTATATTTGGAAACCGAAACACACCTGAGGGTTACTCTATCACTAGACCTCCACTGTTTGACAATATTCCTTTAGATTTTTGGAAAACACGTATGTCTACTTTCTTACAGTCACTTGATTATCGCATGTGGATGCTAGTCCAGGAAGGTTACTCAAAACCAACTAGATTAGTTGATGGAATTAGGGTAGAAACACCCTATGTAGATTAGACTATAGAAGAACGTGACTTAGCACAATTAAATGCAAAATGTTTAAATAATTTCTTTTGTGCTTTAAAATCTGAAGACTACATGCGAGTTTCCACTTGTAAAAGCGGAAAACACATATGGGATAGACTTTTTATTACTTATGAAGGGACAAATGAGGTTAAGAAATCAAGACTAAATATCTTGTTACATGACTACGAATTATTTCGTATGAAACCTAATGAATCTATATCTGACATGTACACAAGATTCACTCAAATTGTCACCTCTTTGCATGCACTTGGTAGGGAATTAACTAATGCTGAAATGGTCAATAAGATTCTTCGTTGTTTACCTACTGCATACGATGCTAAAATTACTGTAATTATAGAGTCTAAATATCTGAACATTTATTCCATTGACAATCTTCTTGGTTCACTCATTGCTTACGAGCAAGGAGTAATTCAAAGAAAGATTGATGCAGGTGAACCAAGAAATGACAAGAATATTGCACTAAATGTGGAAGAGTCAGAAAGTAAACACTCACAACCTGAGGATGAAGACGATATTGCACTGATGACTAGACAATTCAGAAGCTTTTTAAAGAGGAAGCAGAAGAGACGCCAGCAATGGAATAGAGGTAAGTATAACAGAAATGACAAGGTTTCTAATGAAGTGATTTGTTATGAATGCAGGAAACTAGGTCATATAAAGACTGATTGTCCAAAACTCAAAGCCGCTTCTAGCAAGGAGAAGGTAGAGAAGAAACCAATGGTAAAGAAGGGCAAGAAGAAGTTTCAAAAGGCTTTTTGGGCGGACTCAGCTTCAGACTCATCTGAGACTGAAAAAGAAGAAGAAGTCACCAACCTTTGCTTGATGGCAGATAAAGCTGAACAATCAGATCAAGAAGAGGTATGTGATTTAACCTATAATGAATTGTTTGAAGTTTCTTAACACATGCATGATGTATATAGGAAAATGAAAAAAATGCATGCTAGTGTAGTTTTAGAATTGGAAGAGCTTAATAAGGAACACGAAATCCTTAGGAAAGATCATGCTTTAATTGATAGCAACCACATGAAACTACTTGATGAATATGATGACTTGAATAAAAATTTTGAGAATTTAAAATCATCCTATGCTGAACTTGAAAAAGAATTTAAGAAATTTAAGGATGAATCTGAGAGCAAGACATATAGAATCAATTATACCAATCGAATCTTGGAGGATATGAATTCATTTTACAAACTCACTATAAGAGCTCTCGAGGATAATAGGAACCCCCCTAAACTTGAAGATTTTATAAATCCTAAATATTATCCTAAATTCATGAAATCCCTTAGAAGACAATCATATGAAAGAAAACATAGGAATATTTTTCCTAATATTAAATGTAACAATTGTGGATTTTTGGGACATATATCTCACACCTGCACTTTAAAGATGAAACCTAATTTGGTGTGGAGAACAAAGATGTATAAACCTAGACATATCATACATGCATCTGATTACAAATTTCATAAAGGTGAACCCAAACTAGTTTGGGTTTCTAGGTCTAACATTTGAGAATTTTGCAGGAATGCTCTCACACAAGACCTCGTGAGAGTATATGCTACCTGGACAGCGGATGTTCAAAGCACATGACTGGAGATACTGCTCAATTCATAACGCTGGAAGCCAGGAGTGGAGGCAAGGTTACACTTGGAGATAATACCACAAAGAAAGTGGTTGGATCAGGTATGATTGGAAATTTGAATAACTTTTTCATAGACAATGTTTTATTAGTTGAAGGCTTAAAACATAATTTACTTAGCATAAGTCAGCTATGTGATAAGGGCTATAATGTAAAATTTTTACCTACTAGCTGCATAATTAGCCTAAATGGGAAAATTGTTTTAAATGGAAAAAGGGTGAACAATGTCTACATGCTAGATTTAAATTATATTCAATCTCCTACTGCTTTTTGTTTGAAAACTGTTTCTGATGAATCATGGCTTTGGCATAGGAGACTTTGTCATTCTAGTATAAAAAATCTTAAAAGAATTACCCAAAAGAATTTGGTGAGAGGAATACCTAAACTAGACTTTACCAAGGACCATCTATGTGATGCATGTCAATTAGAAAAACAAGTGAAGTCCTCTTTTAAGTTCAATAAAGATCTTAGGACCAGTAAACCCTTAGAAATTCTTCACATGGATCTTTTTGGACCTGTAAGCACTATTAGTCTAGGAGGAAAGGTATATGGATTTTTTATAGTAGATGATTTTTCAAGATTCACCTGGGTTAAATTTCTTTTTCATAAGAGTGAATCATTTGAGGAATTCAGAAATTTTTCAACTTGGATATAAAGAAAACTAGGATGTGAAATAATTTCTATACAAAGTGATCATGGAGGAGAATTTGAAAATGAAAGATTTGAAGATTTCTATAAAGAAAAGGGGATTGATCACAATTTTTCTGCACCTAGAACTCCTCAACAAAATGGAGTAGTTGAAAGAAAGAACAAAACATTAATAGAAGCCGCCCGAGCAATGTTAGCAGAATACTCGCTTCCTAGATATTTTTGGGCTGAGGCGGTTAGCACTGCATGCTATGTTCTGAATAGGGTGAATGTGAGATCAAATTTGAATAAAACACCCTATGAGTTGCTAAAAGATAGAACACCAAATTTGTCTCATTTGCATGTATTTGGTTGCAAGGTGTTCATACATAATAATGGAAAATCTGCCTTAGGAAAATTTGATCCAAAATCAGATGAAGGAATTTTTGTTGGATATTCAAGTGTTGGAAAATCTTATAGAGTATTCAACAAAAGAACTTTAGTCATTGAAGAAACCACACATGTTGTTTTTGATGAAAATGGAAACATGGAAGAGCCAAATGTTGTTGAAGAAGAAATTGAAGAAAACTCCCAAAAGATTGATAGATTAAATTTGGAAGAAAATGTGGAAGAAAATTTAGAAAGAGAAGACCCTTTGCCTAGAGATTTGAGATTTTCTAAAAATCACCCAAAGGAATTGATTATAGGTGAACCAAGTGAGGGTGTTAGAACTAGGCGTGGATTAAACAAGGAAGTCAATCATTCAGCCTTTATTTCAACTATTGAACCAACTAACATTGATCAAGCACTTTCAGATGAATTTTGGATATTGGCAAAGCAAGAAGAGTTAAATCAATTTGTAAGAAATAAAGTTTGGGAACTAACTACAAGGCCAAAAGATCAAAGTATTGTTGGAACCAAGTGGGTGTTCAAAAATAAAATGAATGACTCAGGAGTAGTCATTAGAAATAAGGCTAGATTAGTAGCTAAGGGGTATAATCAAATTGAAGGAATTGATTTTGAGGAAACTTTTGCCCCTGTAGTTAGACTTGAAGCAATTAGGGTTTTACTAGCCTTTGCCTGTTTTAAAGGTTTTAAATTATTTCAAATGGATGTCAAAAGTGCCTTTTTAAATGGGGTAATTGAGGAAGATGTTTTTGTAGAACAACCTCCAGGTTTTGAAAATTCTAAATTTCAAAATCATGTTTTCAAATTAAAAAAGGCATTATATGGATTGAAACAGGCACCTAGGGCTTGGTATGAGAGGTTGAGCACCTTCCTACTTGAAAGATCTTTTGAAAAAGGAAGTGTGGATACAACTCTGTTTTTAAGGAAAATTGGAAAGGATATACTTATTGTTCAAATTTATGTGGATGACATCATCTTTGGATCTTCAAATAAACATCTTTGTGATGATTTTTCTAAAACAATGAGTAGTGAATTTGAAATGAGTCTAATGGGAGATTTAAATTACTTTCTAGGATTTAGCATTAAGCAACTTGAGGAAGGTACTTTTTTTAGTCAAACTAAATATATTAAGGACATCCTCAAAAAATATGAAATGGACAATGCTAAACCTGTTAGTACACCAATGAGTTCTTTAGTTCAGTTGGATAAGGACCTTAAGGGAAAATCTGTTGATCAAAAGAAATTTAGAGGGATAATTGGATCTTTACTTTACTTGACTGCTAGCTGACCAGATATTATGTTCAGTGTTTGCTTATGTGCTAGATTTCAATCAGATCCAAAAGAATCACATTTGACAGCAGTGAAAAGGATTTTAAGATATCTACTAGGAACTCAAAACTTAGGAATTTGGTATCCTAAGTTTAGCTCTTCATTTGAAATTATTGGTTACTTAGATTTTGACTTTGCAGGCTGTAGAGTGGATAGGAAAAGCACTTCTGGAACATGTCAATTCATTGGAAATTCATTAGTTTCATGGTCTAGTAGAAAACAAAATTCAGTGGCACTATCTACTGCAGAAGCAGAATACATTGCATTAGGAAGTTGTGTGGCACAAGTACTTTGGTTAAAACAACAGTTGATTTATTTAGGATTAACTATAGGCACTATTCCAAATTATTGTGACAATACTAGTGATATTTGCATTTCCAAAAATCCTATTCAACATTCTATAACCAAACACATTGATATAAGGCATCATTTTATAAGGGATCATGTATCCAAAGGAGATATTGAACTCATACATGTTTCAACTGAAAATCAACTTGCAGATATTTTTACAAAACCTTTAGCCTTTGATACCTTCAGTACTTTAAGAACAAGGCTTGGTGTTATTGATTTGAATGCGTAAACAAAATGTCTTTGCAACATTGATATTTATTTTGTTTTGTTTTTAATTTTTGTGTGTTTTGAATGAATTGTTTTTGGATTTATGGTTTTGTTTTATATTTTCTGTGTTTTTGAATATTTTTGTTGATTCTCTTAATTTAAAAAATTCAAAAATAAATTTTTTTTTTTGGAGGAAATCGTCCAGGACGAAATTGGTTTCGTACAGGACGATGTGTGAAGGAACAGTTTGCGCGAATTTTAACCGTTTTGAGAGCAATTTTTAATTAGATCGTCTGTACGATCTATGATCGTCCAGGACGAATTTTTTTTTCTCTCAAACGTCGGAACGATTGAATGCAGCGGTTGAGTGGATAAGACAGTTTTTAATATGAACTTCGTCTGTACGAAATTATCGTTCGTCCAGACGAACATGTGTCGGTTCATTGTAGGGGACGGTTTTCAAGAGTCATTAAAACGATTTACTTTTTGATCGTCTGTACGAAAATTTTTCGTCTGTACGATCGGTCAAGTCAAAAAGCCTGTACGAAGGGACGCATCGTAAGTTGTGTTGATTACGAAAAGCCGTTACATTTTGGAAGAATTGGATCGTCTGTACGAATTTTGTCGTCCAGACGAACGATAATTTTCGTCCAGGATGAATATTTTCGTCCAGGACGAACGTATCGTTTTTCTTTAAATATGAAGGCTTTCAAACTTGACAATCACACTTCAAAACTTCATTTTCAATCCCTTTCTACATCAAATCAACAATGGCCTCCTATAGCAAAAGACAAAAGGTGTTGGTGAAGAAACCAAATAGGAATGCCCCAGACAACTTTCTCTCTAAGGCGAATGAGGAATCTTTTCCTCGTTTTGCATCCGCAAAGATCACTCCCTCTCGCATTTTTATTCAAACTGAGTTGAAATTTCGGGTATTGCACCTCTTCGCCTCAACCCAATTTCATTTCATTCTTTCTCTCGTCCACTTCTACAACAAACAAACCTACTACTACTTTCTAGCGAACATGAGTTTCAATTCTGACCATTCCACCATTAGTTCTTATGTTTTTAAGCAAAAAATGGAGATCACCAAGCATGACCTTGGAATATTTTTAAACTTAAGAACTGAGGGATATAGAGCCCACACCCTAATGTCAGAAACCTCCTTCAAATGGTTTCAAATCAATAGGGTAATTAGAGAAAATGCTATTGACAATCATGTTGCTAGAGTCTCCGGTATGACCCAAGATGCCCGAATTATCCAGCATATCCTTCGATCCTCAATCATTCCTAAAGCTGGTGATAGGATTAACATTACTCCTCTCCTTTCTTGTCTAACTTTTTTAATCATGAAAGGACATCCTATTGACGAAGCCCAACTTATCATAGACCATATCTATGGGCTTTCAGAAATAGGACATGTTGATCAGAAGAGGAAGAAAAACATTTCATTAGGACACTTAATTACTTATATTTTGGAAAAGAAGTACAATATAGTGCATCCTGATGAAGAATATGAAGAGCCAGTTTACTATAACGATGCATCATTCAGATTGCTCTTCAAGGAGGAAAAAGAAAAAGAAAAAGCACATGCCAGTGCTTCAGAAGAGGAAGAAGAAGAAGGAGTGCAAGCTTCTGCTTCTCAATCAGATTACCAAAATCTGATTGAGAGATTTGATAGATTAGAGACTCACATTGATCAAAGGTTTGATCAATTTGATGCTCAACTCACGCAGCAGCAACAAGACATTGGTAATATTAAAGATGAAGTTCATGAAATTAATACCAATGTAATGTTGATGGCCTCCTACTTCAACCTCTTTGGAGGCATTCCTCATCATCCTCCTCCAGAATAGTAGAAATGTTTTTATGTGTGTCTGTTGTATTTTTTTTATGTTTTTATCTTGTCTGTTTTATTGTTAAGTGTTTGTTTTTATGTTGTTTTTTCTTTTTAAGTTCAATATTTTTTTTATGTAATCTGTTTCTTTAATATCAATGAAAGTTTGTTTTTATTAGATTTGTTTTGAAATGTGGTTAATGTTTATGAATTTCATTAGTATTATTTAATCTACATAGTGCTTAAATTTGATTGTAATTTGAGATTATCTATATTAGAAAATCTAGACTTTCTTAATTTATAAGTTGTATATAACTTGTTGTAATTAGAACTTTTAAATTCATGTCTATTCATTTAGACTACATAAAAATTAATATTACTATTGCAATTTAGATGTTTTCTTATTTTATATTTCTATGCTCAAGTGATATTTATGCACTAAGAAATATTTGAAATTTTAGATTATAGATTTTGGAAAGAATTGGTCTCAATTACTCATGAACATTGTACAAATGTACAAAAATCAAAAGGAATTCGCAAAAATTTGCAAAGTGAAAAAAAGGCACAAAATAAGCCCAACCAAGAAAAAATGCACAAAAATGTGCCCCAAAATTTTGAAAAAGATGCGCAAAGCGCCACATGAAGTAATTCTCTTCTTTCCAAATTCGTTCAATCTCTTAATTCAAATTGATCTTATGTTCATTTATATTCTATTGAACTTTGAAATATAGAATTTTTATACATCTCTCTTGTAATGATTTTCTATAGTTAAATGTCTAAATTGAATCTTGTCTTTGATAAATTCTTCTTACTTACAATGTTATATCACTTCTTAAATTTTATGAATTTCTATGATTGACCTAATATCTTTAGTTTAAAATTGCATACCCTATGTCAATCACAATTTAGATTAAATTTTAAAAAATGAATTTCATATAATTACTTACATTTCTTGTCTATTTCTTCTTCACTTTTTGTTGCTGTCAAAAAAGGGGAGAAATTATTGTGTTTTCTGTTGTGTTTTGTGTTTTCTATTTTTAATTGATTCTGTTTGCAAGTTTTTTCTTTGTAGTTGTTTGTGTTAAAATTTTTGAAAAACAAAAATATTGTTCTTTATGCCTCCTTATTTTAATGTACTCATCAATTCAGGGGGAGTTTAGGAGATAGGAGAATTGTTTAAACTTGAAACCATACAAACAATAATTGTTTTGCCATCATCAAAAAGGGGGAGATTGTTAGAATAGTTGCTATTTGAATGATTTATATTTTTGCAACTTATGTAGTTTTGATGATTCCAAACATTATTGTTCAAATGTGTAGTTATCTCCTAACAATTTTAGAAGATTTGCATTTGCTCTTATGTGTACTAACATTTTCAGGAAAATCAGACTCCAGACTACGATAACTTCAAATCAAATTCAACATGAGATATTTTGTTTATTTGAAGTTTGCATTTTTCTTTGAATTAATTTTGAAAGGGAGTGATTGTAATTGAGTGAATAAAAATCTCACACACACAAATAAGGAGATCATAAAATTTTATACTGATCGTACAGGATGATATTTATCGTACTGGACGATCTGTCAGTTATCTCCTATAGAGCACTTGGAACGAATAGGAACTTGCTCGAAATTTTTTTTTTCTAAGTCCTATTCGTCCAGGACGAATTTTATTATCGTCCCGAACGATGGGTTCTCTGTAAAATTTTCGTCCAGACGAATTTTGCTATCGTACGAGGCGACCGGTCCTCTGGAAAATTTTCGTACAGACGAATTTAAATATCGTCCAGGACGATCGGGTCTCTGGAAATTTTTCGTCTAGACGAAAACAAATTATCGTCCGTGGCGATTGGTCCTCTGGAAAATTTTCGTCCAGACGAAATAAATAATCGTCCAGGACGATCGGGTCTCTGGAAAATTTTTGTTCAGACGAACATATTTTCGTCCAAACGATTAACCGACTTAGAACAGTTTTCAGCAGTTTCTAGAACCGACCTTGTAATAACTGTTCGTATTGGACGAACCTAGTTCGTACAGGACGATCAGCTGTACGAAGTCATTTCGTACACATATACAAATTGGGTCGTTTCAGATCGTTTAAGTAAAATCGTTCAGGACGATCCAGGATCGTACAGGACGATCCATTACGTACAGAATTGGAAACTTGCAGTTTTTGGGCAGTTTTTCTTGTCTTTTGTATAAATAGTCCAAATTAGACTGCCACCCAATCTTTTTATCATTTGATCTTCGTGCCTCTTGAGAGAATAGCCAAGGAGAGAGTGGAAGAGAGCATTCAAAGGAGGATTCCTACCACTGGAGCGAGAAGGCTTCACTTGGATTACTAAGGTAAGAGTCTCTACTTGTGAAATTGGTTTTCTTCACTCTTTTCCTTCTTCCTTCTAGATTCTTGTGAGAAGATCAGTCAAGGAGATCCGGTTCTCTGCCGACACTTGGAGAGTGTAAACAGCCGAAGGGTTCTCTGCCCACACTAGGAGAGTGTAAAAGGACGAAGGTTCTCTGCCTACACTAGGAGAGTGTAAAAGGACGACGGTTCTCTGCCAGCACTGTGGATTGTGTAAAAGGACGACGGTTCTCTGCCGCACCGGGTAGTGGTGAAAAGAGTGTGTTGTAAAGGCTTCTCCGCCTTGCTGTGGGTGCTAAAGGAGAGTCACTTTGTGGTATTAGTGCAATACTCAGAGGGTGCCTCTGAGGAGTGGATGTAGGTCTGGTTATAAACCGAACCACTATAAATCTGGTGTCATTTACTTTATTGTTTTTACGTTTCTGCACTTTAAATTTCATTTTTAACAACTCTGTGGTTGAAAAACATTTTTCTACAAACTTTAAAAGAAAATTTTATTTCGATTCAACTTTATCATTAAGAGGGTTTAAAATTTTTAAAACTATAAATTCACCCCCCTCTTGGTAGCCGTGGGACATTTACTTAGGCTTAACAACCTAATTACTAGACTCAACACCAAGTACATGGTGTGGTTCTACATCAGCCGCCTAACGTGTTGCATCCCACGATAGCCTCGTGGCCCTTCGAAAGTTGGGGCACGGATATCATCGGGCTAATTGACCCTCCTTCCTCGAAGGGTCACCGCTTCATTTTAGCAGCGACTGACTACTTTTCAAAATGGGCTGAAGCAGTCCCATTAAGAAATGTAACATCATATCATGTAATGAAATTCTTTCGTGAACATATCGTTTATAGATTTGGCATTCCACGCAGAATCATATCCGATAATGGGTCCGCTTTCAAGTCTACAAAGATCAACAATTTTGCAAATCGCCATGGTATTGATTGGAGATACTCAACAATCTATTATCCACGGGCTAATGGATTGGCTGAGGCCTTCAATAAAAATTTGGTTCAAATCATCAAAAAGATCCTCGATGAAAATAAACGTCAGTGGGATGAGAGGTTGGTGGAAGCTTTGTGGGCCTACATGATCACTTATCGAACCCCGACCCAATCCATACCGTTTGCACTAGTGTATGGATCCGAGGCCGTACTCCCTCTGGAAGTTCAAATCCCTTCGCTCAGAATTGCAATTCAGAACCAGATTACAACTCAACAAAATGCACAACTCCGTTTGGAAGAACTTGAAAGCCTTGAAGGATGTCGTCTTCAAGCTCAGCAAAATTTAGAGTTGTATAAGGCCCGAATGATTCAAGCTCACGATAAGTTAGTGCGACCTAGAACCTTCCAAGTAGGCGACTTGGTCTTGGTTCTTCGGAGGCCTATCTTAGCGCACCGAAAACTCGATGGAAAGTTTGAACCAACTTGGGAAGGACCCTTCGTAGTGGAAACAACCTACGAAGGAGGCTCGTATCAGCTAGTGGATTGTAAGGGAAATAACCCGATGCTTCGCCCCATCATTGAATTGCTTCGCCCTTATTGACCTCATTTTTGTATGAGGTCACTTGGACTACTCTTGATCCTAAATTAATTTAATTTCCAAATCAATTCAAAAACTTTAGGATCTTTCTAGAATCTCAACCTTAGGATCTATTCTAGGTCCTAGGATCCTTCTAGACTTCAGACCTTAGGATCTATTCTAGATCCCAGGACCCTTCTAGAAGTTAGACTTTGGGATCTATTTAGATCACAAGTTAATCCAGACTTTTATTTGATCAAATCTAAAACCCAATTTAAAATCCAGAATTTAAGATCAAAATTCAAGGTCCAAAGGTTTTATCCTAAAGGCCTTTTCCGTTGAATTTTCAAACACTTTGAAACCCAGTCAAATGACCTTCGATTCAGAGTTTGTCAGTTGCATACTGATGGGACATGCTCGGGAGGCAACCCTCCAAATTTGAGCCCTTTCTGAGGTCTCTAACCCCAAAAACTTAATCGAAACTCAAAGGCTGTAAAACCTTCAAATATTTACAACCTATGCCACTGGACCTGTCACTTTGAAGATTCTGACCTTAGAGCCTTCACCAAAGCCTCTAGTCAGTTCCAGACCTTTAATCTTAATATGTTGAACATTAAACTGCATTTTGGTTGATCCATTTTGACCCCCAGTTGACCAGGGGTCAAAATGACCAAAATACCCCTATGGGGCTCAAATGGTGATTTCAAACCAAATAAACTCCGAATCGAACGCAACCACCTCCAGCAAGTTTCAAATGTCATTTCAAATCTATTGGTCCTATTCCCAGGCCTTGGGTCAACCTGGTTGACCAAGTCAACCTAGTTGACCCAAATGGCCCTTTAAGGGTCCAAATAGGTGTTTTTGACCTAAATGACCTATTTAAGCTATGGAACCACTTCCATTGATTTTAAAAAGTCATTTCAAACCTGTTGAGCCTGATCTCGGACCCTGAGTCTAGCCGGTTGACCAAGTCAACCAATTTTGGCTTAAGGGCCCATTAAGGGCCCATTAAGCCCTTTTGACTCAATTGACCCATTTAAACCATAGAATCACTTCTACCAGACTCCAAATGTTGTATCAAACCTGTCCAGGCCAGACCGACACCCTGGACCCACCTGGTTGACCAAGTCAATCAGGATTGACCTAATCAGCCCTTAAGAGTTCAAATAGGTCATTTCAACCCACTTAGTTAAATCTAACCCTTTGAGCTCTCAAACTTATTCCATAAGATACTCCAAACCCACCAAAACTCATGTGAGGCCAAATCACCTTGAGTTTGATTTGGTCAACTCAATAATTTTGGGTCAAACTTGAATGGCCATGGTTTGATCCCTTAAACCTCTAATGGATTGCCTTGAGTTCCTTTAGACTAGCTCATTAAGTTTTTTTTTCATGCCACCTCACCTGGTTTGATCCTTTGACTAGTCAAACCAGTCAACACATGGTCAAAAGACCACTAAATATTAAAAGGATTAATCCCATAGCACTCAAGTTCCACTCCTTGGCTCCAAACCCAGCACCCTAGCTTTTAATACTCCACTCCATGCCACCTCAGCTGCCATGTGGCATGGGTAGTGGTCAAACAGTCAAACCAAGTGTTGAGAAGGGTCAAACTTGGTCGAAACCCCTCTCAAACTTAATCTCATTTTAATCCAATCCATTCCAGCTATTTGAAGACCCTCTAGAACCTCCCTGCACTTCATCCAGACCCTTGAATCCAGATCAAAGGGTTTAAATCAAACCCACTTGCTCATAAGGGACAAAATACCCTTTCCAACAAGGATGTCCTCTCCATGTCCTTGGCTGCTGCTCCCAACCACTCCTGGGACAGATGTCACTCATCTGGGAGCTCACTCAAGTGATCCCAGCCCTTTATTCAATCTGGAGAGGATTGAATAGGGCAAAAAGGTTCAAAATAAGCATCATTCAAATCCCTACATCCTCTCACCTACCTAGAGCTCCTCCAGCCAAACTCTCTGTTCGTTTGAGCTTTACTGGGCCTCCTCAACATTTTCCAACCCAAATCCTGCCGGTCAAAGCTGCCTCCGGTGATCTTCCGGCGAGCTCAACACCCAATCCGTCCAAGGCTTATTTCAGGAGATTCGTGGCGTGTCGGAGCTTGGATTCAACTAGAAACTTAATCGTGGACAGTCTACAAGTTCAGAGAATCCAAAAACGGTCCAAACCGTCCATTGAATCGCTGTAAATCTCTGAATCTAGTTTAAGACACCTAGTTTAAATAGCTTTTAATTCAATGCATATTAGGCTACAATATTATATCCCCATTATTTCTGTTCACCTAGGGCATCTAGGGTTAAAATTTCAAATGATTTAATGCATCGGGTTGAGAGAACAAGCCAAAAAACCGATCCTGGGGCGTTTTCATAACCTAGTCCAGGTGCGTGCCTTTTGGACCGTTGATCGTTTGATCAACGATCCGGATTTGGCTTTTCCGCGGTCAGTTACGACCGTGTATTTGATCCAACGATCGGATGACGGTCTACCCATATCTGAACCGTTAGTTCGAAACCGCGGGATCAAATGCTGGCCGTCTGATCATTCTCTGTTAAATTGAATCGCGCGAATCAATCCTGCCCGTTGATTCTTTCACGCGGATGATCGAGCGGTGGATGATCCGAGCTGACTCGGATTAGTGAAACCGTGTCCGCGGTTTGATCATCACCCGATGATCGCATCGGCGGCGCAATGATTGCGCCGCCATCTCAATCATTGGCCCGCCGCCTCCGCATTTTGACTTCGCGAACCAGAACGCGCCACGTGTCCCACCAGCCGCCGTTTCTGGTTTGGCCGAATCAGAGAGCTCGACGTGTGCAGCCCGCCGCCAGTTTTCTTTTAAAATGGTTTAAATTAGTTTTAAATTATTTTTAAATTCAAATTTCTTCAAAAAAAATAATGGAAAATTAATTTTAATTAATGTAAAAAAAATACTTTATACAATAAAATTATCAGGAAATTAATTATTATATTTTGAAATTAATATCAATATAAAATATTACTTTTATATTAAATTAGTTAAGTATTAAATATCAAGTATTTTAAAATTAGTATTTATTTATATATATAATTAAGTATTTTTGAGGTAGTTAAATATTATGTTTTAAGTTTTAAAATACTTTAAAATTTCAGAAATAGTATTAATATATTGAATTTTAAATTAATTTTAATTGTGTATATATATATATATATATATATATATATATATATATATATATATATATATATATATAAATACTTTAATTTGAAAATTCTAATAATTCAAAATTTCAGAATTATTTGTGACCTAATTTAACTTGATTTATTAATTATTTTAATTATTAATTAATTTTAAGTTAATTAATCTTAAACTTTAAAAATTCAAATTAAATTCATTCTAAATCAGAAATATTTAAGTAATACGCCAAAACTTTTGAAATTTTAAATACTTTAAATTAAAGTTAATTCTAAAATTTAATTATTAATTTACTTGAATTATTTAGTTATCTTTAATATTTAATTAATATTATATTAAATATTTTGAAAATTAAAAATTATTTTCATAATAACTTTGAAAATAAGTGGGTCTCTCAATCATGTAAAAATTCATTTTTGATGATATTTTGAATTACTTTAATTTAAAACATATATTTATATGTAGGTTTATATATACTTATGTATTTTTAAATCTATTTTAAAATATATATTTCTATATATATATTTTTAAATCCTTAAGTGTTTGAGGGAACCCTTTGGAATTTTAAGCTTTGATCGAATATGGATGAATAAAATTAATGGGGATGATTAGTGAACAATCGTATTTTAATTGTTCACTAATCTAGCCTTTAATTATGTGTTTTGTGTTAATCTATGCATGTTTAGGGTACACACACTCGCACTTAGTATAAGGTTCTCCTAGATTTATGAGTTGATTGTTATTATGTGTGATTCATGCATGTTTAGTCAAGGGTTAGTCAAAACTTCGATTCAATCCTTTTAAACTTAGTGTCACTAAGGACAACAATTAAGGACTTTGATTTGAGAACTTAGAAACTTCATTGTGATTAGGGTACACCTCATTTGAACTTGAAATTTTAACCATTTGAACTTAGTGATATTCTCAGCATTAGGGAATTTTCTTAATGATTTTTGAATTCATTAATCCCCCTAATTAATTTTCCTAAGTTCAAGTCTTAATTAAGCCTTTAACCCTTCCAAAAATGTAATAAATCCATTTTAAATCTAAAAATTATTTTTAACCCCTCTAACTGACCGTAATTAAACCATTAAACAATGAAAATTAAAATCCAATTGATTTGACAGCAAATTAAACCTTAATTTAATTTTAAGTGAAATTGAATATTTAATTAATATAATAAATTAATAATTATTAAAAATTCCAAAAATTTCCCAAACACTTGGGAATCTCTCCTTAGGTCATTCCTGACCTTTGGAGCTGATTTTGAGGAGTTGGGACCTCATTTGGAGTAAAATCACAAAAAGGGGCCTTTAATTAAGGATTTTCAATAATCCAATAAATAGTCAAAACTTCCAATATTCATAACTAATTCAAGAAAAATCCAAATCACCCAAACTCACTTGCATTCAACTCCTAATAAGGTCTAATATTTATTAAAAATATTAAATTCCAGAAATCTGTAATATTTCAAAAAGTCAACAAATTGGTCAAATCATAGTTCAAAACTAGTTCAAAACTTCAAACCTTCGTAATAAAATGTAGAAAAATCCGATTTTAACGTACTTACTGTCTAACTGATCATAGTAAGCTCTAGTATTTTAATAAAATGTTAACTTTCCAGAAAACACTTTTAATCAAAAATTCAATTTTCAACCCCTTAATTAAATGATTAAAATATTCCAAAAATTCATAAAACTCAAAATCGTTCTAGAACTCCAGAAAATGTTAACTTAATGTTTAAAACATTCAACAAACCTTTTAAAAACACAACAACCATCCTAAAGATGAAGTTTATTGGCTGGACTACTCCGGGCTGCGGGGCTAAGTGTCCTAAGGAGGCTGGTTCCTCGAGCCTGGTGGCACAACGCCACGAATGGATTCCAAGGGGTGTTAAACCTTAAAAATAGATTAATTATTAATTATCTAACCTTTTAAAACTTCAAATTTAATTACATTAATTTGGTTTATCGGCTGTACTACTCCGGGCTGCGGGGCTAAGTGTCCTAAGGAGGCTGGTTCCTCGAGCCTGGTGGCACAACGCCACGAATCGATTAATGGAAAACTTAAATTAATCAACTTTAAAAATCAGCAACCAAACATTTCTAATAAAAATTCATTAATTCTTAAGCCTTAATCAACCTAAAATATTTAATTATACCGGATACCACTGGGTAACCTAGGCCTACGAGGCTATTAACTTAGCCCCAAGGAAGGTGAAATAAACTTCACGGCCTCGGTGTGAAACAAAGGTGAGATCCAACAAATAACTAAATGAATCTTAAAATTAACCTCAAGCCATTAATATTTGAATTCAAACTTAAATCCCTTAATCCTTCCAACCAATCGAACTTTAGATAACTTTAACTAATAATCCTAATTAGGATACATCAAAACCACATGACCTACCTCACACACTTTAGATGGTTTGCTAGGATCACCGACTCTAGTTTTAGGATAGGCCGGTGTTTTACTTTCTGCAGTTGTATGCCGAGTTTTTGAGTTTTTACTGCATGATGTTTGCTAGTGTAGAATTGATGTGTTTATTTACTTACTTCCTACATTCTGTGATTGATTGTACGTTAGATTTATCCCTAGGTTAGGAGCGAATTATACTTGTGCAATCTTATGCAGGTGGCCATGCTCATACAAGGAGCTGAAATTAAAGGGCGCAGTTAATAAAAAATATATATATACTCTTTGCACAGATATCTGCCGCGCTTAAGACCCCCTTTAAATAAAAAGAGCATGGCCAAGTGCAGCTAAAAAAAATGCATTTCAAATTTTCATATTATAACTGCTTGGGAATATATACAACTGTTGATTATTAGGATAACCTTGCAGGATCGAGTCTAGATTTTCTTATTTCTCTAAATGTAAATTTAATTCAGTTAAGGTTGTAATTCTTTAAAATGATTTGAGATTGGGATATGAATATCCAATTTGAATTCCAAAGAGGTGAAGACATCCCTAAAGGGGAGAGTCTTCTTCCATTTGGAAGTCAAATTAGGATACTTTGCAAATATCCAAAGAGGAAAGAAAACACCTCGATCAAGGGGGAGTTTCTTTCCATTTAGATATCCTGAGCCGACGAATCAAGATGTTTGTGAGAAGATGAAGGATTGGACAACGAGAAGAATCCTAAATCTCAAAATCATTTGATTTAAGATTAGAAATCCGGGTTGTAGTCAGTGGTGCCCGGCCACTTTAATTTCTTGTAATTTTTGAGATGTAATAATGAGTGGCACTTGCCATATGGACATTCAATTTGATATATTTAATTTAATTGATTTATTTAATTGATTTCGCATTAGAACTCCTGTTTTTCTAGTCTTTTTACTTGCATGCCGTATTTGATTTGACCTGGAATTCAAATTTAGGCTCTTAGGGGTCTGTCAAAAATTCTTCTACTTTAATTAAATAAAAATTTTAAGATAAGATAGAAACTCTAAACGGTCTTAAGAAGTAAGCTCGGACTCGCCGAGGGTTTTTCATGCATTCATATTATACTTTCTCAACCTTGTTAGGCATCTCCCCGCCTGCGGGTTCTGGCAGACCACCTGGCCTATGAGGGTGCCGATCTATCAAGGGGATGTTATGCAATCTCTTGGGAAAAATATATTTTCTAAGCCAAAATTTTTAAACTGCTACATACAAATTTTGCATTCAATCGAGTCAATTAGCATGCATCGCATTAGTAACAAATTTAAAAGAGTCTAATATTTAATTGCATTACTTAGAGATCAAATACCCAACATAAGTCTAAGGGGTCAATTAAGGATCTGCTCTAGATGTCGACCCCATTCCTTTATACTTTTCTAATTAACGTCCCTATCACTCTACAAAAAGACCGGACTCATATTTTAAAATCGCTTAGGTGGTTTAGCTGGCTCCCCAATCCAGGCCGGGGTAAGACCAGATTCGCATTGCACTAGCTAGGTTCGGGGTTGCTAACTTTTAGTGCCCAGATTAGACTTAGGTTCAGAGGCTGGCTCTGGCTATAAGACCTCAACCTCCGGGAATTGAATCCTAACTTTCTAATAAAATTGATCACTTAAATATTAAATCTCTTTCAATCAAATTTAAGCCCAACACTTAAGATAGATTGGAGTGTTTTCTGAAGTAATTCAGAATCTTAAAAACACTCCCTATTCCTCTTCCTTTGACCCCGAAAATAAGTCTTCAATTTTGAACCAATCCCATTTGAAATTCCTACCATTTTCTTCCTCTGACATCCAGCTTTGAAAATCTAAATAAAATTTACACCGCTATTTTAATCGAGAGTTTTCATAGGAAATTTTGATTTCCTACGATATAATTAAATACGAGGGCTTGCGCTCGTAGGAGATTTAGAAACCCAGATCTAGTTTTAAAATTGAAATTTTCAAAAATCTTTAATTAATTATTCTTGGGAAAATACAACGATCATTATCGTTATTTTCAAGCGATTGGTGATGATTGATAACTTCTTTGTTTGGAGAGATATATCAATTAGTATCGTGATTTTGATTATGAAATTAATGGTCTTTCATCCAAATTAGCATAGTCAAATAATTTTGAGTTTGACTACGACAATTTGGATAACTTTAAAGCTTCGAAATTTGAACCAATTAGTGAATGATATTTTCTCCGTTTGGGATGATATATCGTTTCTAATATTGTGTTATATTTCAAAACTAGAGTTCAAAATTCAATTTTCCCAAAAATAATTAAATATTTTTCAAAAATTATATATATATATTTAAATATATTTTTTTTAATCAAAACAGCCCTATCACCGAACTGGTTCGCCTCATTTTTTTTGTCTTATCTATTCGCAAATAGAGCTTTTAGTTTTTCAGTCTACGAATTGTGGATGCGTTGTTTTTTTCTTAGCTGATTTACTATGTTATTGGTTTTCTAGTTATCATTTCAGTACTATAAAAGGAAGTCATAATCAATTTTAGTTCCCTAGTTTTTTTTGTTGATGGTGATCTTCTCCATTAGTTGTTTAGGGCAAACTTCTCAAGCCTTCATTTACTATATTGTGTTTGTATATTTAGAGATGCACAATAAATATTTGATGAAATGTCAAGGTGTATAAAACTGAATGAATGGAATGTAAAGGCAATTGTTTTACTTCTTATGACTTCATTTTGTTTCATTTTTTGAAGGTGTATTTTGTGAAGGAAATTTACAAGGTGATCTATAATGAGTTCGATTTCCTCGGCAATGTCAATCTGAAACTTTAGTAATCAAATATATTGTCATTGCAACTTACAATGTACAATATTTACGTCTTACCAATCTCGTACTAGATGAAGAAATTCTACAGATGCTCCCAGAGTAGAATAGAAGGTGATTGTCATTACTTTCGATGGTGTGATGAAGTTAATGAATTTTCGTATGATAGAAACTTCTGAATTTCAAATGGTGCTAAAAGCAGTTCAACACATATTGCTTCAAGTAGAGCCGAGGTGTTATAAATAAAAATCTTGTTGGTCATAGTGATTGTTGTCAATGTTATTGTAGCGTTCATTGTAAATAAATATCGCTGTGCATAAATGTCAGTTTGAGTCAATAACTTTTTGTCAATCAATGCAACCTTAAGTTCAATATGATTTTGAAAAGAATTAGAGATTTGTGCCAATTTTTTTTGTCATAACTATTCGCAAATAGAGCATTAGAGATTATGTAGCATTTTTCTTCTTATCAGTTCACTTCTGCATTGGAGGCCGAAGGAGGCCTCTTATTCTATAGCAGTTGGAATCCGAAACATCAAAAAAGTAACATGTTTAGCAAAAAATCGTATAAACCGCATGGTTCCAGTTGTAATCAACATGAGTATACAATTGTGTATATGTTATAAAGCATATGGTTCCAATTGTATGGTTAAAATTGTAATAAAAAGAAGCAACAGTTCAACAAAAAAACGTATGGTTCCAATTGTAATCATCCAAAAACAATTAGCAGAATGCTTGTACTAGGCATCAATTCAGCAAACCCAAAAACTGTAATAAACCCAAAAGCTGAACAAAACCACCAAATCAATCCAGAAAACTACAGGAGTTTGGCCAGTGTATATTCAATTTTGGTAGAGCATTGCTTGTACTAGGCATCAGTTCATCATAACCAATCTCATCACCTCCCACATTTAAAGGATTCTTACAACTGCTTCTATGATGGCCCCATAAGTTACAACGACTACACTTATGTCCAAGTTTTCTTTTATTTCCTATCTCTAAGAAATTCTTAATGTCTTTCTTGGGCCTTCCAAGCGGTCGAAGTGAAGCTGGCGGAGTCACTAGCTCACTATCACAAGCTATAGCCAACTGTTCCTTTCCAGGTAAAGTTGTGATTGCACCATCATATGTCATTTTGTATCTAATCATTAAAAAATGAAAGTAACTTATGATCACTAGTTAATCAATGCATATTGTGAAGATAATTAAGGAATATAACAACCTATATACGTAGTAGTGATCATCAACATATGTATTCCATAAGCTATGTTGTATCATTCCAATGAATGTAGCACTGTGTATACAGGGTTGACCACTTAATTGCCAGGATCCACAACTGCAATCCTTTTTTTCTATGTCAACCTCCTTGCCTTGCATGAAGTCCATCAACTTCAACTTTGGTTAAAGTCGATTGATGAATTATAAATTGATCTTTCATTGTTGTTATATCTCTAATGTACTCTTCTGCCTGGGGGACTAGTTGACCTCTCCAAGAGCCACTTTGAATCTTTCTATGTGAGCTTTGTTCCATAAGCTTCGCCCTAATCATGTCTATCAAATCAACAACGGGTTTGTTTCTTACTTTTTCAACCCATGCATTAAAAGACACGGACATGTTGTTCATATTGTAGTGATTTTTTATGTGCTTTGAGAATGTCGCATTCAACCACTTACACGATAATGCATTCAAGTAAGAGTAAAGTTGTGGAGTAATTTTGAAGATCTTCTCAACTTTTTTATACAAAACATGTAGCTCACAAGTGTTTGTTGTTGTCCATAACAAATTTTGAAGCTTGTTGCCATCTTTACATCGAAGAGTTTTTTAATATTTTTCCATAGGTGTCTTATACACACTCTATGTTGTACATTTGCGAAAATAAGCTTTATAGTGTGACGACCCCAAGATCCGTGTAGCGAAAGGATTCATCTGATTGTTCTATTGCCTTATTTTTTTTCTTCTTTCCTTTCTATCAGTTTCCTCATATGTT
Organism: Dendrobium huoshanense; assembly: GCA_016618105.1. Lineage (NCBI taxonomy): Eukaryota > Viridiplantae > Streptophyta > Magnoliopsida > Asparagales > Orchidaceae > Dendrobium > Dendrobium huoshanense. The sequence goes on from CM028347.1 coordinate 31,890,364, forward strand.
GTTCATATCAATCCATACATACATATATCCAGAGTCAGAGATAATTACATTACAGAAAAGAAACAGCAGCGGATACTATAATTCACAAATAGTACAACAGTCAGAGTACAGCCAAAAGAGAAAACTACCCTAGCCGTACAGGCTACAAAAGAAAGCCTACCAAGGCTATAAAAGAAAAAGCTACAGAACTCGGCAGAAAGATCTTCAAGCTGGAGGCCCTGCACCTGAAATCATTAACCACATATAATGAGCTTACAAAGCCCAGCAGGTCACCAAAGCCTACAACTGAAATCAAATCACGACACTGAAAACAATATGCAGGTTAATCAACTCAAGTCAAATCAATCAGTCGTACATGATCAATGAGTCAATGCAATACATAAATCAATAAAATCAATAACCAGTAGGAAATCCATAAAGCTCAAAAATCAATGCGTCGATCCATTCTCTACAATCTCTATCATAGCAATCGATAACATCAATTACATCAATATAATCGTCTAGTCGTCTTACTTATCGTATCACATCAGTCAAATCAATAGAGTGGAATCGTATCGGAACATATACTTGCAAATCAATCTATCGTTCAATCTCACTTACTTCTTATCAATACGACAGTGTATGTATCCATATCCATAAAAAGAACCATCCATTGACGACCACGAACGATGCTACAACAGTGAAATCGTATCAATCAATTCTGCCAGTCAATAGTATCAATCGGCTCAAAATCCTAATAAACGATCAAGTCAATACGGCGAAAGATCAATTGAAATCAAATCAATACAATCAGCTTCATAAAGAAATCTATTTTACGATAAATTAAATCCATACGGCAACAGTCCATTCAATCAATCAATCGATATTCGGTACGACGAATCAATGTATCAATGTCATATCTATATCAATGTCGATGTCGGTATCTATCAATCGATCAAGTCGATAATATCAATTGGAAATCAATACGATAAATCAATAAATCTGTTCAATAATAAATCAATTCAATAAATCTATCAATATCAATAAATCAATCAGAAATAAATAAATCGATGCATATCAGGAAATCCATACAATGTACTATCGTACACATGCAAATCCATACAATGATCTTACTCGACAAGCACAAACACTAGCTATTATCAATAGTGCTGTTGTAGAAATCCATAGTGCTGTTGTAGAATCCATATTGCTGTTGTAGATATCCGTACGTTGGTTTCAATCAAGAAGAGTCGTCACTCTTTTGCCCGTCGGCCGCCCGTCGGCCGCCCGTCGGCATATAAAACTTCTTATAACTCCCAATCGTTATATCGATGGTCTATGATTTAAAGGAAAGCCCGTCGGCCCACCATCCTGTACAGGTCAAGTTCTATCTCCAACCAACGTTCAACCAGGTTCCCACTTGTCTTTCAGTAACAATCAATTTAATACAATAATCGATGCAATAAGCAGTATTAAAGAAATCTAGAACAATCATATCAATAGTCATGCACATAACAATTCAATCTATCAATTCCGGAAAATCAGAAATCATACAAAAATCGGGCAGAGTAACGGCAGTCTACAGAATTTACAAAGAAATCTTCAAAAATTACAATTCACCAAATTAATACAGAACGTGCACAGCAACATTATAAGACTATTCTTCTACTGCTCAAACCAATTCGGATATCATAATACATTGCAGTCAAAATAAAACTCCGCAGAACCAAAATGGACCGGACGAAGTCTGCCAGTAAATAATCAAAACGTGCAGAATAATCACATCTACAACATACCAAAAGTTATGCGGTAAAATCTTCGCCAGTACCAAACCGGGTACGAAAATCACTTACAAAAACACAAATATGAGCACCATTTTACAAAACCTCAAAATCTTCAAAAATAGAAGTAGGGTTCGGAGTCCTTACAGCGAGACAAACAAAATATCCAACAGCAACGAACGACGAAAATCGCTCCGCGGGCCCCGAAATTGGACTTCTTCCTTTGCTTTTCCGCTCTTTCTCTCTCTTCAAAATATCTGATTTTATAAAATGATTTTCTCTCTCCTCAAATCGAGTTGATTTCCTTATAACATTAGTCAGATCGGCCCGGCCGATCGCCACATCGTCCTGGCCGATCAGAACAAACTCGAATCGGCCCGGCCAATTCCTCAGGCCGATAATTAATTTTCCTTGGACGATAAAAACCCTTGCTCACTGACTTGTGCTTGGCACTGATCGTCCCAAGACGATCAAGAATCAGCCTGGACGATCTCGTCCAGAAATCATTCCAGAAAGCACTCCAGAAATCAGCTGTTTTCAATGCACTGATCGGCCTGGACGATCTCACCATCGTCCCGGCCGATCCTGGGGAAAAATCACTTTTCCCAGCAGCTACAGTAAAGGAACGAGGTCTCACATATAGCTTCTCCAAGACCCTTCTCCATGTCGGATATGAAAACTAATTGTTCAAGTTCACAACCAAAACTTATCGCCAAGTTTCTTAAGAACCACTCCCATGATTTCTTGGACTCTTATTCAATAACGGCAAATGCTATTGTGTAGAGACCATTATTGGCATCCAAGCAATTTGTGGATAGTAGTACGCCAAGATACTTTGACTTCAGGTGGCACGCGTCAACCCTGATTAAATATCTACATTCAATAATGAAACCATCAATGCATACTTTGAAGCTAACGAAGAATCACATGAATGCATTAGTTTTTCTATCAAACATGTATGTAATGTGAGAACCAGGATTCTTGTTGATTAACTCGGACCTCAGTGTAGGCACCCACATATAGGTATCGTTGATAGATCCAAACATTATATCTCTTGCCAACTCCCTTGATCGCCAAAGTTTCATATATGGAAAGGATAATCCATAACTTGTCTCCAAGTTATTACTAATTTCCTTTGGCGTGACATCAGGATTTTTCTTTATAATTTCTTTGATTTCATGAGCTACCCAAGTTATAGTAGCTTTTTTGTTTCCGACTTTATTGACCCCAGGACATAAATGAGTTTATTCTAATTGTCTAACTTTAAAGGAATGCCCATCAGAACACAATGAGGCACGTACTCTCCATGGACAACCTCTGTATATGCAAGTAATAATTATTCTAGATTTGTCACTTGCCTTTATCTTGATAACATAATTCTATAAAATTACATTAGACCTAACTGCTTGCTTGAAACTTTGGGAATCCTTGAACTGCAAACCAATAAATAGAGTATTTGCCTCATTAGTTTGAGTTATAAAGAACTCATCACACAAATCATTTACTACAATATCATTATTTTCTCCGATCTCTGAGCTAAATTGATGCAATTCAGTGTGAATGTACTATGATTGGGACATATCTTCTTCATTATATTTCACTGCAACTATAACCTCAATTCTACTCCTTTCATAAGAAATTTTAAGCATGTCAACTACATTTGAATAACTTGAAACCAATATGTAATTCTTCGACGATGTTTCATTGACATGATAGTGTAAGCTGAATTGCAGAACGCTCAGGAACAGGAACGCGCGGGAACAGGAACAGGATCGGGATCGAAAGTAGGGGTTTTAACGCAACATTAACGAAGTGGTATTTGAAATTTTAGAAATTTTATTTGAGTGGTATATTAGTAAATATAACACTTTGAGTGTTAAATATGTATTTTAAAATGTTTTAAGTGCTATGTATGTAAAAATCCCTAATTTATAATTATGAAGGAAAAATGGTTTTTAATGAAATTATTAATATTTTTATTATAGACATCAAACTTAAAATCAAATTATTTAAGGCTTAAAAAAGAAACAAACTAAGGATGAATAAGTTGGAATTGAAATTAGAATTGGTTTCTATTTGATGTATGTTTATCAATTTGGATTATTGGATTTTTCAAATTTCATGAAATTTATAATAAGTAATGTGTTTTATTTATTTTTTTATTTGTAGCAGAGGAAATTTCATGTATTAAGATTGAAAAAAGATTGCAAACATACAAATAAGTATGAAGTAGCGCATAAGAAACAAAAGATTTTTATGTGAAAATTTGAATAAAAGAAAAATTAGAGGTGTAAAAAAGGGTTTTTGGGTCGGGTTCAGTCCAATCCGAAATTGATCTGCCCTCCACTGCTCCAACCTGAACCTAACTCGATTACACAAATGGGTTAAAAAGCTAAACCCGAACACGACCCGCATACCTAGGGAGCCAAGAGCAGGCCAGAGCACAAATATGCGGTGTGGTGGAGTCACCCTAGCCGCAATGTGGACTACAAACGGCAGACTTGTGGTGCAGTGTGGTCACCTTGGATGCGATCACATAGTGCATACGCTGGACCCTAGATGTTGTGCAGAAGCAGTGAGGTATACTAAGCAGTAAATAGAAGCGATGCAGACGTGGTGTGAAAACTGTGCGGCATGCTAGGCAGCGAGCAGTAGCACTAGAGTAGAAGAGGTGAGCTAGTGGGTATGTTGTGTGGAAGGGGTGCATTATTGCAGATTACGAAAGCTGCTCACGGGTACCAAAGTTGTGCGTGTGCAGGTTGAGTACGTGGGTCATTACTGGGTTATCGAGTTGACCCCCAAACCTGACCCAAATTTAGTGGTGATCTAGCAATGATGGTTGGGCGATGATGGTTTGACGGTGATGGTAGAGCGATGATAATGTGATGGTAGTGGATAGGTGGTGCATGGTGGTTCATTGATGGTAGTTGGGAAATGGTTGTTCAATAATAGTGATTGGGCGACGACTATTCAACTGTGATAAAGTTTTAGATTATTCAAACCTTTCTATGTCCAAACCCTTTCATGTAGGGAATAGGAGTTCATTTATAATTTTCAAGAGTGATACTCTTCATAAATACAACCATAATCTAAACATTTTATCAAATAATCCATATTGATTCTTTTGATTATAGAAGATTATTGTTATATTTAAGTGTTTTAATCATATCAAAATTAACTGATTTAATGGTCATTAGATTGTCTCGTGGAGATGCTCAAATTGATTATAAGCATGCAAATTTTGGAGATCCATTGGTCAATTAATGTTACCAATTAAGTTTTTAATTATGCTTCAAATACTTATCCTTACATAGTTACATGGGTGTTCTTGGGTTTTATCTCATTGAGATGTTTTTTTTATTAGCACATAACGGCTCTCTTGTATCTAGGATTACTGTATTTGCATTCAAGCCCTTATTCCAGTCTTTATAAATAGCTAACCTTGTAACCGAGACCTGTATGAATCACTGCTTTCTTTTACATCTTCTCTCTTAATTCTTTCCTCTCCTTCTTCCTACATTGTTATCATGGTATCAAGAGCCAAAAGGGTAGATCAAGTACCCATGGACTCTACGAACCCCACCTCCTTCTCCACCTCCTCCACGCACATCGGCAACACCGGCATGACAACAAGCATCCCTCCAAACCTCAAGTTTCTTGTCTCCAACATCAAGAATCTGGCTCCTCACCCCCTCACACCCGATAATTACCATCTTTGGAGCGTACAGCTCCTCAAGTAATTCACGGCAAATGGTTTCGCCGAACACCTTCTCGGCACCGTCCCTGCTCCCACGGACAACCAGTCTGCAGACTACGCTCAATGGCTTGTCATCGACAGCAACCTCCTCTCTGCTCTATTCTGTACGGTTTCCCAATCTATCCTACCGTACATCATCATGTCTTCCACTGCCCATGAAGCGTGGACTGTTCTTGAAAAGAGGCTTCAACTGACCAGCAGATCCCATGTGATCCAGCTCAAGAACGAGCTATATCGCACACAGATGAGGGATCTCTCGGTTCAGCAGTATCTCACCCGCAACAAGACAATAGTGGACAACATCTCCGCATCTGGCTCTAAGATAGAACCGGAAGATGTCATGCTGCATATCCTCAACGGGTTACCGCCAATATACAACTCGTTCAAATCTACCATCCGCAACTCGCTGCTACCCATCGATCTTGACACATTCTATGCTCTCCTCTTCAACGAAGAGATTCATCTACAGCAAGAAAATCTTCAAGAACTCTCCAGCAATGCCGGTAATCACAATGCTCTGTATGCCGCCTCGGTTAACTCCTCCAGAAATTGAAATGGCAACAATCGCCGCTTCAACAAAACAAAAACTCAGCCGCAACCTCAGCCCCAGAACACCTATCCGTTCAACCCGCAAGAAGCAATCAAACCCCTCTGCCAAATCTGTGGCAAACTTGGCTACATTGCGCTCAATTGCTGGCATCGCAGCAATCCCAAATACGCACCAACCGATACAAGACCTCCGAGAGCCCTCTTTGCAAATCCCACCGCCCCCGTCAGTCAAGACTGGATTCTTGATTCCGGTGCCTCAACACACCTCACACCGGACGCGAATCAACTCCAATACTCGACGTCCTACCAAGGAGCTGACACGATCTCGACGGCGAACAGTAATTTCATTCCAATCAACAGTGCCGGTCAAGGCATTCTTCCCCTACCCGACACATCCCGTAAGTTACACCTAAACAATCTCTTACACGTTCCTTCTCTCACCCACAACCTCCTTTCGGTATCAAAACTTACAACAGATAATTTTGTTTCAATTTCTTTTGATTCTAACGACTTTGTAATCAAGGATCTACGGTACCATCGTCCGCTGCTTCATGGACAACTTCGGAATGGTCTGTACCATATTAGCATACCTCTGGACAACAAGAATAAGGCTCTCATGGCGTACACCTCCTCCGCACATGTCTGGCACTCCCGCCTTGGTTACCCCAGCAAAGAAACTCAATATTCTTGCTCGGACCAATCCCGACATCATTACTAAACCTAATTCTTTCATTTGCAATTCTTGTAATCAGGCTAAGAGCCACAAACTTGTGTTTAATAAAAGAATGTCAGTTACTCAAGCGCCATTTGATCTTATTCATACTGATGTCTGGGGTCCGGCACCTCATAACTCTATCGACAGTCACCGCTTCTACATAATCTACATTGATGACTACACCAGATATTCATGGTTATATCTTTTACACAACAAAAATGAAGCACTAAATACCTTTAAAAATTTATGTAATCTTGCCAAAACGCAATTCAATGCCACACCCAAAGTTCTTCGATCCGACGGCGGCGAAGAATACACTAGTCACGTGTTCCGTTCTTACCTTCAAGACAACAGCATTCTTCACCAATTATCGTGTCCTCACACACCAGAACAGAACGGTCTAGCCGAGCGAAAACATCGCCATTTGCTCGATCTAACCCGAGCACTGTTACATGAATCCGGCTTACCGTCTAAATTCTGGTCATCGGCTCTCTCCACAGCCCACTATCTAATCAACCGCCTACCATCCAAATCAAGTTCCAACAAGATCCCGTACCAACTCCTTCACAAGCATCCGCCTCTCTACAATCATCTCCGCACCTTCGGATGTTTGTGCTATCCTTGGCTGAAGCCCTACTCTGCCGACAAACTATCTCCTCGCTCTCATCCCTGCATTTTTGTGGGCTACTCCAATCAACACAAAGGCTATCTTTGTCATAACCTCACTACCGGCTGCACCTACATATCACGCCACGTTCAATTCTATGAACAACAATTCCCTCTCAAATAATCTGTGTCTATGTCACCCACATCTCCACACTCACCTTCCGCCAGCATACCTCCTCTTCTCCTCACCCCCATCTCTACTAACTCCAACCCTCTCACTCCAGCATCTAACTCCACCCACACTCTCACCAACACTCATGAACCTCCTCTCTCCCGTCAGGACTCCCACCAACCATCACCTGCTCCCACTGCCAACATCCCGAACACACATCGCACCAACCCAATTGTCCCAGCTCACCCAATGCAAACTCGTCTAAAGTATGGAATCATTAAACCCAAACATGTTTTCAATCTACTAGCTCAACTAGCTCCGACATACATCCTACATTCAGGCTCTAAAAACTGCTCACTGGCTCACTGACGGTCAGCAATGAAAGACGAATTCGACGCACTTCAACAACAATCAACGTGGTCGCTCGTCCCCCCTCCCTCAGACAAACCCATACTAGGTTGTAAATGGACTTACAAAGTCAAAACTCTCCCCAATGATCAAATTGAACGTCATAAAGCTCGACTCGTGGCACTCGGGTACGATCAGCAACACGGCATCAACTACAACGAGACATTCAGCCCCGTAGCAAAGATGCCGACAATCCGGCTTCTGCTCACTCTGTCTCTCAACCGACATTGGCCAGTCCACCAACTCGATATCTCCAACGCTTTCCTACACTGAGACTTGATTGATGACATCTATATGAAACAACCACCCAGATTCATTGATCAAACTCAACCACAGGCGGTCTGCAAACTCTACAAGTCCCTCTACGGACTCAAACAAGCGCCGCGACAATGGTTTAAAAAGCTCACCGGATTCCTACAACAAAAAGGCTTCGGGTTTAGTCGTTCCGATCTTTCTCTCCTTCTTTTCAACAAAAATAATGTTCACATATACATACTAATCTGTGTTGACGACTTCCTGGTGACAGGGAATGACGATCTCATGATACAACGGCTTCTACAACAACTCAGCACAGTTCACCCTCAAGCAGCTCAGTCCCATCTCCCTTTTTCTCGAAATCCAGGTGACTCGCTCCTTTCACGGTTACTTTCTATCTCAAGAACATTACGCTACTAAATTACTCAATGATGCAGGCTATAAGGATTGCAAACCCGCTGCCACACCGGTCAAACTTACGCAAAAACGGGAAGAGCCGAATCTTCAACCATTCCCGGATCCCTCCTACTATCGTCGCCTTGCCGGATCACTACAATACTTGTCAATCACAAGGCTGGACATCGCCTTCGCAACAAATCGTATCTGGCAACACATGCAGTCACCGACCGAACAAGATTTCAAAGCTCTGAAACTCCTCCTGAGATACATCAAGGGCACTATAAGCTTCGGATTGCCTATTACAGCAGGATCTCTTGAGCTACGATCCTATTCGGACGCGGATTGGGCGTCGGACACTACAGATCGGAAGTCCATATCGGGCTTCTGCACCTTCCTAGGGTCAAATCTCATCTCGTGGACGGTCCGTAAGCAAGCCACAGTTGCAAATCCTCCACCGAAGCAGAGTATAGATCTCTCTCCGCGGCAGCTTCCGAAGTGATCTGGCTTCGTCGGCTTACAGTAGAACTGGACATTCCACAGCCCTCCCCGACCACCATCCACTGCGACAACACCTCGGCAATGGCTATAGCCAAAAATCCAGTGTTTCACGCACGAACAAAGCATATCGAGATCGACTACCACTTCATCCGTCAGCAAATAAGCTCCGGCAACCTACAGCTGGCGCATATTTCCTCCAAAAATCAAGTAGTGGATATCCTCACCAAGCCTTTCTCGATCGCTCGGTTCCAAGAATTATGCAACAAATTAACCATTCGAAATCCGAATGCTTAATTTGAGGGAGGATATTAGCACATAACGGCTCTCTTGTATCTAGGATTACTGTATTTACATTCAAGCCCTTATTCCAGTCTTTATAAATAGCTAACCTTGTAACCGAGACCTGTATGAATCACTGCTTTCTTTTACATCTTCTCTCTCTTAATTCTTTCCTCTCCTTCTTCCTGCATTGTTATCATTTTTTTAACCATAAGTTTGCTGAAAATCAAAGTTATGTTGATCTTGAGTTTAATTCAAAAAGTTTCTAATTTGAATGTTCTCTTGAGATTCGTTTTTCATTAGAAGAGTTTTTGCGTAACATATCAATCATTTTTATTTTATTTTAGAAAAAAAATACTTATTTTAAAATCATAAACCCTAAATCTTAATATCTATAAATGTAAGAAAATGTTGGTTACAAATAAAACAATGAATTCAATATAAAAACATATCCCATAAGAATTTTGTAATGATGCATTATTTTATCCATATGATTTTAAGGCCATGCTGGCTAAATTTATAATACTATCATTATATTATTTTAATATTTACTTATTTGTATATATCTCAGTCAACCATCTTTATTATATTCATTTTAGAGCGTTAAGTATCTCTAGAACTGAAATTTGAAACTGCGAATGGCCGGCCATGAGATCCCAGATATTCTAATGTATCAAATCTAATAAATAACTATATTTAATTCACTTAATGTAGCCAAATTTTATTTATCGATTAGGCTTTATTTTGTGATTTTATTTGAACGTACGGACTCAGCCCAATTTAATAAAAGATTTAATTTTCCTATTAAAATAAACATAAGAGAGTAATGCTTATTAATTTAATAATTATTAAAAAGAGCGATAAATTATGATATGTAAGGCTCATGTTTATGATTTTGAAAATATATATATTTTTATTTCACTTTTTGTATTAAAATTATTTTATTTTATTTTTTATCTTTGATTTTATCTATGATATAAAATTTATTATTAATTAATTATTACGGGCTAGTAGATTCGTGGTGGCAAAGTAAGAAACTTTTCATCTTAGTAATATAGGCCTTGTTCAGGTGAAGACATTCTACTATGTATGAATAAGTTATAAAAGTTGGTCCATCTCTTCACTTGGATACGATGAAATTACAATAGCCTAAAGAATCAATCTAAGTTTGCATGTGTGTAGAGGAGTTGGAATGATTGTGGTTGGACGATGGGAGTTGGAAAGACTGTTAGCCAAGAGAAGGTGGTTTGAGGAACGAGGTTCATAGACGAAGAGGGTCAGAAGTCTAATTGTAGTGGTTGAATGAAGGTCTAGCGGGGGTTTAATAATGGCGTTGGCCAAGTGGAGGTCCGATGGCCATGATGACTGGACATCATGCGTCTAGAAGTGATTGGCAACCGGGCAAAGGTTTGACCATAATTGTTTCATCAGGCAAATGTATGGTAGATATTGGCAGTCAGGTGAAGGTTCGGTGATGGTTGTAGGCCTATCAGAGGTCTGGCTGCAAAAACTAGATAAAGATTCAATGGTTTTTGGTTAATGGATGTATGGTAATAATGGCCAGGTGAAGCTTTAGCGATCGACAGTTGGTTGAGGGGAAGTTTGGTGGTTGTGATCGGACGATGAAGGTTTGCTGGCTATGATGTTCGGGTGGAGCTATAGGATCCTTAGTGCATCATAGCCCTCTCCAATCTCTAGCTAAATGCCTCTCTCATGCAGAGATAGTAAGAGGTGTATTTATAAATTTTTGTGATTGACATGCTTTGTAAATATGAGAAAAATTTGTAACAAATACGGAACATTATACGGTGAAGCTTCAACGATCGACATTATGGGAAAAATTTGTAAGTAAGAATTTATAAATTCTTGGTTGACCCATATTGATCCACTAATCACATATCATTTTTTTAACATTTAGGTGCTTAAATGATATCAACATTAAGTGATTTTCGGCTGTTTCGATTCATCTCGTCGAGCCGCTTGAATTGACTATAACCATGCTATATTTGTATATCATTTGATCACCTAATTTATGCTATGAAGTTTCTAACTATGCTTTAGGTCATTAATTTTGACTCAAGTAGGCTTTGATTTGATTGATTATGGTGTCAATGAATTCGTCTTGTCATGACGTTAGTTTTGATTATAAATTTGCTAAATTATTAAATAAATATCATAATATTTGTCTTTGAGTTCTAGTGGATTTGCCTAGGGAAGATTTTAGATATATATATATATATATATATATATAATTACATTAATGAAAGTCTTATGATTATAATTTATAAAAATTATAATTATATTATGAATGTTATATGATATCTAACATTGAAAATATATATTAAAAAAAACTACCTAAATATCAAATATGCTGATAGAACATTTATTGATTATGATAGTTAATGGCTCTTCTTGCGAAATTCCATCCTTTAATGACTGATCTGCTGCGGGGCCCACTAACAACCAATGGCAATCACCACCTCGAAGAATGTTGTCGGTGCGGCGTTGGTTAACTAACCTAAGCCCAACGACAGGACATCCCAGATGGACTAGCCGGGACGGTAGGATCAAATAGACCTTCGGGTAAAACGTCCAACTGTTAAAGCGGCGTCGAACGGTTATGGCTGCGCCTGCTTTTCTATCTTTGTGCTTCTGACATCTCGACCGTCGAATTCATTGCGGCGGTGATATCGAGGCTAGCCCACGATGCCCTGTCCGGTCACGAACTGATCACCTAACTGCCATATATTTCATTTTTGGAAATTAATTAGGTAGTAATACGAGTAAGAGTTTTGAGACAATTACTAGGGAATTTTTCCCTCAATCAAAATTTTATGTTTGAGATATATTTTATACATTAATATATATATATATATAATAAAATTATTTATTGACTTAAATAAATAAATAAATAAAAAGTTTTTATGCAGCTCTCATTGGCCTATTGATTGAGAGCTTAGGCTTTCAACTAAGAAGTCTATGTGTATACGTTGTGTGTGTGTGAGTTTGACTTAAATGGCCTAAATGTCTCAAATAAATTTTTATTTTTTTGAAAATTAGAGGCATAGCTCATTCATTTATAAAAGAAGTTACAATACTGAAGAATTACAATGTAATAATTGTGCAAAATCTATATGAGCTTCTGATAAAAATAAAAAAGCTTAAGAAAAACCCCAACAATTAAATCGGGGAAGGTCAAAAGTTAGGCTATCAACTAGAAAAAAGAAAGTACAAAAGCAAATAAAATTCAAAACAAGATTAATGGACCTGAAGCGCATAGAAATGGTCAAGACTCAGAAAACCCGTTAAACATATCAGAGTAGATTATTGAAGCAGAAGATTCCCCTGGTTGCCCGAAGAGCATCCAAGGAGAGGTCTTTTGTTAACCTCTATACAAAGAAACAAAAATTGCAAAAATCTGTACGTACCTCGGACTGAAATCCTGCAAATTCTGCCGCAAATCGCGCCGATTCGGCGCCGTTCGCGTCGCTTCTCCGAGAATCCTGCGACGAGTTCTCGATCGCTGCCCCATTCGCGGCTATAAAACGAAGCCGAACGATCTGCTCTCCTCCACACACGCAAATCCCACACGACCGAGCTCCAATCGCTACTTCCTCTCCGATCCCGACCACAAGCCACGATCGTCTCTTCCCACACGACTCCATCTCCCTTTCCCCTCTGTCCGAGCAAAACCTCAAGCCGAACTCCTCCTCCCAACCTCCTTGCTTCTCCAACGCCTCCACCGAGAGAGAGAGAGAGAGGGCATCCACCCTTACCCGAGTCTTCTCTGCCATAGCCGAACTCCCCATCCCATTCTCTCCTTCTTCCCCAAGCCGACACCGATCCCAACCCGTCGCCCCTTTGCTGCCGTTCGACTGTACTCCAGCGACTGACTTTCCCTTCCGTTTGGATCGGAAGTTGGACATTTTGATCGAAAGCAAGCACAGGAGCTCGCTTGTGGAGAAGGTAATTTCTCCCTTAAGCGTGCTTCTTCGGCCAATCCCATTAAATCTCCCAAACCGAGAGGGGGAGGAGAGATTTCCTTTTTTTTAATTATTATTTAATATGCTAAATTATAATTAAGTTAGGCTTAATTATAGTTGGTTATGTTAATTTTTTTTTTGTTAATAATTATAATTAATTAATAGTTAATTATAATTAATTATAATATTTTAATTATATTTAATTAATAATGATAGTAATTACTTTTAATTAAAATAAATTATAATTAGTTTATAATTATTATAGTTAATTATTTTTAGTAATAATTAACTATAAATAATTATAAATTAATTATAATTATCTATTTTAATTTAAATTAATTATTATTAGTTATAATTAGATATAATTAATTGTTGTAATTATAATTAATTATTTTTAGATTATAATTAATTACCACTAATTATAATTAATTGTTGTTGATTTTAATTAATATTAAATTGATGATAATTAATTTTCAACAATTATAATTGAGTTTAATTAATTATAAGTAATTATAATTAATTCTTTATTAATTATAAACGATTTTAATTAATTCTAATTAATTTCTGTTAATTATAATGAATTACTCTTAATTATGATTGGTTATCAACAAAAAGAATGCTTCACTCTTTCTCCTACCTCGATCCACGAGCCGCCGCCGATCCGCCATTTATAAGTACCCCCGGGCGGGGGGAAAGTAACTCCTTTTTCTTGTAACAGGTACCGTCAAAGACCCCATGCACGCCTTTATTGCGCGTGGTGGGAAGAAAAATCACGGCCGAGGTGTCCTCGAAAGAGGGCACCTACCATGCACGCCTTTATTGGCCGTGGTGGGAAGGCCCAGTTTTCTCGTAGTTTCTCCTAAACGAGGGAGACGCCGGGAGGCTGCCGAAATTTCGGGTGAAATACTACTACACTTGGACCTGTTTTGAACTCAAAAGAACAAAATATTTGGACCAAATGAGAAAGAGCAGTGGACTTTTGAACCTGATTGAACATGTGCAGAGGATCAGAACCAAAATTCAAATAATTTCTAAAAGGCCAAACTCAAATAAAATGAAATCAAATTTGAACCAACTCAAGCCAATTTGAATATGAAAAGGGGACATATAAAGAATCCAGAGGACTTTGAACAAAAAGAAAGTGAACATTCAAATGAACCTGCAAATACTCTAGAAGATTTCGAACAATTATTTGAACAAAACCCGGACTGTAGGGGACTTGAATAAAATTGGTCATATACGGGGAAACTCAAACTATAAGACCTCAACCCGAATATACAAAAATGTGGTGGACTTTTACAACAGTCTCTACGAGATCGAGAGCATCGTATCTGTGGGAATAACGAATGACTACAGAATATACGGGTGTCCCTCCTACATATACTGTTGAAATCTCCTACGACAATTTCTATAAATGCCTGTTAATTGAGAAGGCGATGCGGAAGACCAATGATGGTGGACCCATTTCTACAAACAAATGCAACCCAACAACACCCACCCGAGATTGGTGAAAGGGTGGAAAAGATGCGGAAATAATACATCTGCTGCAAATATATTCAGGAGGTCGTAGCGGATATAATGGTCCTCCGCCAGCGAATACAAGTCACTTGTGGATAACAACAGTGGATACTTCGTAAACATATCAAACCACTGTGGGCACAAGTATAAATATCTCCTACGATAATCCCTACGATTGTCTGTTGACTAAGAAGGCAATACTGGAGATCTGCAATTAAAGATCCATCCTCTACAGATAAAAGCAGACATCAGTCCACCTGAGATTGGTGAAAGGTGGACACAATACCGATGTTAATGGGTCTCCTACAAATACCTTCAGGAGGTCGTAGTGAGTACAATAGTCCCCTGTAAATGGCTACAAACAACTTGTGGATAACAACAGTGGATATATCATAGGCACGACGAACCACTGTGGGCACAAATATGAATATCACCTACAGCAACGGTGATCAAGATCTTCAAGTATTTCGAGTACAACGACAACCCGAGGTACGAAAAAGTCCACTACACTAAAGATCTCGAAAGGAGCAAAGCTGCAATCAGTGGACTTCAAAGTCCAATAGAAAACCTTCCCCGGTGAATGTGAAAGAGGGAGGGGGTCAACATCAAGACCAAATCGCCACCGGATCTGTAACCTCCGTACAAGCAGACATAAGGCGTCTATTCCAAGTACCCCTGCACGTGCACTATAAATTGTATACACATAGGTACACTAAAAGGGATAAAAATAATTATAAAACCCGCATGGGCCCTAGCGAGCGTGTTATTGGTACACACGTGACGTCTAGAGATGCTGTGTAGGTTGACAAGTGAATTCTAGTTCGAACCCGATCCTCCTATATGGGTCAATATGAGTCGACAATGTTTGAACTCTCAAACAAATATACGGTTGCTACGACCGGTATATTTGTCTTAATACATTCATGTTAGGCCTTTAAGGCCTATAACAAAGAGAATTTACTGATGAGGGCATAAAGCCTACGAAATCCAATCCTCTGTCGACAGCCCGACAGAGTTGACAAGGTTCAATCCATAAAGAGAAATGACCCCCGAACACCCCGATGATGGCCGTGTTGAATGAACATCTCAACCGGAGGGGTTCCCAAATAGTTTCCAATGCCGTTCCAAATATCCAAAAATCCCAGAAAACTCCAAAAAAATCCCAGAAAACTCCAAAAAACCCTAAAAATTCAAAATTCCAAAAATATTTATAAATGAAACTATCCATCCACACTTAAAGCAAATTCCATCCACCCTCTACAACAGTCTGTCGGGGTGGACAAATTCAAATGAACTCTATCTCACAAAGAGCGAAATGCCTAGTCGAAAATATCACTAGGATCCATTCTCAAACAATCTCTTGCTAGTAAGGACATGGTACGTGTCCTCTAACCGGCAGTTTCGCCGCCAAATGGCACTGCAGGTAAACGGTTATGACCCGGGGCCCTCTGAACCAAGTGGTTTTGCCGCCAAATGGCACCACAGATAGCGGTTATGCCAGAGCCAATACGCTCCTTAATGGCGTTAAATCCTTGAGATATGAATCAATAGGATATGATCGATAGGGCACAAAGCCCTCTGTTAGCTAAGGTGGATTCAAATTTGTCCCCTTAGACAAACATCCAACCCCCGTCTACAAGGTCCCCTTGGACGAAGCAACCCATGACTGCCGACAAGGATCCTTCTATCAGGTTGGGTCGACTACCTCCTCTGACTAAGTAGACCAGGGACCACAATGGCCCGGGACGATGGAACCATGGGATCTTGATCGGGTCTATCATCCATTCTTCCACCATCCGCCTTAAGTGTACGATGGTGAAATTTCTACTTTAAATATCAAATCTTCCAAAATTTCCAAATTCTCAATTATTTCCAAACTTTCCAAATACCCAAATCTAAACTCAAAATTTAATTTCCATATCCATTGCTGCTACTATATACCAGATATACGTATTTCTATACGTATCTGATTGACGACTAGCCTTAATCGAAAGTTCTCTATCGTTATCAGGAGGGGTAATTAACTATAGGGGCTTGCGTCTATAGGAAACCAGAACTCAGATCATAAAGTCCTCGCAAAATGAGGGCGAAATCTCTGGGTAGTGTCTTATCTACAAACCCATCTGCCTTCCAAAATTTACCTCGGAACTTAGTTCGTTAAAACTCCCTCGCCGAATAAGAAGTGCGAGCGGAGGCCAGGGCCGAATTTTCGGAGCCCACAAATTTCTGTCGACTCCGCTGGGGTTGGTTTCTCTTTCCATCTTTGGCTAGTCGTCTAAATGCTATAGTAGTAGTAAAAAAAATAATGATGATTTTAAGCTCTGTATGGTGAACATCAGGATGTGACATTTGGTTCTTATGTCCAAAGATCCATCACTGAAAGGTCCCGATAGAGCTAAAAATTACTATCTTTTATGATGGTAGAGCGAAGAAAGAATAAAGTTCTATACGGTGAACATCAGGATGTGACATTTGGTCCATATGTGCAAAGATCCATCACTGAAAGGTCCCGATAGAGCTAAAAACTACTATCTATTATGATGGTAGAGCAAAGAAAGAATCAGGATATGTATGGTGAGCATTGGAGTGTGACACTTGGAAGCATATCCAAGAATCCACTACCGAGAGGTCCCGATATAAGTGAAAATAAATATAGAGACTCATATCTCTAGAAAAAAAATATGTACGAAAAATGGTGTGACATCTAGTGTGTACTCCTAGAGATCCACCATTAAAGAAATTTATCAAAACTGGGTTGCAACGAGAACCCCTAATGAAAATATTATTGATGGTCGACGCACTTGACGAACTCAGGTTACAAACTCAACAAAACCTGGAAATCTAACAAGGAAGAAAGGCAAAATCCTTCAATCGTATAGTGCGTCCTCGAACATTTCAAGAAGGAGAATTGGTCATGGTGCTGAGAAGACCAATCATTCCACATCGAAAAAAATCGGTGGCAAATTTGTATCCAATTAAGAAGGCCCATTCGTCTTCGAGAAGGTGTACTAAGGAGGAGCATATCAGTTGATCGATCTGAACGATTAGAGGCCTATGCTACCTATCAATGACCGACATTCAAAGAAGTATCATGCATGAAAATTTCATGGTTAATATACTTTATAATGATCGAGATTTTATGTGCATAGTTATCAATGCATACTTACATTTACTTTTTGAAATTCTCTTGTATAGCAAGAATGCATTTCAAAATCCCCCATCAGACTGGGGGCATTTTAAATATTTATTCGGGTCGACATCGCGCCGTATGCCGAGATCCTCAAATAAATATTTAAAATTTCAAAATACAAAGCCTATCCAAAATCTCCCTATGAGACAGGGGGCATTTAAATATTTATTCGGGTCGACATCGCGCCGTATGCCGAGATCCCCGAATAAATATTTAAAATTATCAATGCAAATATTCTTTCTTGTTAAAGAATATAATAAAATCTTTTTCAAAGTGTATGTGGGTGATTTTTCTAAAAGTTCGGGACTTCATTCCTTCGAGTGTACCAATATTTCAAAAGTCAAGAAAGAGACTTTTGTGATTATGCACTTTAACAAATCGAGCTAGCGTAGCTCGAAGTCTTCTAACAGTCTGAAGCTTAAGGTTCGGATGGGTGTAAAAGGTTGGATCCAACGTACCCAAATATGGCCGGATCGCTGGCATCTCCGTCTACTCAACAAGCCATAAGAAAGGCCGTAGTAGCGGAACCCCCACTTCGTCAACCCGTTAGTAGGGACTGTAAGAAGAACGAAGGCCAATTTGACTCGACGAGTTCTAGTAGTCGTAGTCTAGAAGACTCCTAATTGACCGGAGAATCAAAGTTTCTGTGGAAAGAATGAGTCGCGAGCAATTACAAATGCTCATAGAATTCAAATCTGCTACCACAATGGATGACTTCTTGCCACCGATCTTATGTAAACTTAAGGGTTTAGGTCACTGGCATCTATCATCAAGCCCGCTAAAACTAGAAGCAGAAGGCATGCAAATTTTCTGACAAGTCAGTACAGACAAATCAGATAACCCTTCATCAATTTCGCTACCCAGAGCACTAGGCAGAATGAATCAAAATTTCAGGAGTTAAGCTAAAGCTACGAAAAGAAGCATCCTAGATGACATCTACAAATGTTCCTAAATATTGGGGGCATTTTAAATATTCATTTGGGTCGACATCACGCTGTATGCCGAGATCCCCAAATGAATATTTAAAATTTCAAAATATCAAATTTATTTTATTTTAGAATGTCCCTGCGAGACAGGGGGTATTTTAAATATTTATTCGGGTCGACATCGCGTTGCGTGCCGAGATCTCCGAATAAATATTTAAAATTATCAATTCAAATATTCTTTTATGTTAAAGAATACAACTTCTTTTTCAAAGTATATGCAGGTAGTCTTTCAAAAGATCGAGACAACACCTACAACAAACCAAGACTCAAAAGTCAAGAAAGAGACTTTTGTGGCTACACACTCTTACAAAATTGAGCCGAAGAAGCTTGAAGTCTTTCGACAGCTTGAAGCTTAAGGTTCGAATGGGTGTAAAAGGTCGGATCCAACACGCCCAAATATGGCCGGATCGCTGGCAGCTCTGTCTACTCAACAAGCCATAAGAAAGGCCGTAGTAGCGGAACCCCCACTTCGTCAACCCGTCAGTAGGGACTATAGAAAGCACGAGGGCAAATTTGACTCCACAAGTTCAAGTGATCGTAGTCTACAAAATTCTCCTAAATCACTGGAGAATCAAAAGTTCAAGTGGAAGGATGTGTCTCAAGCAACTACCGAATGTTCGTAGGCTCTAAAATCTGCAACCACAAAGGATGACTCCAAATCTGTCAACTTCAACAAAATTAGCATTAGGAAGCGCAATTCCCATAGCTCAATTTTGAAGTCTGAATGGGTGTAAGAGGTCGGATCCAACAAGCCCGAATATGGCCGGATCGCTGGCAGCTCCATCTACTCAACAAGCCATAAGAAAGGCCGCAGTAGAGGAACCCCCATCTCAGCAACCAGAGGACGAAGAGCTGTCAAATTCCAGCTCTCCTGATCTGATAAACTCAAGTGGCTCAGATTAAAATCTCCTCAAGTGGTTAAGGATCAAGATACTACCTACGTTCGGTACTATCAACTGAATCCAAAACCTGCGAATCCTTCAACAAATCCGCAAAGCACAAAGCAAGGATCGAAGGAATTTTTCTTCAACAAGTCCACCAAAGCACAAAGCAAAGGACCGAAGAAAATTATCCCAAAGTTCATAAAAGCCCAAGGCCGAACTAAGTGGATTCTGTCATCAACAAGTCCGTTATGCACAAAGCTCAAGACCGATGACTTTTCGCCATCGACCTAATACAAACCCAAGGGTTTAGGTCATCGACATATACTCCAACAAGCCCGCCAAAGCTAGAAGCATAGTGCCGAAGGTACAAAAACCACCTGACAAGTCAACAAAGATAAATCAGGTAATTCTCTATCAATGTCCACATCACAAAGCACAGGATAAAAGAAATCAACATCTCAACCATCTATTGATACATCTAAGAGCTCTATGAAGGAAAGTTTTAGTGTGATATCCAAGCAAGATTTTGGAGATCCACTAAATGAGAATTCCAGTGTGACATCCAAATAAATTTTTGGAGATCCACTAAATGAAAACCCTTGTGTGACATCTACAATAAATATATAGAGATCCACAATGTCAAACAGCTTACAACAAACGTGATTCACTCCAAACGCAAACCACATTTGTTGGGGAGCATTTGTTAACCTCTATACAAAGAAACAAAAATTGCAAAAATCTGTACGTACCTCGGACTGAAATCCCGCGAATTCTGCCGCAGATCGCGCCGATTCGGCGCCGTTCGCGTCGCTTCTCCGAGAATCCTGCGGTGAGTTCTCGATCGCTGCCCCATTCACGACTATAAAACGAAGCCGAACGATCTGCTCTCCTCCACACACGCAAATCCCACACGACCGAGCTCCAATTGCTACTTCCTCTCCGATCCCGACCACAAGCCACGATCGTCTCTTCCCACACGACTCCATCTCCCTTTCCCCTCTCTGTCCGAGCAAAACCTCAAGCCAAACTCCTCCTCCCGACCTCCTTACTTATCCAACACCTCCACCGAGAGAGAGAGAGAGAGGGCAGCCACCCTTACCCGAGTCTTCTCTGCCATAGCCGAACTCCCCATCCCATTCTCTCCTTCTTCCCCAAGCCGACGCCGATCCCAACCCGTCGCCCCTTTGCTGCCGTTCGACTATACTCCAGCGACTGACTTTCCCTTCCGTTTGGATCGGAAGTTGGACATTTTGATCGAAAGCAAGCACAGGAGCTCGCTTGTGGAGAAGGTAATTTCTCCCTTAAGCGTGCTTCTTCGGCCAAGCCCAGTAAATCTCCCAAACCTAGAGGGGGAGGAGAGATTTCCTTTTTTTTTTTAATTATTATTTAATATGCTAAATTATAATTAAGTTAGGCTTAATTATAATTGGTTATGTTAATTTTTTTTGTTAATAATTATAATTAATTAATAGTTAATTATAATTAATTTTTAATTAATTATATTTAATTAATAATGATAGTAATTACTTTTAATTAAAATAAATTATAATTAGTTTATAATTATTATAGTTAATTATTTTTAGTAATAATTAACTATAAATTATTATAAATTAATTATAATTAGCTATTTTAATTTAAATTAATTATTATTAGTTATAATTAGATATAATTAATTATTATAATTATAATTAATTATTTTTAGATTATAATTAATTACCACTAATTATAATTAATTGTTGTTGATTTTAATTAATATTAAATTAATGATAATTAATTTTCATCAATTATAATTTAGTTTAATTAATTATAAGTAATTATAATTAATTCTTCATTAATTATAAATGATTTTAATTAATTCTAATTAATTTCTATTAATTATAATTAATTACTCTTAATTATGATTGGTTGTCAACAAAAAGAATGCTTCACTCTTTCTCCTACCTCGATCCACGAGCCGCCGCCGATCCGCCGGTTCACAGGTCCCGAAGGTATAACCCCTAAACTCAGGCTTCCATCCTCGACGTGTACGACGGACTGGTAGACCACCTAAGCACGCCTTTGGTGAGCGTGGTAGGAGGAAATTTGGTCCGATGCCTACGACGAGGCGGACAGTCGCCTCCCCTCTCGCTCTCTTACCTCGTCATGCGTGGCGAGTCAGTGGTCCACCTATGCACGCTTTTCTTAGCGTGGTGGGAAGGGCAACTGGCGCGACACCTACGATAAGGTAAGCGAGCAACCCTCGCCCTCTTATCTTGACTAACGTGTCGGACCGGCGGTCTACCTATGCACGCCTTTATTGAGCGTGGTAGGAGGGACAACCGGCACGACACCTATGTTGAGGTAAGCGAGCGAGCCTCGCCCTCCTATCTCGACATGCGTATCGGACCGACAAACCACCTAAGCACATCTTTAGTGAGCGTGGTAGGAGGGAAACCGGTTCGACGCACAAGGCGAGGCCAGGTGAGCCTGGTGTACCCTTTTCTTTGCGTGGCCGGAACCATTTATAAGTACCCTCGGGCGGGGGGAAAGCAACTGCTTTTTCTTGTAACAGGTACCGTCAAAGACCCCATGCACGCCTTTATTGCGAGTGGTGGGAAGAAAAATCACGGCCGAGGTGTCCTCGAAAGAGGGCACCTACCATGCACGCCTTTATTGGCCGTGGTGAGAAGGCCCAGTTTTCTTGTAGTTTCCTCTAAACGGGGGAGACGCCGGGAGGCTGCCGAAATTTCGGGTGAAATACAACTACACTTGGACCTGTTTTGAACTCAAAAGAACAAAATATTTGGACCAAATGAGAAAGAGCAGTGGACTTTTGAACCTGATTGAACATGTGCAGAGGATCAGAACCAAAATTCAAATGATTTCTAAAAGGCCAAACTCAAATAAAATGAAATCAAATTTGAACCAAACTCAAGCCAATTTGAATATGAAAAGGGGACATATAAAGAATCCAGAGGACTTTGAACAAAAAGAAAGTGAACATTCAAATGAACCTGCAAATACTCCAGAAGATTTCGAACAATTATTTGAACAAAACCCAGACTGTAGGGAACTTGAATAAAATTGGTCATATACGGGGAAACTCAAACTATAAGACCTCAACCCGAATATACAAAAATGTGGTGGACTTTTACAACAGTCTCTATGAGATCGAGAGCATCGTATCTATGGGAATAACGAATGACTACAGAATATACGGGTGTCCCTCCTAAATATACTGTTGAAATCTCCTACGACAATTTCTATAAATGCCTGTTGATTGAGATGGCGATGCGGAAGAGCAATGATGGAGGACCCATTTCTACAAACAAGTGCAACCCAACAACACCCACCAGAGATTGGTGAAAGGGTGGAAAAGATGCGGAAATAATACATCTGTTGCAAATATATTCAGGAGGTCGTAGCGGATATAATGGTCCTCCGCCAGCGAATACAAGTCACTTGTGGATAACAACAGTGGATACTTCGTAAACATATCAAACCACTGTGGGCACAAGTACAAATATCTCCTACGATGATCCCTACGATTGTTTGTTGACTGAGAAGGCAATACTGGAGATCTGCAATTAAAGATCCATCCTCTACAGATAAAAGCAGACATCAGCCCACCTGAGATTGGTGAAAGGTGGACACAATACTGATGTCAATGGGTCTCCTACAAATACCTTTAGGAGGTCGTAGTGAGTACAATAGTCCCCTGCAAATGGCTACAAACAACTTGTGGATAACAAAAGTAGATATATCATAGGCACGACGAACCACTGTGGGCACAAGTTTGAATATCACCTACAGCAACGGTGATCAAGATCTACAAGTATTTCGAGTACAACGACAACCCGAGGTACGAAAAAGTCCACTACACTAAAGATCTAGAAAAAAGCAAAGCTGCAATCAGTGGACTTCAAAGTCCAAAAGAAAACCTTCCCCGGTGAATGTGAAAGGGGGAGGGGGTCAACATCAAGACCAAATCGCCACTGGATCTGCAACCTCCGTACAAGCAGACAGATGGCGTCTATTCCAAGTACCCCTGCACGTGCACTATAAATTGTATACACATAGGTACACTAAAAGGGATAAAAATAATTATAAAACCTGCATGGGCCCCGACGAGCGTGTTATTGGTACACACGTGACATCTAGAGATGCTGCGCGGGTTGACAAGTGAATTCTAGTTCGAACCCGATCCTTCTATATGGGTCAATAGGAGTCGACAAGGTTCAAACTCTCAAACAAATATACTGTTGCTACGACCGGTATATTTGTCTTAATACATTCATGTTAGGCCTTTAAGGCCTATAACAAAGAGAATTCACTGATGAGGGCATAAAGCCTACGAAATCCAATCCTCTGTTGACAGCCCGACAGAGTTGACAAGGTTCGATCCATAAAGAGAAATGACCCCCGAACACCCCGATGATGGCCGTGTTGAATGAACATCTCAACCGGAGGGGTTCCCAAATAGTTTCCAATGCCGTTCCAAATATCCAAAAATCCCAGAAAACTCCAAAAAAATCCCAGAAAACTCCAAAAAACCCCAAAAATTCAAAATTTCAAAAATATTTATAAATGAAACTATCCATCCACACTTAAAGCAAATTCCATCCACCCTCCGCAACAGTCTGTCGGGGTGGACAAATTCAAATGAACTCTAGCTCACAAAGAGCGAAATGCCTAGTCAAAAATATCACTAGGATACCTTCTCAAACAATCTCTTGCTAGTAAGGACGTGGTACGTGTCCTCTAACCGACAGTTTCGCCGCCAAATGGCACTGCAGGTAAACGGTTATGACCTGGGGCCCTTTGAACCGAGTGGTTTTGCCGCCAAATGGCACCACAGATAGCGGTTATGGCCAGAGCCAATACGCTCCTTAATGGCGTTAAATCCTTGAGATATGAATCAATAGGATATGATCGATAGGGCACAAAGCCCTCTGTTAGCTAAGGTGGATTCAAATTTGTCCCCTTAGACAAACATCCAACCCCAGTCTACAAAGGTCCCCTTGGACGAAGCAACCCATGGCTGCCGACAAGGATCCTTCTATCAGGTTGGGTCGACTACCTCCTCTGACTAAGTAGACCAGTGACCACGATGGCCCGGGAAGATAGAACCATGGGATCTTGATCGGGTCTATCATCCATTCCCCCACCATCCGCTTTAAGTGCACGATGGTAAAATCTCTACTTTAAATATCAAATCTTCCAAAATCTCCAAATTCCCAATTATTTCTAAACTTTCCAAATACCCAAATCTAAACTCAAAATTCAATTTCCATATCCATTGCTGCTACTATATGCCAGATATACGTATTTCTATACGTATCTGATTGACGACTAGCCTTAATCGAAAGTTCTCTCTCATTATCGGGAGGGGTAATTAACTATAGGGGCTTGCGCCTATAGGAAACCAGAACTCAGATCATAAAGTCCTCGCAAAATGAGGGCGAAATCTCTGGGTAGTGTCTTATCTACAAACTCATATGCCTTCCAAAATTTACCTCGGAACTTAGTTCGTTAAAACTCCCTCGCCGAATAAGAAGTGCGAGCGGAGGCCGGGGCCGAATTTTCGGAGCCCACATCTTTAATGGGATATCAACATTGTCCAAATGCCCAAAAAAGAATCCCAACAAATATAAAAACAACCTGGAAACCATCATGTAAGGCAACAAACATCAAACCAATTTTGATGCAGCCAAAAAAACAAGTCTAGCACAGCCCAAGAGAGATTGAAGACAACCTCAACATAGTAGTAGAACATCCACCACCTATCCACATAACCAACACCAGAATTTCATCAAAAAATAATAAATTTCCTGCATTTACAAGTAGATAACTTAAATTTAATTGCTTTTGTAATTTTGGGTGAAAGAGTGGCAGCACAAGAAGAAGAGTGGCCAATTTTTTTATCATTCATTTCACACCATTTATGATATATGGTGCAGTTAATAATAAGTAAAAGTAAGTTCTTATCCTTAATCAATTGAAAATTCCATTCAATAATATTATCAAAGACTTGAAGGATCGAAGGTCTAAGCAAGAAGCAATTTAGCTTAGGGATAAGTGTCACCAAAATATGAAACGATTGGTCACACACAAAAAAATAAATGCGATAAATTTTTTGAACAATAATGGAAAAACGATCAACTTCTATCAACCTAAATATTCCTCCCAACAAGCACATCAGATGTCTTTAAATCCCCACATTTAGCCAACCATGAAAATGAAGAAATCTCTGAACGTGACGTTTTTGTCAAAGAGAGGAATGACAATCTTGAGTTTGGAAATCCTTGAAGAACTCAAAGTAAAGTTCTTTGTACGAACCCACCCCATTATTATCCCAAATAATACTTCTAGAGTGGGAATTCTTAATTAGGATAGAGGTGATGGTATTTAATAAGGCCAAGGTAGAAGTCAGCAAGGATTTCCCAATTTAAGTTCGATATGAGAACAAAGATGGTAACACTACTATCAAAATAGTCAGTGGGGAGAAACACACTAGATATATAAGAGATATTCAAGCCCTTACACCAATGACCCAAGAAGAGAGATATTGGAGAAAAAGCATTGACCTCAAAGGAGAATTTTTGTTTAACCAAAGTCACCATGTGACAAACACTTTACCAAAAGACAAAAGGGTGGTGAGTAGGTAGTTTCGACGGAGAAGTATATCTACCTGAGTGCCAGCTAGTAATAAGAGAATTAACATTGTGAAACCTACTAATGAAAGTGCAATTGTAGACAAACCTTATGGCTTGGAGAGCAGGGATTCACGAGCCACCCAAACTAATAGGCTTGCTAGTATTACTTCATGTGTAAGTCCTACACTATGTTACTCCACCTCTAAGAATGTGGTTAGGAAAGGTACCTATAATTAATACCCATTATCTTCTATAAGAGTACTATTAGATTATGTATCTAAATGTTGGTTAACTCCTTCAAATGGAAAAAAAAAATTAATTTTAAAAATTGGGTTATTAAATATATAACTAGGCAAATAAAGATAATAAGCATTAGTTTTGGGTTTTCTAATAATTGTAAATATCCCAAAGCTCTTAAATGTAATTTCTTATATTTTATAGAGATGTATCTCTATGGATGAATCTTTACTGACACAAAGTTATCAACATTATACTCTTTCGTGGATCTATTTATTTTACTTTAGTTGGATATTATGTGTTGATCTTCACTATCTATTTCCACAACCTAATATAAAAGCTATGAAATTCTTTAGCAAAGGGGATTCTAGTATCAAAAAATACATGTTCCGATAGATCAAAAATTTCCATTGGCTTTTTAAGAGTTCAACCATCAACTATTTAGAATAACATTTTTAGTGGTTTTAAAGATAATGATATTATAAGTAAACCTAGATATTGATAGATAAAAATCCCAATTACCCAAAATTTTTCCTACTAAACATTTAAGGAGATTCACAAGGGTCATACTTACCACCTTGGTTAGTCAAATAGTTTATGGGAGAAGGAAAAAAATATAATTTTAAATTATTCCCATGTAGCTTTCACAAGGTGTTTTGAAATTAGGATACAAATTTTGCTTCCCTATTAGATATAGTGGTCAATGGTTGAATATATAATATAATAATTTAACTAAAAATATCCTAACATTAAGAATGCATTGTAAGCCTTGGTATAAGGTATGTAATTGAATATTTTGGAGAAACCATCACCTCTTTTAAAAATATTATAATGGGCACTATTTGTCATAGTTAAACCCAAAATATATGTCCATTTAATAGATCCTCTCGATATTATATGGGACTAGAAGTTAGTGTCCTACTTTTATTTAGTGTTTTTAGCAGGTGTCCATAACCTACTTGGGGCTACTATTCATTAAACATCACTCTTCAATGAATACCAATAAAATTAATTTACTTAAAATGAATTGTTTTGTTCTTTTCTAATAGAACAATTCTTCTATGGTACAAACTTTGATGTATTCAATAGTTTTAATACAAAAGTGTAGTTCTAGAAGAATTCAACCCACATTGAATATTTATTACATGTTGGACATATACTTGAAATCACGCTACATAGTAATGTTTATTACATGTGCTTCACATATTTTTTCTTAGTTTAAATCTTATGAATTTTGCTTAAAAGATAAGCTTCTAATTTTAGTTTATCACAAAGGATTTCTTGAGTGTGCCTTAGTTTAGATCTTCAAAATTGTACTTGAGATCATATCCTAAGATTAGTATTTTCTACACAAATTTCTTCAATTTTGCTTAAGTTGAAAGCTTACAATTTTTGCTTGGAAAGGATGATTCCATGTCTAGTTTATTACATATACTTCTTTGGTTGTGTTTGAGTTTGGATCTCAAGACTTATACTTAAACTTGTTTCTTAAGATTAGTGTTGGTTGCCCTAGACTTCTTTTGCTAAGCTAAGGATATAACACATGTTTTGGGTGCTATGAACATCTCATTTGTTATATCTTTTCAATAAAACAACTCATAAATTTTTGGAAGGAGTAATAAAGAGTAAAAGGGGGTGTGTTGCCCTAATATATAAACCAAAGATAAGACACATAGGAGGTGGACAACCTTAGCATCTATATTAAGTTTGATGGGTACTGTCACGAGGTTAACTAGACTAAGAAAAGATATATAGGTGCAAAGTATAAGGCTCTCATAAGGAGCACTGCATATGAACGATAAGTGTGTGAAATGTTTAAGGATCTTATAAGAAGAACTATAGGTAAGTTGTAAATTGCATGCCATCTTGGTAATTGGACTAAGAATAAGTCTCACAAGGGTAATGTGTAGCTCTCACAAAGGGCACGAATAGAGACTACAAAAATAAAGTGTACAAAACATGTAAGTTTCACACAATAACCAATGTATATGTCATATAAGATGTGCAAAGTGTGTATAGCTCTTATAAGAAGTACCATTCATAAGTCGTAGAGGGCATGTCATCTAAGTAAACATATCAAGAATAAGGCATGTGGGAAATGTACATCTCTCAGAAAGATCATAAACACGAATTTAGAACCTATACGCATGTCACCTTAGTGTTAGTAATATGGGTGGGAATACAGGTTGTGTAAGGCTCTCATAACGAGCATTATACATGAACTACGTAAGTGTGTAATGTGTGTAAGGCTCTTATAAAGAACACCATTCACAAGTTACAAAAATTGTATTATAGCAAAATCTAGACTATGAAAGAGGATGTAAGGGAAATTGTGGTGTTTGTAAGATGCATTAACATAATCTTAGAACATATACACATGTTGCCTCAGCATTGGCACCAAAGAAGAACATCATAGTGGATTATATAAGGCTCTTATAAGAATCACAATGCATGACCACATAACTGTGTGAAATGTATAAGGCTCTCATAAAGAACATTTTATACACATTATAGGAGGTGAACCATCTTGGTAACTAAACCAAGAATAAGGCATGGATGGAAATATGTTTCCATCATAAGGAGTATGATATTAAACATATAATCATAACACATGTCTCATTTTCATTAGTACCAAAGATGTATATATGAAAAGAATGTGCAAGGCTCTTGTAAGAAGCATAATACATAAGTCATAAAGCATGAGTTATCTCACTAGTTGGAATAAGAATGATGCATGAGAGGTGAATATACAACACTACAAGGAGCATGAAAACATACTTGAAATGAATGTTTAAAATATGTAAGACAACCATAAAAAACTTTATACGTGAAGCTTAGAAGGCGTGCAAAAGGTATAAGGCTATCATAAAGGGCATTATATATATAAGTCACAAAGTGGTATGCCATATTGGTAGTACAACTAAGAATGATGAACGAGAGGGTGTAGAACTCATAAGAAGCATGAGCATAATCTGAGATGTGTAGTAGAGAGAGAAATAAAGACCTAAGGTGTCAAGAGCATGAAGTCTCACATCAATATTTGTCTTATAATTATCTATTTGGGGTGATTCTAGCATTTTATAAATGTGTTCATGAAGTTATTACAAGAAGATTCACCTTTTTGGAAATGTTATGGCTGTTATAATATGTTCTTTATTAAAAAAGGTCAAATAGTTACTTTCTTAAAGCTATCATACATTACCAAATCTAGTTATAAGAATCAGCTTTCCACCAAAAAAAATCTAGAAGGCAACATGAAAACAATAAGAAGACGGGAGCCAAATGAAAACATGATTGTAGTATAAAAGTAAAGTGGTGAGAAAGATGCCCCAAATAGACCCTAAAATTCATGGATGACATAGAAGTGTTTTTACTTCATAGTAGATGGTAAGTCTTTATATTTACGCTCCTCCACATTAGGTTGCAATATCTTTTAGGTGATAAGGCTTAAGAGAATAAAGGTTCTATATCATTGTATTTTTTGATAATAAAGATTAATTTTTCGATGAGTTAAATTAGGATGTATTATTTTATTAACCTAGATGATGGCATTATAAACAAAATTAAGAGATATGACTGATGAGTATAAATAATATTATATTTTATATGCTAATTTTTTTAGCAAAATTATTTTATTTTAGTTGTATTGGTACTGGGAAATATAAGAAATGTGTAAAAAATTTAAGCATCGTATAACACCACAGCTTCGGATACTACACTACCACAGCACCATCATTGACACTGCTGGAGCACCCAATATATACATGACAGCTCCCAGTCTCTATTTAACAGCTTCACTGTGTCAAAGAAGTCAGCACTGCAAAGCCAAGTCTCTGTTTGTACAGTGCCATGTGGATGCCATAATGCTCATCCTTCAGTAGTGTCACATCACTTCAGTTGTAATCATTCAGGAGGTGGTCTTCCAATGAAGTAATGCATCTATTAACTAAAAAGTAGTTTCACGTCAGCAAGCATCACAGTAGATGAAATCTTTCAGCGTTATAATGTTAGTTCATTTTATGGGCGTCGTGATGTAAGTGTCTCGAGTACCACAACACCAGAATTCATTTTATGTGTTTTTTTTTTATAAATAGTCATATTATAATGTTAGTAAGAGAGTTTAGTCACTTAGTTAATTTCAGTCGTCATAGCGCTTCTCTGTAATTTCCTTAGGAGTAATATTTAAGGTAATTCAAGGAGCACTTGATCCACTTTATAATAGTGTTGGGTTAATGTTTGTGGAAGTAATTCTATAAGTTCAATGAGTGTGGAGGATATCATTGAACACATTCAGTGATATCTTTTCTTCTATACTTTCTTTTTTTTTTATGCAATTAATAAAAAGGAGTTTGTTTCACTTATTCTTCATGTCTGGCTAAATTATCTAGTTTTAGATTAATGATGTAAATAAAATAGGGAGTACTAATGAATTCTTTTCATAAATAATTTAATAATATTTTTAATATATCAGGTTTTCATTTAATTCATATAGTTATCATATTTATAGTTAATATCAAGTCTAACATGGAACCTAGAAATAGGAAAGCAGACATAGCCAAGTATATTTGATTGGTATGATACAAGCATAGACATAGTGCTTGACATATATCAAATTTATAGAGATGAATTATAGTGAGGGGGTTTTAACAATACATATTTTACTTATTCTTCTAATATTTCTATAGGGTTACAAATTATAGGTGTTTAGAGTGGTATTGAGGTTGGAAGGATTTAATCTGTCATTTGTCTCTTCACACATTATTGAGCATTTTGTGATATATATGCTCTGAATATCATAAATATAAAAGAGAATCATTAGAAAATATATTATATTTATATTCCATCAATCTAAAATATTTTATCTAAATAGTGTTTCATTTAAACTTTTTTATTAATTTTAAACTAAGTGATTGAATATTTAACACAACTCATGTTTATTAAGTAGGGTAATTATTTCAATTATAGTAGACAATACTAGTATTTTGTAAGTAAATATTCTTTTTTGTGGGATCAATACTTTACTCTATCACTATATTACTTGATTCAATATGTATACTTTAGTATATTAAGTGGGTTATAATATATATAAAACTAAGCATTATTTAGGGATTGATAGAGCCTTAAATTATTTTTACAATTCTTTAGGTTACTCCACCCCCATAAAGTTTTTAGTAACATTGTCGGGGAAGAATTTAATTTATTTATAATTTTACTAAATCAATTGCATAATTAGTCATATTATATTATTTTATTCTTTTATGTTATTTTACTAATTGCATAATTGTGGTTGCATACTTAAAGCCTTAGAAGGGAACTATTGCTAGATTTTAATTCAAAAATTAAAAGAACCATTTCTAAAATTAAAACTACCAAAATGATTTTGAAAATGGCTAATCCTGTTCAAGACTTAGATCATTCTAGATAGCTTAAGGTAGACGGAATTCATTAGAGCATAAATAAATCTACCATCTAAGCTAATAATTTTGAATTAAAACTTACAATTATTCATATTGTATATAATTCTCAGTTTGGGTAAACTTTTATTGAAGATTTTAATGTATATTTAACAATTTTTTTTAGAAATTTATACAACATTTAAGGATAATGGTGTTATTGATAATTCCATTAGACTTAGATTATTCTCATTTTCTCAAAGAGATAAGGCAAAAATGTGGTTAAATTTTTTACCCTCAAGCTCTATTACCCCATGGAATTAGTTGGCCCATAAATTTCTAGGAAAGCATTTCCTATCTTCCAAGACTGCCAAACTTAAAAATGATATTACTTATTTTACTCAATTAGAAGGGGAATTTATTTATGAGAGTTGGATGAGATGCTTAGAAAGTGTCCTCACCAAGCCTTACCAAATTGGTTGATAACTCAAACTTTTTTATAATGGATTGGTAGGATCCCTTAGAGCCTTAATTAATGTTGCAGCTAGAGAATATTTAATGCCTAAGCCTTTTGAGAATGCTTATGAATTAATTAATGAAATAACAAAAAATAAAATCTAGTGGTCTGTTGATAGGGTGAATCCTAAGAGAGTGTTAGGAGTCTATAAAAATGATTCTGTATTCATTTTAAATGCACAAGTTGCATTAATATTAAAGAGTTTGAGCACTTTATGCTTAAATTCTGATTTAACTTTACATTTAGAAGATAAAAGTTCAATTGAAGAGAATGATATCTAAGGGATTGAAAATGTAAATATGATTGGAAGAAAATAATCCCTATTCAAATATATATAATCTAGGTTGGAGGAATCACCCAAATTTTAGTTGGTCAAATAATAATGGCAGTAATCAATAAAATTATGGTCAAAATAACTAAGGAGGAAATTAGAATAATCAAAATCAAGCTAATAATAATTAAAGACTAGCTTATCCTCCTAGATTTAATCAAGGCAACCAGTATAGAACTTAAAAGACATCACTAATAGATATGATCATACAATTGAGAACTCAATTACAAAACTAAGCTACTTCAATTTAAAACTTTGAAACTCAATTAAGTCAGCTTGTAATTTCTATGAGTAGTAGACCCATAAGATCTTTACCTAGTAACACTTACGTTAATCCTAAGGAGAAGGAAAGAGATACCAATGGGACCTAATTGAAGAGTAGCAATCATCTACCTTAGCCAAATGGAAAATTTGGGCAAGTCTGACTAAAGATTATAAACTTATTGCTACTTGGGATGCAACCCAACCTTAGGTATAGTCAATTATATAGTATAATTGAAGACTTTAAACTTAGCGCTCCTATGAGTCAACCCATATATGTGTTATGCTAATACTCATTATATTATGAATGTTATATCATGTTTTTGTTCAACATATATTTTATGCACATTTTATCATTCTTATAAAAGTATTTGTATATAGTGTTTATTTATGTGTTTGTTTACATATTAACAAAGTATGTTTATACTTAAATTATTATTATCCTTGAATTAATTTTATATTTTAATTATTTAATTGACCTTTATAAAAATGATAATTAAAAATCATATAAAATTTGAATAATAATAAAACCCTAGATTTTAATTTGACTGAGCTTTATGTATACTTCATAGGTTGAAAAAACTAATACTTAACTCATTCAATCATTTAAGCTATTATCCTTATTAAGAGCTAGAATATACATAGTGATAGAGTTGTAATTATACATCTTAACATTGCATGAATATCTAGCTCACACATAGAGAATACAAGATTTTTTATGTAAAAAATCCTGGAAAGGAGAAGAACCATGAGTCTAGCCTAGTTGAAAATGATTCCACAAGAATTTGAGAAGGGTATAGTGAGCTGACTTGTCCTTCAAGAAGATCAAATTATAAATATCAACCATAATTAAAATGTGGCATCAAAACTGGTGTCACTTGGTGGTCCGGTGGAAGTTTGACGTCATTTGGATGTTTGGGCACAAGTTAGTAGTTTGGGAATGGTTTGGCAGAAACACCAATATCGGTTAGTGATTTGGTGGGACACCAGCATCAATTAGGGGTTCGGTAGAACTTAGGGTGTTAGGTGGTGGTTCAGCGGAACTCAGGGTGTCAGGCGGTGGTCCCGCAGAACTTAAGCGTCCAACGACGGTCTAGCAGAACAAAGGGCATTAGGCAGTGTTCCGGCAAAACTTAGGGTGTCAGGCAGTGCTCCGATAGATTTCATGGCGTTAAGCATTGGTTTGATGAAACTAACAGCATCACGAGGTGGTCCAGCAAAACTCATAGCATCAGGTAATGGTCTGACAGAACTCCGAGCATCTAGCGATGCTATGATAAAACTCAGGGCATTAGGTGGTGGTCCAACAAAGCTCAGGGCGTCAGGTTGTGGTCTGATAGAACTCAAGGTGTCAAGTGGTGGTTTGGTAGAACTAAGGGCATGAGGTGGTGGTCCGGAAGAACTCCAGTGTCAGGTGGTGGTCTGGCGGAACTCAAGGCATCAGGTGGTGGTTCAGCATAGCTCAAAGCATCAGGTGATGGTCCGGCAGAACTTCGAGCGTCAAGTGGTGGTGTGATGGAGCTCAAGGTGTTAGGTGGTGGTCCGGCGGAACTCAGGGCATCAGGTGGTGGTCCAGCGGAACTCAAGGCGTCAAGTGGTGGTTTGGATGAAGTTTGGCGTCAGGTGGTGGTCCGACAGAACTCCAGGTGATGGTCGAGGAGGCATGGAGGTAAGAGCAATCTCTGATCTTTCTTTATTTCTTAGGCTTAGGGGTCCCATTTCAAGAGGAGGGAGGGGTTTATTTATAGAATTTCTAAAGAGGCATGACCAATAATATGAGAAAGATCAATTATAAATGCCGGGAGGGGGGGGGGGGGGGGGGGGGGGGGGGGGTTTAGATGGACACCAGATATTAAATCCCTTGATCATTAATCATTTGCTAGATATTTGAAGGTCTTAGTGATGTCAAAATTCTGTGATCTTTAGCTCATTGGATTCATCACATCGAGCAGCTTGATTCGACTATAAGTATGTCACTTTTCAAAATCATTTGGTAATCCAAATTATGGTTTAAACCTTCCAACAACTCTTTGGGCCCTTAATTTGGACCCATTTTGGGTCGGATTGAGTCAAATTTTGTGTCGTTGGATTTGTTTTTTTTTTTTTTTTTGAGACGTTCAGTTCGACTGTAAGTTTGCTGAAATTGAACTTGAGATGGTTCAAATTTTAATTTTGGAAGTCTCCAACTTGATTTTGCCTCGAGATTCGTGCCCGATCATGAAATTTTTTTGATGATGTATCAATCCTACTTTAAAATATTAACTATACCTTTATAAAATTAACTTTCAAAATTGAAAAATAAATAATTAGTATTAAAAATTAGATATGAGTAGATTAAAAGTTAAAATCATAGCTAACCTAAAGATGAAATTTGTAATCTTATCAAGTCCTTCCTTTAAAATCATTAACATTGTGTGATGGTCTATAGTAGAAATTGATGTTCAAAATAATTAATTATGCACTCCAAAAAAGAAAAAGAACTATAAAATAGTTCTCAAAATAAAAGGAACATAATCAAAAGAAAA
This sequence comes from Dendrobium huoshanense, assembly GCA_016618105.1. Classification (NCBI taxonomy): domain Eukaryota; kingdom Viridiplantae; phylum Streptophyta; class Magnoliopsida; order Asparagales; family Orchidaceae; genus Dendrobium; species Dendrobium huoshanense. The sequence continues at coordinate 31,926,222 of CM028347.1, forward strand.
AGGTGATCAGTACATTAAAAAATTAGTATCAGTAAAAGTTTAAGATTGAAAATACAACCTTATATTGAAATTATAAAGGATAAAATGGGAGATCTAATACAATGGACGGAGAACTAATAAAAATAAAATTTTAACTACAATCATATCTAATCATTAAAACTCAATTATTCACTTTAACAATTAAAAGTTAATGATTAAATCTATAACTTCTTTTTCAATTTGGAATGTAACTAGAATGATTGATTAGTTTAACTAGTTTTTTCCAAACTAAAAGTATAGCTTTGTTAATTTTTACTAATTCTAAGCATTGATGTATTATCCTACATTTTAGTAACTTTAGATTATAAATTTTTTATTTTGATTAATCACTTAATTAGATTTACAAAAAATTTATTTGCTTAAGGACAATTAAGAGTTTAAGATGGGGAGGATTTGATGAGTATAAATATTGTAATATTTTATTTGTTAAATTGCTAGTGAAACCATTTTATTTTAATTATATTTATGCAAACAAATGTAGGAAATGTGCAAAAAAATTTAGGTATGGAACAACACCACGATGTAGGACACGACACTGCCGCGGTGCCATCATTGACACCGCCGGAGTGCCCAATATGGACATGGCGGTGTGCAATCTCTGTTAAATAGTGTCATAGTGTTGGAGGAGTCAGTCTTGCAAAGCCTAGTCTCTGTCTAGACAGCACGCAGCGTCAATTATCAGCACTAGTACTAAGCCAAGGGAGTGCCACGTGGATGCAACAGCACTCAACGTTTAGTAGCGCTTCAGTGTGACAGTTGAAATCATTCAAGACATGATCTGCTAACGAAGCAACACATCTATTCACTAAATAAACAATAAACATATTTCTCTAATTTTTTTGTTATTGTTAGGCATATAAAGTTAAATTTCTCTAATAGGAACAAATCTTTTTAAAGACCTCTAATACTCCTAGATATTTAAAATCATTATCTCTCATTTTTTATATAAATGTTGTATATGCTTATGTTAAATGATAAATTGAGAGAAAAACACATATAATGAAAAAATATATTTTGCATTGATAGAACAAAGCTCTTTTTAAAGTATTTATGGTGATTTTAAATTTTGACATAAAATTTTAAAATAGTTTATAATTAAAATAAAATTCATTTATCTTCAGACATCAGTTTTTACACTATAATTTATCATTAGCCATTCAACTCATTAATGATCAAGGCTATTAATCAAGTCCATTCTAACGTTTATAAATACTGATAATTATAAAGTATGAAAATTATTAGTATATTTATTAAATAAATGTGAGACTTTCATGTGAATATATAAATTTGCGTGTAAGCACACCCAAAAATATAATGTTTTCGCTGTGGTTAGTAGCGACGGTTTGAAAATGCCGCTATAGCATGGTATAGGCAGAAGTTTTAACGGCTTCTAAAACCACACCTATGACATCTGCAAATCCTGCCATAACTCAGTCTGCTTGCGCATCCCAAATCCCACCCTAACTCATCCTGCTTGTGCATCGTTTGACCGACATCTTCCTTCTTTCTTTTGCGCTTCGTCTGTCTGTCCAAGAGAGCCATTCCATGAGCATCTGCAACTGACTTGCTCCTCCCAACGCCAAATCAATTGCTGCCACCACTATCGAATCTGCTATCATCGTCGAATTTATCATCGCCATTCATCAGCTAGAATTTTAAATTGATTTTATCATGTAACTCCATTTCTATAAAGAGAAGCATGAATGCAAAGTTGAAAATATCTTATCATGAAAATCAATTTCAAATTGTTAAAGATAAATCAAATATGTGCCTCTTTCAAATCATAAAAAAAAAAAAAAAAAAACAATTTTGCAGCAGTTTAACCACTGTTATTGAACCATTGTCCAGTGTTGCATCGATTAAAATTGCTGCCCAATTTTGCAGGTGTTAAAATCACTACCCAGTTTTGCAAGAGTAATTGTCCAAATTTACAGGTGACTGAATGCAGAATTATAGCAGTTAAAACTGTTGCCAAAACTAACGCTACTAAAAATAGGTTCTAATACATTGGTTCATTGAGCACTACGGAAGTCGTTTCCAAATACGACTGATGAGTAGCGGTTCGTAAATCACTACTACAAAGAAGATAGTATGTGTTTTAACCGCTATTGTAGGCCAAAAACATTATTGTGAAAACATGATTTAGTAGTAGTGAGAGCTTAATGATGGATAATGACAACAAAAACAACATTATTTATTGGGGGCTAGAGTAGGGTTTTTTCTTTCTATTATTTATTGATTATTTAGAGGGGTCTTATATGCTTAGAAATATTTTTTTTTTATTTTTTTATTACTCCATATATGTTGATTTTCTTCCTCACCTCAATATTTGCAAGATGGGCATTACTCACGTATATGCGAAGATTGAACCCATGAACTTAATAATGCTTTGCGAGATTTTATTTATTTCTTCTTATTTTTAGTGTTATAAATTAAGAGTGTAAAAAGTTGAGTTCGATTCATCCTTTGCTTGAGCTTCAGTTTGATTAATTTATCGAGTTCAAGCTCAAATTTGAATTTAATTATATGAGTTCGAGTTAGGTCATGAGCCAACTCAATTATTATGAAAGTGAAAACATGATTTTGATGCATACAAATGTTATAATAAAATGATTAAATAATGTAAATTTAGAAGAAAAATTATTAAGAATAATTTGGGAGAAGAAAGTGATATATAAATTTTAAATATCTTTAAGAACATTTTCCTTAAACAAATAAATACTAATATATTTTAAACTTATTTGAAATTAATATTTTTTAAACGAACCAGCTTCCGACCTAAGGAGTCTAGTCAAGCTTGTTTCAATTTTAACTCGTTAGCTCATGAAGCTCTACTCACGAGTGCTTTATCGTGCTGATTATACATCAGCTAACGAGTCAGGTCACACCGTTATTAGAAATCCTTATATATTCTCTATTTATATTTTCGCTTTTACAAAAAGTTTTTTTTTTACTTGAGCCAATTAAAGGTAAACTCACAAACACATCACATACGCAATCTTTGAACTTAAGCCTTATTAGTTAGTAGCCATCGGTCGTATCCAATAAATCAAAATGAGCTGCATACTTTTACAAAAAGTAAACATACTGTAAGTTACTTAATACCTTGATATTTGTTGGGAGCTTTGACTGTCAACCAGAGGTCTTAGATTTCAAGCTTGCGCATGTGTTGTATGTGATTTCGTCTTAAATGGCAAACATTTTCCAAAAGAAAAAAAAATAGGTTAAGCTGAAATTAACTAATTAGATTAAGCATCTGCATCTTCAGATCGGCTCGACCCGTTTACATTCTTAGACCCGATCCAACCCCATCCGTGGATCCAAGGTTCCGACCTTGCCGCTTCGCTCGCCGTCGAATTCTAATAAATCGGCGATACTTGAAAGTAATAAATTGGCGATCCGGAAAAAACGTTTTTTAAATCGTATAAATTGGACGGGGCGTGAGGTGGTTTGCAGCTAGAAAAAGCTTCGAGGACTTAAGAGAGAGAAACTGATGCGGTAGAGGGGAGAGAAGCAACCTCCCCATTTTTTCCGAATTCTTTTAGCAGAGGAAACAGACCATTGTCGCAGTGGAGAGAGAAGGAGAGGAAAGAGAGAGGACGCGAAGAAGAATCGATCGCAATTCTTGTCATTTAACACCGCGCCCACTTGCCGAAATCAGTTCTGAAATAAATTGAACTCGTCCGTGAGGCCCGCTCGCAGATTTATTCTCCTTGTAAGATCGATAAGGAGGCGGAGTTCTGGGCGTCGGAGCGGTGATCGTAGCTTCTGCGAGTTAGCCGGGAGGGGCAGAGGTACTGCGGGGAATCGCTTTCATTTCAGGGCTGTAATTTCCCATACGGATTACGTGAAGCTTTAGGTTTTGCTTCTAGCGAATCAGGGTTTAGGTTCCGTCGCGGCTCCGCGGATCTGGGGTCGGTTAATTTTGTGGTCATTTGTTTGTGTTTTATGAGGTCCTGGATAGGTTTAATACTTTTCTGAGGGATTAAGGGGTTTGCTTGGGATTCGACGGACCTCTGATAATATTTTTTTGAATCGCAGCATTTTCTTGTTGGATTCATATTATTGTGCCGATTAAAGCAACACCTGACAAAATGCAGGTTCTTGAGGTTCTTTTTTTTACCTAGAATGTACTACTGTTGAATGTTGAATCTGGAAATACAAGTTGAGAGCTAAGACCCCTATTGCTTTTTTTTTGGTACCTTGATTTGTTTTCTGCTTTTCCTTTTTATAAGTTGTGCTGTTTGAGTTCTGCGTTAAGGCTTGTTTTTACATGGATGAAGATTTTGGGCTTGATCTATTTAAAAGTTATTTTTAATAGGAAGTACTAGTACGTTTCTTTCTGAATTTTTCCCTTCCGCGTTCTTTTAAATGTTCAACATTGTAAGTGTGTAACGCTATATTGATCTCTGCTCCCCTCTGGAATAATCTTTGGATTTTTTAGGCTAATTTTCCCTCAATTATTTTGACATTCATTCTTGTAGTACGCAGTTTAATTGTTTCCAGATTTAAAATTTGCTGATCACACGTTGTACGGTTTGGCTTTTGCAGGTTATGTCTTCAACAGTCTGAATCACTTAAGGTCCCTCCAGCTGAAGAGAATGTCATGTTAGTACATCATTCTTATTCTTAACTACACTTGCTTCTTGCAAGAAAGAAGTTTTCTGCCTGGTTTCTTTTCTTTCTTAGAACGTTCTATTTGTTGCCTTGTCCGCAGTGTACCACAGCGAAGGGATTGAAGGATCCTTTTCTCAAGACGAGAGGAGAGAGCGGAGGTCTGATGTTGAAAACTCGGAGGATGAGAGAAGGAGAACAAAGATCGGATCCCTCAAAAAAAAAGCATTGAACGCCTCCTCAAAATTTACGCATTCTCTCAAGAAAAGAGGAAAGAGAAAAGTTGATTCCAGGGCTGCCTCAGTTTCAATTGAGGACTTCAGGGATGAGGAAGAAGAGCGTTCTGTTTGTGCATTTAGGCAAGAACTCATTGCTAAAGATTTGTTACCGGAGAAGCATGATGACTATCATACACTACTCAGGTTTTCTTAGATTGTCTTCTATTCTGTTTATTGTATCACCATCAATGCTACATGTTGGTTTCATTCAACATGACAAATCGTCTTCAGCGACGAGTGCTTTTTATTTTTTAAGACTTTTCAGATTCTGAAGCCTCGCTTTTATGAAAAATGCAGGTTTCTAAAAGCTAGAAAATTTGATTTGGCCAAAACAACTCAGATGTGGCATGAGATGCTTCGCTGGAGAAAAGAATTCGGAACTGACACAATAACGGAGGTAAACTTGCCATTACTTGTCCTGCAACGCTTATAATTAAGTTAACTAGGTTTTAAATAAATTATGGATGGCCGCAGTTCCTAATAAATAAATGATGCACTTTTTTTTTTTTTTTTTGAGACTTTTGAGCTAATTAAGGCTTCGTTTGGACACTTTTGAGCTAATTTTAATTTTTCAAGTAAAAAGCTATTTTAAGAAGCAATAAGAAAGTCGTTCCAAACGAAACCTAAGTCAAATTAACACACATTAAATTTTGGACTTAAGATGTTTTGATTGGTAACCAAAGCTTCCAACCAACATACTAAGATGAGCTGCACAAATATCTTACTTTTATAAGAACATTTAATATGTATCACTGGTATTTCCGTAATTAATATTAAGATTTGTAATAAGTTTTGAATAAACTTAGTGTGTTGGGATTCATCTATTTTTCAAATTAAATGAACTTTTCGTAGTAGCCACTGGGGTTATGTTTAATATGTTTTCCAAGATAAATTTTTTACAGTTGTTTATGATTAATTGCATGATCTTTCTTATTTCATTTGGATTTTTTTTGTTTTCTGAAATTGGGAATGCTTCAACCGAAGCTTTTTATAAGCTATGATAACGTTTATATAATCAAAATATCCTTACTTTTAATGGACCCAAAATGATTATCGAATAATTGTTATAGTTCTTTTAGATGCTTGCGTCATTCTTTATTACCTTGGAAAATTTATTTGGCAAAGTTAAACTAAAACAAAACAAAGATGTGATATTCATTTCCATGGAAATATGCATTGAGTTTTGAAATGATGTTTCATTTTAAGGCTTTGTTTGGGAGTACAATGGACCCCATGCAGGTCCAATGTGAGGGAAAAGCTGTCTTTTCCACGCATGAGATGCAATGGGTCTGAAGGCTTCCCTCTTGTGCACGGGTTGTTTGGGGCCAGTATGTGCTTCTTTCCCAAACAGAGCCTAAGGGTTATGTATACCCTTTCTTGTACTTTTTTTTTAAAATTTTATTTGAACTTTCCCTGTCCTGGTTCTACCGTTTTATCTACAGGATTAACACTTATGTATGATTTGTTTAAATTCCAAGGACTTTGAATTTGAGGAGTTAGGCGAAGTACTGCACTACTATCCTCAAGGGTATCATGGAGTTGACAAAGAGGGCAGGCCAGTATATATTGAGAGGCTTGGAAAAATTGAGCCAAGCAAGCTAATGCATATCACCACTTTGGATCGATACCTAAAATATCACGTGCTGGAATTCGAGAAAGCATTTCTTGAAAAGTTTCCTGCTTGTTCAATTGCAGCGAAAAGACACATTAACACAACAACGACTATATTAGATGTACATGGTGTGGTATGTTTGTGAATTCCTTGAATTATTTTATTGGTAATATGCTGCTTCAACAGGTAATCCTCTTAACGTTCGATATTATCTGATTGTTATTGCAAGGGTTGGAAGCATTGGAGCAAAACAGTGAGAGACCTTGTGATGAGCATTCAGAAAATAGATGGTGATTACTATCCTGAGGTAGCTTATATATGGAGAAGTTGATATATCCTTTTTTATTTATTGTTTTTTTGAACAACCTAATGATTGTTATTTGACTGTTTGCATGCGCAGACATTGCATCAGATGTTCATTGTGAATGCTGGCTCAGGATTCAAGCTCATCTGGAACACAGTAAAGGGTTTTCTTGACCCGAAAACTACTGCGAAGATACATGTTTGTTTCTAGTTGGATGAGAGAGTTGTTTTCCTTTGTTTTTACTGTTTGAATGATGCCTTAGTTATTTTCTTTAATATGCTTACAGTTACTTGGATCAAAATATCAGAATAGATTACTTGAAGCAATTGATGCTAGGTTTGTCTTTACCTGCATTTAGCACAAAGTGCCTCCCAAGTCATTTTAACATCAATATTAACCTGAAGTTTCTTTATATACCAGCCAACTTCCTGATTTCTTTGGAGGTTTGTGCACTTGTTCGGATGCTGGAGGCTGCCTTGGGTCCAATAAAGGACCTTGGAATGATCCTTTTATCATGAAGGTCACCTACAATATGCATGTTTGGCTAGTTTTATTATTAGATTATCTTACAGAATCTTCTGTTAAAATTTTCTTATACTCAATAATAATCAAGGTATGATAAGTAAAAACGGTTAAAAAAGTACTCAAATTTTCTCACTTTCCTTCAAATTTGTAGCTTGCTCGTAATGTCCATGTATCTTTTGTGAGGCAAATCAGACATGCATCCGATGGAAAGCCAATAGGAAAACCTTGCATACCACTGCGGCCATTGAAGGCAAAAAATTTTATACCCTTTCTTGGTTTTAATTGTATGCTTCAACCATCCTTTAGTTCTCTTAATTAAATTGATTTCAATATCAGGCAAGATGCAGTGACACTTCTACTGCTGAATCAGGATCAGATGCTGATGATATTGGTTCTCCTGTTGCATCTCGAAATGCTGAGTATGCCCGGCTTGCTCCAGTTCATGAAGAAGTGAGCTTTATCTTTAGTATTTACATTCTACTTTGGAAGTTATTACTCGTGTTTTTATGCCACGCATAGTCAACTCTTACATCTTCCCTGCCTTGGATCCAAACTGTAATGCATTACTTTTGAATAGTTTTGGTTGTACTGCATTTAATAGTTGTATTGGCACTCATATGAAATATGTAACATTTCCGGGGTAAGATTTTAACTTATATTGAGAATGCATTGGTCTTTGATAATGTAAATTTTATACCATATAGCAAACAATGATATGGAAGTCAATTTAGCAACGGAGCACTGTTGAATTGGAAGTTGAAGGCCAATGCTGGTTTTGTTCAGCAGCAGTGATGAATCTGTTGTTTAGATTGTTTTAAATTTATCACTTGCGGTCATGCTAATATATCACAAGGAAGTTTAAGTTACATTTAAAGGAGGGTGGAAGTGTTTTAGCATTTCTTACTTAATAAACAATTTATGGAGGTAACATATTGATTTTAAACTTTCATTTCATAGATTCCTGTTGAGATTGTCAAGCCTGAAGTTTAAACATACATAGGAAGGGATACCGTTTTATATGTTGTTTAGTTTACTTTTTTATGATGGTCAGAATCACTGTGTGAAATGTTGATAAGCATTCTACTAAGACTTAGCTGCAGGTTTCCTTTAATCAATACCGAAACAAGCAATTATACTCTAGTCGTCGTGCATAGGATCATTGTCTTTCTCATGACAGCTTTTCAGGCAGAAGATGCATGATTACAAGGTTACTGCAGCATTATTATTGTCATAACCATTTGCACTTGTTATCTGTATTGCTTGGCAGTTTCTTTGACATTTTTGAACGTAATATTTTTATTTATAATGTTATGTTCATAAGTGTCTCATCATTGTATTGTTTTCTCCCTTTTTAGATATCTTGGGTCTATTGTTTAGAGTGATGATGAAATAGATGGAGATATTATTAGTAGAATTCAAATTGAATGGTTGAAATGGAGGAATGCATCTTGCTTGCTGTGTGATAGAAAAGTCTTGTCAAACTTAAGGGAAAATTCTATATGATGGTAGTGAGACTTGCAATGCTTTATGGTGCAGAATGTTGGCTATTAAAAGAGAAGCATAATATTAAGTTAAGTGTTAGAGAGATGAGAATGCTTAGGTGGATGAGCGGCTTTACTCTTAGAGACAGAATACGAAATGAGCATATACTTGAAAGGTTGGAGTAGCTCCAGTGGAAGGTAAGATTAGAGATAGTCTCCTTAGATGGTTTGGTCATATAAAACGGCGGCCTTCCAATGACCCGGTTAGGAAAGTAGATGTATTAGATTTGACTTATTTTATAAAAGGTAGATGTAGACCTAAAAGACTTGGTTAGAAAATATTAAAAATAATCTTTCTTTAGTAGATTTAGATGAGAATTTGATTCTAACAAGACAAAATGGAGAAAAATGATTCATGTAACCGACCCCACATAGTAGGATAAAGGCTTGTTGTTGTTGTTGTATATGTACCAATGAAGAGTCTGCAAATTTTTATAGTTTCAGCAAAAGTTATGCCTTTTAAGCTCATTGAATTTTGGCACTTAACATTTGGTTTAGACGTTGTACATAACAATATTAAGCAATACCAAAACAATGGAATATTCTTAATTTTATGAATAACCGTTGTCCCAGATCCAACAGGGCAAAGTAGCCTTTTTAATAGGAGTTACTGCATTACTGGATATTACTTGCTGTGATAAACAGTTGGTTTAATTTGTGAATAAATAGTTAATGAACTGGCTAGTAAATATTTGTACTGATGTTAAATTTTTTCTGTTTTGTATCTGGTTCAGGTTAGAGCAAACGATTCAAGTTCATATTACAGCTGTGATGACCATTTTGTTGTGGTTAATAAGACTGCTGACAATGTTCATGATGGGTCGGGATTTTCCAGAGCCTCAATTAGAGTGGGTGACCAAATACATCCCTATGGTAAGACAACGCCAAATTGGAATTAATTAATATTATCAACTTCCTGCCATTTCCTCAAAAAAAAAAAAAAATTAAAAAAAAAATCCATGGAATGGCATTCAAAATTGAATTAAAGTGGAAAGGTGAACTATCATGTGTGCCTCCCTGATGAAGCTAGTTGGGGCTAATAGCTAAATGAAGGTCTGTTCAGAGTGATTACTACTCTGTCATCATTGAGTTATCAAAATGTAATCTCATTAAAATATATATATATTGTCATCAGCATGCCATATTTTCCCTACGAATGAAAGAATTGTAATCTTCATCCATTATATATAATATAGCATATTCTTTCTTGAATAGAGGTTTTGCATAATAATGCGATCTCAAATATGCTAAGGACATTATCGCCATGAGGTTATACTAGATGGTTTAGAATTGTGACAAACTAATACACAATAATAATGTATTGGAATGCTTTTTCTGTTATATTATCATGTGTTCTCTCTTTAAAAAAAAAGTGTGTTCTCTCTTTAAAAAAAAAGTGTGTTCTCTCTTTCTGTCCATTAATTTGAGACTGCCGCAAATTATTGTGCTATGTTCTGTGGTCTTATGGTATTTTTGTGTCTTGTGAAAGGCTACTGTCATTACGATGCTTTTTACCCGATTATCTTTTTGTAGTTTAGTAAGACAGATTCTATAGACTAATCTGCACTTTATTGTAACAATTTTACTTAAGTGTTCTCTATGTCATCTTAGTGTGAGCAGCTCGTAGAATTATTTTGAGTAAAGGGGAATCGCTCTATTATTATTTAGAACTATGTTTTTTACGGAAAGCCAGTTATGAAGTGTATAAATTGCTTCTTCTTTCCAAATTCTCTTACATTGCCTTCTCCGATTCCAACCTTTAGTCACTATTGACCTTCATATATAGTGCATTTTATAATAATTTATTTGTTTTATTAATGTTGACAATCTCATGATTCTTCTTGTAAATGCTATAAAATAATCAAACCATATATTCTGAGAGAGAGGGTGGCTCAGATCTAGTCGGAATAAATCTGAGGTAGGAGAAAACTTAAATTGTGTGCCAACAGAGCTAACTTGCTTGGTTTTTACATGCTGTTTGTAACCTTCACTTTCTTGTGATATAGAAAATGGCCTTGTTTTATCATTTCGCCATCTCTCATACATGAAGTTAGAAGTAAACTGAGTTGTTACTCATGTTTTCAGGTTATTTAGGCCTTGAAAGGCTAAATGAAAAATCAATTCAAGGAATCCTAAGATATTTTGCAAGGGCCTTGTTGATGTTCTTTATCAAGCTTCTCTCGGTCTTTCACGCCTTCATTATAAAACAAAGCCGCAGGGTTGATGCAGTTCACCCTTCAGATACTTTGGCCTCTCAGGCTGGAGATAATCATGAAGTTGTCGAGGATATTAAAGAAGAACATGTAAATCCTTGCTTAGAACGAATTCAGAGGCTTGAAGAAATGTTCAGTGAGATAAAAAGAAAACCCCCTGAAATTCCTGCAGAGAAAGAGCGAGTACTTATGGAATCTTGGTGCAGAATCAAATCCATTGAGTTTGACCTTGAGAAGACCAAGAGAGTAAGTTTCTGCATCCATATTGAAGCGTTCATCTTATGATTGAATTGACTGCTGCGTGTGCACTTTTCAGAATTGAGGAATTTCTTTAACTCTTTCTATGAGCGTAATCAAACAGTTTCTTTTAAATACCCGAAAGCTAAAGTACAGCAATTATTACAACTGTAACAGAAAACATTTTTCACAACTATATATACTTATCATTTAGCAGGTTATATCAGGTTCCAACCAAAGCATGAAACTCTATTAGCCCCTTCAATCTTCATCATGACTCTTAACTAAACTGCTTAAAGCACCATAAAGATCTTAGCTGTTAAAACATTTGGCTTATAAGCTGCTTTCTGTTAAATCCGTTGTATGCTTATTTAATTTCAGGTTCTCCACGCCACTGTTATGAAGCAAATGGAAATTTCTGAGACATTAGATGTTGTGCAGGAGTCCAGTGGTAGGGTATGTAGTCTTCTCAAAATCCGCAATCAATTCCTGCTATAGTTTGTGGTATAATAACTTAAATTACCACCTTCTGGAACAATATCAATGATTTGTCTTCCTTTATGTTATGCAGAAAAGATCTTTTTGCCGATGAAATAAAGAACAGAGTTTGGAGTAGCTGTGCATGAATTAGGAGCCAGAATGTTGTAATTACCAAGGAGAAAAATGCATGCATTCCGAAGCATTCTTCTAGCCATAGCAACTCCTTTCCTTTTTTTTGTCCAATTTTTGTGAATGTTTTGATATATTCACAACTTTCCACCCCAGGGAGATGTATCTGGCTTCAAATTTTAATGTGTGTTCACAGGAAGTGTTAGGTTTAGATCAGCAAAAATTGAACAAAACCACACGAGATTTCTGTTAATACAAAAGTAGTTCTTTGATCTCCTTCAGCTTCTCTTTGTAAGTTATTTTATTTTCAAATCGTATTAATAGATGTCTTAGAATTGCTAGGACGAGAAGCTTGTTATACCCATTCTTCTCATTTTCGCCTTTTTAACTAAATAGAGATAAAGAACTACCAAAGATTTATTGAGACAAGTTGGCCTAAGACTAAAGGAGAAGCCAATGATGAGCATACGGAAAATGGTTTATTACATACTTGTAAAAAAACCTATCCAGCCCTTTATCCATTCTGATTTGTTCAGTCAGGTTGGGGTAAATCTAATAGTTATTCATATTAAACATTTTGTTAAGATGCTGTAGCTTGCATTTTGGCTCCAGACCTCTTCGCTTCAACTAAGTAATATGATTACTAACAAATATCCAGAACACTAGGAGAGATTATTCTGTGTGGACACCGGACGCAGCTTATCGTTCATAGGCCAATCAGGTGCAGCCACATCATCCAATATCGAGCCGTACTGAGCCGCGGTACCGAGTAGGGGTGATGTGACACATTTTCATTGGATTCTGGACGGCGATCAGCATTTGCACAGAATAAATCATCGAAGCTCAAGCAATCCATACAAGGCGCTTAGCTTTTATCATCTACAAAAGTTATGAAAAATGGATTCTCTTCCTCATTCTCAAAGAGCTCCTTTGTGCTCCAAAGAATTCTTTGAAGGTCACACAAACCACAATAGATCAGCTTTAACAACTTAAATAACATGGTGATGGCTGAAGGCCCCGAGCAGTAGAAAACAATCTTGACTCGAAAAGCTAAATAGTGAACCAATTGAAAATCCGTTCGCCACTGGTAACGATCCAAAAATTTCCCCTGATTGCCTAGACAAAGTAAGACCATCCAAGGGGAAGGTAAAAATTGTCTAAGATGGCTTCAATCATTGTCCAGACATCAATAAAAACGAAAGTACCTGACACCAGATTCCTGTTCCCAGCTGGAGATTTTTCCAATAATAGCTGCTTTAGGCTTTGTTTACTATAGTTTTTTTTATTTTTATTTAAAATAATTGTTTAGTATAAAAAGACTAGTCAAGGGAAGCAATTTCTTCCCTCTCATCACTCATCAGCAATCCCCTAAATGTCCCCAAAAAGAAGTATAAAAATTTCTTGTACTAAAAAATTGCTTTAAGAAGCATTATGAAAGTCTTTCTAAACGAAACCTTATGCGGGCTCCGAAAATTCCCATCCATACGCCCCCGGCCTCTCCGCATCATATCTTTTTTTTATTATTGTTTATGTGACGGCGAAGAGTTTTAACTAGTTTAGATTCCGAGTGAATTTTCAGAAGGTATATTGGGTTTTAAATAAGACACTACCTAGAAATTTCGCCCTTATTTTGTAAGAACTTTTTGATCTGAGTTCTGGTTTCATATAGGTGCATGCCCTTATAGTTAATTACCCCTCCCAATAACGAGAGAGAACTTTTGATTAAGGGTAGTTGTTAAGGAGGTTGTATGGAACATATGACCTTTAAAAAGATATCCGTGCTCCAAAAATTTTTTTCCTTATTTTATAGGAATAAAATAAGGTTTATTTTAATATGGAGTTCTCAAATCCCTATAGGGGCTTGCTTCTATAGTTGATTACATCTTAGGAGAGATACTTCTAAGAAAACTCTCGATTAAAACATTGATTTCATACCCTTGGAATACAAAGTAGAAGACAAGGAAAGAATTAGAAAATCTTTCTCCTACAGTTATTAGCGAGTGAAAAGAGGAAAAGTAAGAGGTGCCAGATTCTGAGAACCTCAGAGGCAACCTTAGTCTGCCCTATGTTAGGCTTTACATTTCCTGAGAGAATTTTTTTATGTTTGAGTTGGCATTTTATTAAAAATTTGGGATTATATGTTCGGAGGGTGAGGAGTCAAGATTTGAAAATCTTTCTTAGAACCTAAATCTAAATTGGGTACTACAAAGTAGTGGCCTGAATCTATCTAAAGAAATGTAAATATGGACTTACCCCAGTCTGGATTGGAGAGCCAGCTAACCACCTAGGCGCTTTAAAACCATGTGTCCGATCTTTTTATGAAAGATGGGTAGAGATTTAAGTTTTGAGGGATTTAGGGCCAACAACTAAGACGACTCCTAATTGACCCCTTAACTTATGTAGGGTAAATGATGCTTGAGAGCAAAATGCAATTAAAAATTTATATTCTTTTAATTTATATCTAATGCAATGCATGTTAATTAACTCGAATACATAAAATATTTATGAAGCAATTTTAAAATTAGGCTTAAAAAAAGACTTTTTTTTCTTAGAGATTGCACAACATCCCTTTAATAGAATTGCACCCTAATAAGTCAGGTGGTCTGTCAGAACTCGCAGGTAGGGATGTCAATTTTTGACACGACCCGAACCCGACTCGAAAAAATTCGGGTTCGGGTCAACCCAAACTTGAAACGGGTCAGGTTCGGGTTGAACAAATCAAGCCATTTTAAAAATCGGGTTGGGTTCGGGTTGACCCAGTAACTCGAAATTGACCTGAAAGTGACACGAAAACTCATACTTGTCCCGAAAACCTGAGATTTACCCATTTTGACCCGATTTTGACCTGAAAATCAAATATTGACCCATATTTTGACCCGAAAATTAGCAATTTTAGGTCAACTTCGGGTCATTCGTGTCGGGTCGGGTTGATCCGGACCCGAATCGAGTCGGGTTCGGGTCCGAAAACCTGACCCGTTTTTAAAATCGGGTCGGGTTCGGGTTGACCCGAATAGTGCCGGGTCAGTTTTTGGTTCGACCCGAACCTGACCCGCCGACCCGAATTGACACCCCTACTCGCAGGTAAGGAGGTGTCTAACAAGGAAGAGAAAGAAATAATATGCATAAATGCTAACTCTTGGTGGTCCCGAGCTTACTTCTTAGATCATTAGAATTTTTATGTGAGCTTAAAAATTTTATTAGAGTTTCAAGTATAAAAATTGTATTCATACTCTCACAAAAACTCCGATCATATTCAAGCTAAAACAAAACACGACATACAAGAAAAACCTAAAAAATAAGCAATTTCTATTGCGCAACTAAAGTAAACAATCAAATTAAATTATCCAAAATATAATTTCTAAGGTCTATATGAAAAGTGCCACTTTGCTAAAAAGTAAAGTAGCTGGGTATTACTGACAATAAACCTGGATTCTAATCCTAAGACTGACATAAGTGATTTTGAAATTAGATATATTTTCTTCTCTTTACTTCTTCGTCTTCTCTCCAAAGCATTCTTTCCTTCTGCGAGCTCCTTCGATTCGCTTGGTCTGGATATCCAAATGAAAAGAAACTCATCTTTGATGGGGTACTTTTTTCTCTTTAAATATTAAAATCATCATAATTTGACTTTCTAAATAGAAGAGAACATTTCCCTAAGGGATATTCTATTCACTTTGGATTCTATGTTGAATGTGATATCCCACTTTCAACTCACTTTCACGTTACAAATCTTTTAAATAAATTTACTTTACATCTTAGATAAAAAAGAAAATCTAGACCACCTGTAAGGTTATCCTTAGAAGTTTAATAAAATCATTCCAAGCTATTATTTATTTGCATTGAAATTTAAATTCACCAATTACACTTGTCCATGCTCTTTTAATTTTAAAGGGGGCTTAGCATTTTGCACCTATAGAAAATTTATGTCGAATTAGGATTTTAATTTTCCCCCTTTGATTTAGCGTTGAACGAGCATGACCGCCTACATAAAATTCTATGAGCATCCAGATCATTCATAACCTAGAGGTAATCTATCGTCCATCACATCAATACTTAGATTGTAGGAGTAAATACATAAATAAACATATCAACCATTACAATCAGCACATAGTAAAAACAACGAGAAAGCCCATCACATAGCAACAAGAAAGTAAATGCATGCCTAACCTAAAGCTAGAGTTGATTGTCCTAATAAAGAAATTTAAGTGTGTGCGATATGTTATATGGTTTGGATATATCCTAGGTTTTTTTTAATTGAAGTTTTCTAATTGATTGGATTTAGTTTGTTAAAAGGTCAAGGGAATTTTATGTTCAAATTTAAATATTAATGTCTTTAATATTTTTAGAGGTTCATTTTAAGTTGAGTTTTAATTGTTAAAGTCAATTAATAAGATTTGGTTATGGTTTAATTGACATAATTTAAATATTTTGTGCTTTGGGTTTAGATTATTATTGGTTTATTGGAAGCTTTTAATTATTGATTAATTATGGTTAAGATTAGATTAAGAATGCATACTAATTCTAAGATAAAATGTAACTAGATTTTTTATGTATAATATTTCTCTCCTAAAGGTTGCATACATCATAAGTTTATATTTTATAAGACTCAATCATTAATTTTTGCAAGAGCTATTACTTGTGTTCAAACACAAGGTGGTTTGACCAAGTATTTCCCTATTTTGGTTGGGTTACATCCGATCATCCTTAAGCCCATATCTTTTTGCTTTAGTCATGGATGTTCTCACTAGACATTTGCAAGAGGATGTACCTTGGTGTATGCTTTTGGCTGATGAAATTCTTCTTGTTGATAAGACTAGAGAGGGAGTTGAAAGTAAACTTGAATTATGGAGGTCAATATTAGAGACTAAAGGTTTTCGCTTGAGTAGATCTAAAATGTAATATATGGAGTGTAATTTTAGTAGTAATAGACCTAATGAGAGGATTGTGACTTTGGGCGATCAAGTCATTAATAAGAGTACACATTTTAGATATCTTAGATCTATTGTTTAGAGTGATGGTGAAATAGATGGGGATATTATCAGCAGAATTCAAGTTGGATGGTTGAAGTGGAGGAATGCATCGGGCTTGTTGTGTGTAGAAAAGTACCCCTCAAACTTAAAGGAAAATTCTATATGATGATAGTGAGGTCTGCAATGCTTTATGGTGTTGAATGTTGGCCATTAAAAGACAAGCATAATACTAAGTTAAGTGTGGCAGAGATGAGGATGCTCAAGTGGATGAGTGGCTTTTCCCTTGGAGACAGGATATGAAATGAGCATAAACATGGAAAGGTTAGAGTAGCTCCAGTAGAAGATAAGATTAGAGAGAGTCGCCTTAGATGGTTTATTCACATAAAACGACAGCCTTCCAATGACTCAGTTAGGAGAGTAGAGGTGTTAGATTTGACTTATTTTAAGAAAGGTAGAGGCATACCTAAAAAGACTTGGTTAGAAAATATTAGGAATGACATTTCTTTATTAGATTTAAATGAGAATTTGACCTTTAATAGGACAAAATGGAGAAAAAAGATTCATGTAGTCAATCCCACATAGTAGGATAAAGGCTTGATGTTGTTGTTGTTGTAATCATTAATTTTTGACCTTAAATGTCTCTAAGGTTATGTGGAATGAAAGAAATTACTTCTAACCCTTTGGACATAAACGCACATGTAAATAGGTTTTGGGTTATATATTAAAATAAATAAAGAAATTAATCTAAGAAATGAAACTTCTATAAGGTCTTAAGAGTGGGGAAGTGCACACAAAAAAGGCTCTTAAGGGCTTCTAAGTTTTAAGAAAAACTTACTACAATGGGTGTTATGAGCCTGTGGTTCTGCCCATAACACCTCTACTTAGTTGGATTGAGGAGATTGACACATTTAGTTCATTTCCTTTTGCTCACCTAAACGATGTTGTTTCTCATAGTTCATGCAAATAAAGAGAATAAAATAGGTTTTAAAAGTATATTTAATAATTATAATTGAAATAATTTTAAAAAGACATATTTCAAATCCGAGCATACCTTTTTTTTGGGCTTACACACCAATTTGTTGATTGCCTTTTGAACTTTTTATTTTTTAAAAAGCATACTTTATATTTTATTACAAAATTCATTCCAAGTCATTAAAAAGGGGAAGTAGTAGAAGAAGGGAGAGAGTGGGGTGGAGAGAAAAAAAAAAAAAGATACATTTTTTTTCTGCACTTTGGCTACTCTTTTGCTGCACTTTGGCTGCACTTTTCCTATGCTTTGGCTATGTTTTGACTGCGCTTTGGTTGCGCTTTGAGCTTTTACTACACTTTAGACTTTTGCTGCCCTTTGACTGCGCTTCGACTGCCCTTCGACTGCGCTTTGGGCTCTGACTACGCTTTGAGTTTTTACTGCGCTTTGAGCTATGCTTTGCCTACGATTTGAC
Source organism: Dendrobium huoshanense (assembly GCA_016618105.1). Taxonomy (NCBI): domain Eukaryota; kingdom Viridiplantae; phylum Streptophyta; class Magnoliopsida; order Asparagales; family Orchidaceae; genus Dendrobium; species Dendrobium huoshanense. The sequence continues at coordinate 31,944,606 of CM028347.1, forward strand.
TGCGCTTTAATTGTTCTTTGGGCTCTAACTATGATTGGAATGCACTTTGGGATGCTCTTTAACTATGCTATGACTGTGTTTTGATTATGCTTTAGCTGTGCTTTGATTGCATTTTTGCTGTGCTTTGTTTGTGCTTTACCTATGCTCTATGTAATGCAAGTGACTCTTGTTGAAACAACACCATCATCTTTTCATTCTCTTCAATCAACATATTACCTAAATATGAACCACATTACTTTCTATCCCTCTTAGAATGAAGATGCCATCAGGCAGGTTGAACTTCCTTTGACATAGTGTGCAAGGCTTCCTAGCTGTTGGCCAAACCTCTCTTCATCTATGGATTGCACACAAATCTACCTATCTATCATCCTTACAAGCCGTTGGTATTAGCCTTCTTCTTCTTTCCTTGATGGATTGAGAAGTGAGATGGGGAGAGTTCATTCCTTTCTTGTGAATAAGAGAGTGACAGCTGGGGATTCAGCCATGGGAATGAGAGGGAGCAGTTGTCCGAATAGGAGGAGACGAACCTGGGGTATTCGACCTTCTTCCTTGTGAATCCAAGAGGGAGCATGGGAGAGGGTTGTGAACTGCCAAGAGAGACTAAGAGGAAGGAGGTTTTTCTAGATAGATAGAGTTGGACCATAGTGGGGAGTTGCACCAATCTTAACCAAACCTTACTCAAATTTATTACCATTCATATTAACGGCTTAGATTAATCATAATTTACAAATAAATTATAGAGTTAATTTGTAATTCAAAAGCTTAAGAATGATTCACAGATTAATTTAGAATAGAATTAATATAACTACAACATCATCATCATCATCAAGCCTTTATCCCACTACGTGGGGTCGGCTACATGAATTCTTTTTCTCCATTGTGTCCTATTAAAACTCAAATTTTTATTTAAATCTAATAAAGAAAGGTCATTCCTAATATTTTCTAACCAAGTCATTTTAGGTCTGCCTCTACCTTTCTTAACATAAGTCAAATCTAATACCTCTACTCTTCTAATCGGGTCATCGGAAGGCCGCTGTTTTATGTGATCAAACCATCTTAGGTGACTCTCTCTAATCTTATCTTCTACTAGAGCTACTCCAACCTTTTCACGTATATGTTCATTTCATATCCTATCTCTAAGGGTAAAGCCACTCATCCACCTGAGCATCCTCATCTTTGTCACACTAAACTTAGCATTATGCTTCTCTTTTAATGGCCAACATTCGACACCATAAAGAATTGCATGCCTCACCACCATCTTATAGAATTTTTCGTTGAGCTTGAGGGGTACTTTTCTATTACACAACAAGCCCGATGCATTCATCCACTTTAGCCATCCAACTTAAATTCTGCTGATAATATCCCCATCTATTTTACCATCACTCTGAACAATAGATCCAAGATATCTAAAATGTGTACTCTTATTAATGACTTGATCGCCCAAAGTCACAATCCCCTCACTAGGTCTATTACTACTAAAATCACACTCCATATATTCTGTTTTAGATATACTCAAACGAAAACCTTTAGATTCTAAGGTTGACCTCCATAATTCAAGTTTACCTTCAACTCCCTCTCTAGTCTTATCAACAAGAAGAATATCATTAGCAAAATACATACACTAAGGTACATCCTCTTGCAAATGTCTAGTGAGAACATCCATGAATAAAGAAAAAAGATATTGGCTTAAGGCTGATGCTTGATGTATTCCAACCAAAATAAGGAAATAATTAGTTAAACCACCTTGTGTTTGAACACAAGTAATAACTTCTGCATACATATCTTTAATGATTTGAATATAAGCGTTATTAACTCCTTTCTTTTCAAAAACTCTCCATAGCACTTCTCTTGGAACTTTATCATATGGTTTTTTCTAAATCAATAAATATCATATGTAGATCCTCCTTATTTTCTCTATATTTCTCTATCAAACCTCTTAATAAATGTATGGCTTTCATTGTCGACCTACTTGCCATGAATCCAAATTAAACACTACCATTGCTAGGTCCCAAGTCCTGGATGAGAAAAGTGGAGGGTTGCGTTAGGTAGTCGATAGTCAGCGTAAAATTTGTCAAATAATAATGACTTGAATCCTTTAAGAATAGAATTAATCATTTAAAAAAAAAATTGTGTGTGTTAATTTTAAAATTAAAAATAACTTTAAATTATTAATTTTATCTTATTTACAATAATTTGTATTGAATTGGTTTTGATTCATATTGAATACTAGGACTAAGTAAGTGCTACATTAGTGGGTATCCACTTAAGGGTAATCATAAAGATGATGTCAACACTAGGCTACGAAGACCTAGGCACTAAAGATTAATTTGAGGAAATTGACCTCAAATAATGAGGTAAAAAAATGGACCCCAATAGGTATGATAAACTTGCCAAAGTTTATCATGCATATTTATCATGCATATTGGCGTTGATTGAAACAATCAACTAGATCCAAAATTAAATTTAAAAATTTGAATATATGAATTAAAGGAATTATGAGCTTTGATAGATAATTAGATTGAAAGGTTTATTGAGATTTGAGTTAATTAATTGATTTCAAAGTTGATGTCAGCATTAATGGCTTTAGTGAAATGATAACTAATAAGATTAGTATCAATTAGTAAAGCCAATGTATGAAATAATTGAGTATAGTGATTCGAATGTAGTTTAACATGAATATAGGAGTTTGAAAGATCTTTGAATGTGGTTTAGTATGAAATGAAGAATTTAAATTTGATTTTGATAAGACCATAGTCTTATTTCTAGTCCAAGAGGAAGGATTCCACCAAATGGGTATGTACACCTAACTCAACAAACTAGAGGGCTTCTTTTACGAAAAGAGGGAAACCTATGAAATAGATTGTATCTAATCTTGAAAGGTTTAAATTTTAAGTTTTACTAAGATGGTTTCACGAGGGCGTTCTCCTACTCTATCAGATGATCATAAGGAAAGAAAGCATAAGTGTGGGGACTCACACCTAATCTCAGAGGATTAGATAATCATATGAAAAGGATGCCTAAGTGCGGAGACTCACACCTAACCATAGAGGATCATATTTAAGATTTAAAATTTACACTAGGATGGTACCACGAGTGCTGTTCTCCAACACTAAGTGTGAGGACTCACACCTAACCTCATAGGACCGAATGATCATATGGAAAGGAAGCCTAAATGTGGGGAATCACACCTAACCATAGAGGATCAAATTTAAAATTTAAAATTTAAAATTTACACTAGGAAGGTTCCATGAGGGGCATTCTCCAATACTAGAAGATGAGCATGAGGAAAGGATGCCTAAGTGTAGGACTCACACCTAACCTCAAAGGTTTGGATGATCATATATAAAGGAATCCTAAATGTGGGAACTCACACCTAACCATAGAGGATCAGATTTAAAATTTAAAATTTACACTAGGATGGTGCCATAAGGGGCATTCTCTAACACTAACGGATAATCCTTAGGAATGGATTCTTATGTGTGGAGACTCACACCTAATCTTAGAGGGCTGGATGATCATATGGAAAAGAAGCATAAGTGTGGGGACTCACATCTAACCATAGAGGATCAAATTTAAGATTTAAAATTTATACTAGGATGGTGTCACGAGGGGCATTCTCTGACACTAGCGGGTAATCATGAGGAAAGGATGCCTAAGTGTAGGGACTCACACCTAACCTCAAAGAACTATATGATCATATAAAAAGGAAGCCTAAGTATGGAGACTCACACCTAACCATAGAAGATCAAATTTGAAACTTAAAATTTATACTAGGATGGTGCCATGAAGGACATTCTCCAACTCTGGCAGATGATCATGAGGAAAGGATGCCTAAGTGTGGGGACTCACACCTAATCATAGAGGACCAGATGATCATATAAAAAGGAAGCCTAAGTGTGGGGACTTACACATAACCATAGAGGATCATATTTAAGATTTAAGATTTATACTAGGATGGTTCCATGAGGGGTGTTCTCCAACACTAACAGATTTAATCCTAAGGAAAGCAAGCATAGGGACTCATACCTATTCTTAAAAGACTAGAGAATTTATTTTAGATTTTCAATGACTAACCTAGCTAGAAAACACAGCGACTCACATATAAACAGGAGAATTAGCCAAGTAGATAGCTTACTTAAACCTCTAAGAAATTTGGCAAAAAAATTATCTTACCCAGTTTAATTCTAATCCTAAGGAAAGGAAGCACAGGGACTCACACCTATCCTAAAAATACTAGAGAATTTATTTTAGGTTTTTAATGATTAACCTAGCTAGAAAGTATGTGGACTCACATCTAACTAGGGGAACTAGCCAAGGAGATAGCCTACCTATGCCTCTAAAGATTTAGGCAAAAATTATCTAACCCAATTTAATTCTAATCTTAAGGAAAGGAAGCACAAAGACTCAAACCTATCCTTAAATTACTAGAGAATTTCTTTTAGGTTTTCAATGACTAACCTAACTAGAAAGCACGGGGACTCACATATAACTAGGGAAACCAGCCAAAGAGATAGCCTACCTAAACCTATAAGGATTTTGGCAAAAACTATCTAACCCGATTTAATTCTAATCCTAAGGAAATGAAGCATGGGAACTCACACCTATCCTTAAAAAACTAGATAATTTCTTTTAGGTTTTCAATGACTAACCTAGCTAGAAAGCATGGGGACTCTCATCCAACTAGGGGAACTAGCCAAGGAGATAGTCTACCTAAACCTCTAAGGATTTTGGCAAAAGTTATCTAACCCAATTTAATTATAATCCTAAAGAAAGGAAGCAGGGGACTCACACCTATCCTTAAAAGACTAGGGAATTTCTTTTAGATTTTTAATGACTACCTGGCTAGAAAGCATGGGGACTCACATCTAACCAAGAAAACTAGCTAAGGAGATAGCCTACCTAAACCTCTAAGAATTTTGGCAAAATCTATCTAACCTGATTTAATCCTAATCCTAAGGAAAGGAAGAACAGGGACTCACACCTATCCTTATTTTAGTATAAATTGGATTTGAATTTTGAATTTTGAATGAGTTTGATTTGGTTTGAGAATAATTGAAATTTTGATTTCAGATAGAGATATGAAATTGGAAGATTGAGTCTTGAAATTCTTTGGATTAAAAATTTGTTTTCTTCTCCATTATAAATGATATTTATAACATACAAATATTTCACTGTGGATTATATTTTTATATCAGATCATCATGTGTGAAGAAAACAAAAGGAGAAAGAGGGTGAGTAGTTTGATTATCTTTGATAAGTAAAAGTTTATCAAAGCGTCACAACTATTGGAGGAGGAATACCATATTTTAATTAAAGATCCATTATGTAATTGAATTTGTCTTTAGTAGGTCAAAAAATAATATGAATTTTTTAGAGTCTTTATTTGCAAGTTCTAAGAAAACTAAATGCAATATGATAAAATTTTCTTAGAAAAATTTTAACTTTTGAATGAGTTGTTATAGAACAAGGAGCATATTTGAGCATCCTTTATAGTGCAAGTACCAATGAATATCAAATACTCATAATGATTGAGAAAAGGTTGATTTTCATCAAAAAATGAAAACTTTGTTTTTCATTTGATAATTTTCTTATAATATTTAAGAGTGATCGCCCAAGTTTTAATCATCTTAACCCAATGAAAATGATAGGTGGGAAAAGATTCAAAAACTCAACGAAGGATGGTTTAACTCCCTCTAAACTAATTAGTTTGAAAATGTCCAAAATGAGTTTTAGTCAAATAGCCAAAACTTAACAACTTTCTTTGAAGAAAATTATAGTTTCAAATATTTTAAATTTCAATGCTATGGAAAGACTCTTTAATGGGGATAGAGTTTTTTAGACTCTAACTTCCGATTCTAATTTATGCTAAATTGAAGATATACCTTGAATTGAATTTTATAACTATTTGACGAAGCCATCATAGACTTTATCGGGAATATAATCCTTCCAATTCTAACATCTAATATTAGTCAATCATTAACGAGGTCAAATTGTAACTTGATTTTGGTTTTTGAAGTTTGACAAAGATTCAAATAAAGATATTATCGATATCACTAAGGATAGGACCCCTCATGTTCTAACATCTTAGTTCAGTTAATTATAGATTTAAATTTTAACATCATATCTACCCAAGATTGGATGTATAGTGCCATATGGTAGCACCCATCTAAAGGAAGAAGAATGATTAGATATAGGAAAGTGAGGACTAACCTTCCAAGTTGGTATGACACCCCAAGTTAAGGTGCTATGGTTTCATCATTTTAGGTTCAAGGTACGCTTAGTATACTTATTCATGCTGCAATTTGAGGATTCTTTTTATCAACCACATGCTATATCACCAAGGGGCACCTCATAAACCAAAGGCATGGACCTAGTCTAGAATAATATCTGAGAATTACACTCAACTACCATATAAGGGAAAAACTCAATTTGGATTTACAATATAGTATGGTGGTATAAGCCAAGGCTGATAAAGCTACCTTGGCTATAAGGCCAAAGGATAATAAAGGATAATGCTCGAAAATTTTCTTAATATGGTAAAGAAGATGTGATGAATATAAAACAATTTGGAAATCTCAATGTGGTTGATAAGATGGGGTAGATATGGATATCTTCTCAATGTGGTAGATAATACATCCAAAGAGTAAAACTTATAGGTTGATCATTTGGGATGGAACAAGCCTTGACATCTCCTCAATATGATATACGAGATGTTGAAATGAAACTTACAATTTGATTTTGTATGACCAAGAAAGCCCAATTGTCTTTTCAATATAATAGAGAAGATATTGAGAATATAATAGAGATGATGAATATCTTGTTGCGGATCTATGGTTTATGATTTTGATGATAGCAAACATTTCTTATTTCTCTACGATTGCCTTATGTGCTAACGTTTCAGGTTCCCACGATCGGACTGCAATTTGGAATCAGCTCAAGATTGGGTAGACTAGGTCTGAGTCAGTTTGTAATCTTTTTTCCTTTCTTGAGTCTGTTGTATTTGGTGTGGGACCAGTTGGATTGTAATTTAGAAGATCTCCTGTTGTTCCCTATAAGTTTTCTATTTTTGGTAATATCGGCCGGGACGATATTTATATCGTCCTGGACGATCTGTCCAAAATCAGAAACCCTATTTAGGGCATCCTCATTAAGGCAGCCGTCAACAGATCGGCCTGGACGATACCTGTATCGGCCAGGACGATAATCTCAATTCAGAAAGAATCATCCGCCATAATCAGTTTAGAAATTCTTTATTTTAGGAAATCGGCCCGGACGATATTATTATCGTCCAGGACGATCTAACTCAATCATGACTAAATTGATCTGGTATCTTTGGAAAGCATTAATGGTTGATTGATACGATCACATCGTCCGGGATGATCGAATGATCGGCCAGGACGATGGCCTGGACGATCTTCATCGGACAGCTTGTATTCAGGGCTATGGTCAGGACGATTGAAATCGGTTTTAAACTAATCGGCCAGGACGATCGTGAGATCGGCCTGGACGATGTAACCAATTTTCTTCTGATCGTCTCAAATCGTCCCGGGCTAATGAGCTTAATTTGTACTGATCGTCCAGGACGATATGTCTATCGTCCTGGACGATAATGTCGGCAACTTGCATTAATGAGCTCGTTTTGAGAGCTTCTGTTTAAGCTTTGGCATGACACTTTGTAAGTGTCTTTGGCAGCCATTGTAGCTTCGTTCTTGTGGGGGAAACTTGAAGAGAGAGCTTGAAAGGGAGAGAGGAAAGGGTGGAGTTTGAGAGAGGGAGAAGATCTTGTGAGGGGGGACTCAAGGGAGTGTGGAGGGGGTTCCACACGGTTGCTCCGGCGAACTCGCACCTTAGTACCATTGGATTCAAGGCTTGTCTTGAGGTAAGTTCACCAAAGAAGAAGTCTCTTTGGTGTCAAAGGACCCGGCAACTCCGCCGCACCGGGAGAGGTGGAAGTGATTTTGTAAGGGCTTCTCCGCCTAGCTGTGGGGGCTAAAGGAGAGTCACTTTGTGTTAGTGCAATACTTGGAGGGTGCCTCCAAGGAGTGGACGTAGGTCAAGGTTTGACCGAACCACTATAAATCCGGTGTGTTCTTTTCTTATTATCGCTTCCGCATTTATTTTTCTTCCGCACTTTTTGTGGTGATTTTGGTTTAGGTTTTTGTCTTTGTTTAAAAGATTCTTCTTTTCCAAATCACCTCTCTCTTAATTAGCTTTGGGAATAAGTTCATAAGGGCTTAACATCCCCATCGAACTCTCAAGTGGTATCAGAGCGGTTTTCATAAAATAAGTTTTTAAAAGCTTTTGAATTTCGATCCATGGCTAATATTTCTAATCGTATTTTTGCGGAAGGATATTCAATAACTAGACCACCATTGTTTGAAAATATTATATTTGATTTTTGGAAAATTCGCATGTCTACTTTTTGACTTTCAATCTCTGTTTCCTAAAAGAGGTTTTTCTATATTTGATTTAAAATCTTTTTCATCTTTTAAATTGGTTTTTGAAACTAAATTTTTTATCTCCCTATATTTTATTTATCGCATAGGAATCTTTTGCAAGTTGTTGAATCTAATTCAAAATTTTCTTAATCAAGAAATTCGCTTTATCAATAGTATGGGTTTACTTTTTGTATTTAAGATTTCAGAAAGGTAGCATAATCAAAAAAATTGGCCAATGATGCCAAAAATAAAAGAAGCGCAAAGCGCCAAAATTGAAAAATATAGAATACACAAAGTGTATCAAAAGATGCACAGTGCGCCAACCAATAGTCAAGAGGCATAAAATGAGCCCACTAAATTTTAATGCTTACCATTCTTATACTTCTTAAAGCTTAAGAAAACCCTTGATTTTTCGATGCTTGAGTTTGAAAATCTTGACTCATGATTCAACAAATCGTGCATTAATCTTCTATTAGATATATTTTATGAAAGGAGCTTTGAAAAGTTACTGTTTCTTTCTCTAATTTATTCCTTGATTTAGATATTAAATTAAAAAGTTTTTGAGCCTTTTTAAAGAACTTGAGTTTGGATTATCAATTCTTGATTTTCTAACCTTTACTGGGCTATGTGTTGTCAATCCAATTCTACTAAGTTTTTTGATTAAAACCCAGAGGTAACTTTCTCATTTTATGAACATTTATTTTTTTCACTTGATCAGGGAATGTTTTTTGGTCATTTTGTTTTTGTTTGTGCCTCCTCTCTTTTTGATGATGTCAAAGGGGGAGAACGTATTGTTGAATTTTTGTACTGTTATCGTATTTGTATCTTATTTTAAAAAATTAAAAACAACAAAAATATTTTTATCTCCCCTATTTTAAAAAAAAAAAAAAATGTTATTCTAGTGAGGGGGAGATTAGGAGAAAATTTCTCTTTTTGAAAATTCAATTTGAAATATTTTGCCATCATCAAAAAGGGGGAGATTGTTGCGGATCTATGGTTTATGATTTTGATGATAGCAAATATTTCTTATTTCTCTATGATTGCCTTATGTGCTAACGTTTCAGGTTCCCACGATCGGACTGCAATTTGGAATCAGCTCAAGATTGGGTAGACTAGGTCTGAGTCAGTTTGTAATCTTTTTTCCTTTCTTGAGTCTGTTGTATTTGGTGTGGGACCAGTTGGATTGTAATTTAGAAGATCTCCTGTTGTTCCCTATAAGTTTTCTATTTTTGGTAATATCGGCCGGGACGATATTTATATCGTCCTGGACGATCTGTCCAAAATCAGAAACCCTATTTAGGGCATCCTCATTAAGGCAGCCGTCAACAGATCGGCCTGGACGATACCTGTATCGGCCAGGACGATAATCTCAATTCAGAAAGAATCAGCCGCCATAATCAGTTTAGGAATTCTTTGTTTTAGGAAATCGGCCTGGACGATATTATTATCGTCCAGGACGATCTAACTCAATCATGACTAAATTGATCTGGTATCTTTGGAAAGCATTAATGGTTGATTGATACGATCACATCGTCCGGGACGATCGAATGATCGGCCAGGACGATGGCCTGGACGATCTTCATCGGACAGCTTGTATTCAGGGCTATGGTCAGGACGATTGAAATCGGTTTTAAACTAATCGGCCAGGACGATCGTGAGATCGGCCTGGACGATGTAACCAATTTTCTTCTGATCGTCTCAAATCGTCCCGGGCTAATGAGCTTAATTTGTACTGATCGTCCAGGACGATATGTCTATCGTCCTGGACGATAATGTCGGCAACTTGCATTAATGAGCTCATTTTGAGAGCTTCTATTTAAGCTTTGGCATGACACTTTGTAAGTGTCTTTGGCAGCCATTGTAGCTTCGTTCTTGTGGGGGAAACTTGAAGAGAGAGCTTGAAAGGGAGAGAGGAAAGGGTGGAGTTTGAGAGAGGGAGAAGATCTTGTGAGGGGGGACTCAAGGGAGTGTGGAGGGGGTTCCACACGGTTGCTCCGGCGAACTCGCACCTTAGTACCATCGGATTCAAGGCTTGTCTCGAGGTAAGTTCACCAAATAAGAAGTCTCTTTGGTGTCAAAGGACCCGGCAACTCCGCCGCACCGGGAGAGGTGGAAGTGATTTTGTAAGGGCTTCTCCGCCTAGCTGTGGGGGCTAAAGGAGAGTCACTTTGTGTTAGTGCAATACATGGAGGGTGCCTCCAAGGAGTGGACGTAGGTCAAGGTTTGACCGAACCACTATAAATCCGGTGTGTTCTTTTCTTATTATCGCTTCCGCATTTATTTTTCTTCCGCACTTTTTGTGGTGATTTTGATTTAGGTTTTTGTCTTTGTTTAAAAGATTCTTCTTTTCCAAATCACCTCTCTCTTAATTAGCTTTGGGAATAAGTTCATAAGGGCTTAACATCCCCATCGAACTCTCATATCTCATCAATGTAGTCTAGGAGATGCGAGAGGTATGGAATGATGTAAAACGATGTAAAGATAAATGAAAGGTAGGAGTTATAGGTTGATTGTGTGGAATCAAGCAAGCTTGAATATCTCTCAATATAATAAAGAAGATGTACTTAGTAGGACTTACAACTTGGTCATGTATGACCAAGAAAGTTAAACTATCTACTTAATGTGGTATAGAAGATAGAAGTCTAGACTTACATCTTGCATAGACAATGAATATCATCTCATTCACCAAGTTGCTTGTGAAAGTGATGGGAGAGTAACTCCTAAAAAGGGAGGAGATGTACTCATCATAAACTCTATCCTCAGGTATATATATGCTACACTATATATAGACTCATAAGGGCATGACATGATGGACGTTAGTAAGGTTAGATTTTGAACTTGTCTATGTTTATATCACAAATTTGTATTTAGCGTGATGAGCCCATATGCTCAATCTAAATCATTGCTCCAATTGAAATCATATATCATGTCTTAAATGGGGTATAATCTATAAAAAATTGGCGAGTCTTCCAATAACCTAATCATCTCTGTAGCTTCTAACCCATATAGTGTAGATATTTCATAGAGCAGTCAATGAAATAATAAAATCAATATAAATAAAAGAAAACATACACAAAAGAGTGTAAATCCCTAATTTGCTTATATTTCTTGTGTTGTCTATCTATAATTCATTGCAAGATGTCAGATAGCACAATAATTGATAATATCATATATGCGCATATAGGTACATAATAATGATATCAAATGATATGCAATAATCTCTAACCACAACCTTTAGAATAAAATTAAGTGCAAACAAGCATAATAAAATAACATTAATAAAGTGAATTTTGTATGGTCATAATTATTGGAACTTATGTGAATGTTATGACATGATATAAGTGGTTTTTTTTCTATATAATTATAAAACATTTTTTCTAGTAACATTTTAACATCATTTTGATACTATATAATCAAAAGAAAAATAAATTTTCTAATATGAACAAAGTATTTTTAAATTAGGGATTGATGCTTTCTTTGAATGACACATGAATCATCTCTCATCATCTTCACTAGACTAGTTTTCTTCTTCAACAATGAACTCCAAAAATTAGATATATTATTTTTTTAACTATTTCTAAATAGCATGAAATCATATGATTTAAATGCAAAAACAATACAAATAATGAAAAAAAGAAAAGAAATTATAAACACATTCGGATACAATCAACAAAATAATTTTCATAAAAAATGAAATGAAAATTCTTCAATATATATAATACATTTATAGATAAGATATAATTTCAGAAAATTATTTATTATAAAAAATATAATAAAAGAAGATATATATGATTTTTGTGGTATATTATACTACATATCATGTTTTTAACATTAATTAAAAATATAATTTATATCACTAATCAATTTTTGAATTAATAAAAAATAAATTTTAATATTAGGATTTTTTTTCTTTCTCATTGTGCTGCTTGCAAGTGATATAAATACAACTGTTAAATAGTGTTTTTATGTTCTCCACGATAATATAATTAATGCTCAACAGCACATAGCCCGACAACCATGAGACGTTCGCTGAAACAACGCCAAAATTATTAAATTTTATCAGCCGTCCGATCAAACTCACCCATGTTCCCAACAGTTCCGAAGATCAGGCCTTTTACGCGTCTTCTTCTCGTCTTCTTCGTTTCTGAGCTGAGCATCGTGGGAGAATCCGCCAAATTCGGCGAAACATTGTTTGAAGAACCTCTAATTTCTGTATCTCCTTTCTCCTCGTCGGATTATAGGCAAAATTTTGAACATTTATTAGCGAGAGAGCAAAGGAGCAAATAAAACAGAGATGGATTTGATGAGGATTTTTTTCCTGCAAGCCGCCGCCCTCATGCTCCTCATAGATCTTATTGCCGCGGATCCTTTCATCTCCGGTGTGGATATCTACTAATCAGAACTTTTTTTTCATTTTTCTTTTCAAATTTGTATATTTCATGGGCTGATTGATTCTTTGATTCGGATTGATAATGATAGGTGGTGTTCTGGAGGGACATGGATCTATAAGCCGGAATCTCTTGCAGGCCAAACAGAGTAAGACATTCTATATTTTATTTTTCTATATTAAAGATTATCATCCTGTCAATTTAGTCGCCCCGTTTTTTACTTTCTTGTTAAACGAAAGAAAGTTTTTCCACAATATCCCAGCTTTCGGCAAATTATCCGGCCATGGTTTTTGGCAACGGATCCTGTGATGTTTGATTATTGAAAAATAAATGCTTTTAGGACCCAAAGAGCTAAACTTGCAATAGCCCTTGTCAATGCGAATTGGTTTACCGTGGATTGTTTTTGTTAGGGAGAGTGAACCAAGATTCTGCTCAACCACTTGAAGTTATCATGGGAGTCACAAGCTCTTGAATTTTGGCTAAATTTTGATAGAAGGTGACCAATATCCATGAGCGCTTCACAGGAACACTCGATCTTTAGTCAAAACCTTTGGTTCTAATATCACTTGTTAGGCAGTCTGCACCAAAGTGGACCAGTTGGGCTTGACACATCAATGATCAAATTCATTTTCAACCCAAAAGTTTAAATTTATAGGGTGAGGACCAATTGCTTAGTATTTGTATGATAGCTATTTTTCAATTATCTGATGTGGGAACCCAACACTTTGATGTGCCTTAACAATCCTTGGCCATCCTTATTTTTTTCAGCCAACCAACTTGACAAGGACAACCATTTGAGTGTGACTTGCTTTTGTTTCAATCTTAGTAGACTAAGATGCAATGTTCTTTGTGGAATTGGACATGATATTCTTATAATAGGTTGGAATTTTGTTTCTTCCAGATGCCCTGAATTTTTCATGGCTTAGTTGGTTTTATTGTCATTTTTTCCAAATTTTATTTTGCAGATGTCTGTTGTGTGGTATATTTAATTATCTGAAAGTAGACTATTTGTCCACAATCAAGTTGGGTTGCGAAGTGTCTATCTATAGTCATGTTCACAAATAATACTTTGTTAAAAAATCTTGTTCTAGCTTAGCCAAAGATCAAATTCTGTAATTTGTTGATAAAATTCTATGGATTTTTTTATACCTCATACTTGATTGGATTAAGCGACCTTGCCCATACTATATAAGGGTTTTAATTATCACTTATCAGTTTCTGTTTGTAGTTAACAAGTAGAATCTATTGGTTGAGTACTTAATACTTATCCAACATTTTTGAACATTTAGCTTACATTGTTAGAAATATTTGACGACATGAATTTTGTACATGTAAAGCGAGCATCACTTCCAACATAGCATAATCCATTACAAATTATGTAGAGTCTACACACCATTACAATGGTATAATTGTCACATATGAAGCTCTCTAGCTTATTCTGTATGATGGTTTAAAGGAATATATACACATAATGTTAATTAATGTTAAAGTGGTCTGCATTTTACTGTTTTCAGAGCAGTACATGGAAGAAAAATAGGAGCATATAGTCAAGCTTTGACTCTTTCATTGTTTGCCTTTCCCATAATTTTATTTTATTTTATTTTTTAAACAATTAGGAAAAACAATAAATTTCCATTAAAGGGTCGAAATTAAAATATTATTAGAAAAAAATAAAATGTTGAATCAAAACATGGACTCATTGTTGTGCATCATACTAGGTTGATTTAGATAACCTATGCTTAGTAATGATTTCATTGGACCGAAGATCAATGGTGGAATAAAGTCCTTAAACCAAAGTCTTTGATTGATCCTTTTTAATCATAACCATGGTTGGAGTATGTTGATTTTAATTATGGAGTAGTGCTTTTTTGGTCATGTACTTTACCTTAAATTATTCTCGTGATCTTTATTAAGAATCCAGCCAAATTCCTATAACCAGATTAATCCTCAATGGGTTCAAGTGATGGCATTAACCTCACGAAAATTATTGACTCAGACTCATTAAGAATTAAGCTCAATATAATTATCACACATATGCAAAAGTAAATCTTTGTAGGGATGGCATCAAAGCTAAATTTATTCTCCCTAGATGTGAGACCAATTACCTTTGTTCGACCATTTGAACTTGCTGGCCCAAAGATCATGATGGTAGGTATCCATTGTTGGTGTTTTTCTTGTGGGCTTAAACTCATCCCCCTCAATGATGTAAAGACAAAGGTCTTTAAGGAATTACTTTATCTCTCAAACTTTTATATCTACACACAAGCTCTAATAATAATCCATATTAGATATCACACTGGAAGCATAGTCAACATCTTATTTGTCATAGTTAAGATATCTCCACGTTTAAAGGCCTTTCCCTTGGCATTTAAAAAAAATATACAAATAATCTTGCATGGATATTATTGAATATCATGGAATTGCGTGTAACAAAAATTTAAAATCGCTTGATAACATGCATCTTGCATAATTAGCAACATAGCGAGGTACTTTTGTATATGCATGCAATAGAAAATTGTATCAAATATAAATGGCATGCGATGTAATAATCGCTTGCTGATTGAACCTCTTGCAAGTAAACTTATTTATTTATGAGAAAATGCACCAAAGTGTTTTTGTGGCTCTCTGATTAATCTCTCGGTGATACCTTTATAATTTCTTTTTTTTTTGGCCTATTAGCAAGGTTTGTTCAATCATTACTGAAATGTTATTGTATACAATATAAAACAAGCTTAAAAGATATGACAATGTAGTCATCCTATATCAAGTTTCTGCAAATGACAATGTATGCACAGTGCAGCTCTGCAAGTTATCAACATATATATAAAACATTAAATGTAAAAATCATTAAAAATATTGTTTGATTCCTTCAACTAGAATATGCATTGGTTTATGTTCTGATGTGACAATAAGAAAGGTTATATATATATATATATATATATATATATATATATATATATATATATATATATATATCAACTTCACCATAACTCTATTGCAATTATAAACAAGAAAACGAAGATATTCATCCATTATACAAGACACGTGTGATCATCAGCCAAGTATTAAGTAATAGTCCATTCTGTGTGGGACTCGCCTTCACTATTTCTTGTAAGATCGTTCCTGAGAGTCATTTTTACTGTAGCGTGATCTTGTACAAATTATGTAGAACCCACATTTTGTCACTGCTGTGTGTGTCGTGAATGAAGCTCTCTTCTGTATGTTTGTGTTAAAGGAATATCTAGATGTAAAGGTCTTCCATGTTAATGCCATCCGCTTTTACAATTTGTGGTAGAGTACATGGAGGGAAAATAGGAGCATGCATTTGAATGCTTTCATGACTTCTTTTCACTATATATATGTCTTAATCTTAATCATTTTATATAATAAAGAAAACTAACATAATTGCTTAGTCCTGAACAGAAACCTAATTAAATTGTTTTCAGGAAATTTTAAGGCCATAAGTGCTTCATCCTGGTGGCAACATTTCCAAAATAAAAAAAAAATAATAATAATAAAAATAAAAAAATGTGGCAACATTTCTTGTTTTGGGAATTAAGATGGATATTTATGAAAGTGATGAGGCTAAACATCCTTTGCTTGGTTCACTAGAAGATATTTTGGACTTTCATTTTATGTCCTTTCTCCATCTTAATTCAATGTTGTTAATCATTTTTCATTCTATAATGCTAAAGTTATGGGATTATCTTGCAAAACATGCTGTCTAAAAGATAAGATATGTTACAAATGTAGTCAATTAGATATTTATGTATAATTTTTTGAAGTGACCATCATCATTTATAACTTTTGGTGCAGCTAATGATGCTCAATTAAAAGTTCAGAAGTGACCATCATTTTATTTAACTTGAAGCAGATTATTATAGAATCACATCTCATCATGTTTAGGCTAACGCAAGGATTCTATGATCCCTCCCAGGTTGCCCTATAAACTTTGAGTTCATGAACTACAAAATCATCACAAACAAATGCAAAGGACCCCAATACCTTCCTGGTCCTTGCTGTTCAGCCTTGAAGGAATTTGCATGCCCTTATACAGATCAGCTTAATGATCTCACAAATGACTGTGCTACTACCATGTTCAGCTATATAAATCTCTATGGAAAATATCCTCCTGGTCTTTTTGCTTACGAATGCCGCGAAGGGAAGGAAGGTCTTGACTGTTCGGCTTATCTCAACGGAACAGACCACTCTACAAGCTCATCCAACATGATTCGAAGCCTCTCCCCTGTAATAGGTACTGTTGTGGGAGTTACTGTGGCTTTGCTCGTTTATTGAAACTGAAGTTAACTTTACATTTCTTGGAGATTCTCATCATATCAACAGTTTCATTAAATGGTGTCACTGTCAGCCTTCTGTATTTCTGATGAGTATTCTTTTAACTCTGTATGAGGGCAATTGTTGGCCTGTCTTCAGACTAATTCCGTTGGTCAAAACCTTTTTTTTGTGATGAGAAATGTAATATATGTTGTTGGTATTATTTGTTTAAGTTGTTGCTTGTTTATGTTATTTTGATGGGTTTTGTAATTTCAATATGCTAAAATCCTTTTGCTACGTTGTTAAAAGCTTAATGGTTGTGGAGCGCCTCCTTTTGGCAAATTTTATATAATGAGCAACTTTGGAATTTTAGTGCATGGAGCAACTTATCTATATTAGAGTGTCAATTATTGATCCGACTTAATAAAATCTGAGTTTGGATTGACCTATTTAACAAACAAATCAAGTTCAATTTTTGACCCGTTTGAAAAATCAGGTTGGGTTGGATGTATAGTGAGCTTATACAAATATTGTTGCATAAGCTAATGTGTTGAACATTCGTTGATTTTATGGATGTGGATGTGGAAAGTATTGCTGATTTCTTTTAAGATTGGTCATATGCCAGGGAAGTTGTTTCAGTAAAAAAATAAAAATAAAAATAAAAGTTGGATTAAAATTATTCATAGATAACATTTTTTTTTTCAAAAAATTAGTGTATTGGGCCCACACAGATCACATATCCATGATTTGAACTCAAAAACTCTTTCTAGCCAAAGCAGCTAATCAGTAAATTAAGGAGAGCTATATATAACATCCAAATGTTTCTAACGTACAATACTAACAATATTAGTTTTGAAATAATAGTTAAGTTATGAAGAAAGAAAATTTATATTGAGAAGCTTAAGGCAATATGGATAATTTTATGTTAAAAAAAAAATCTTTATAATTTGTTTTAAATTGAAATTTGTTGTTATTATTAGGGGTGTCAATTTCAGATCATCGGTCGGGTTCGGGTTGAGCCTGGAACTAACCTAACACTATTTGGGTCAACCTTAGTCCAACCCGTTTTTTGCAAATGGGATGGTTTTTTGGACCTAAATCCAACCTGCTCCGAGTTCGGGTCAACTGAACCAGACCCGCGTAGTGAGTCCCCTTCGCTGTTCCCTCCCGGCTCCTTGGACGACGTTCTCTTCCCGTGACCCATAGGGGTCAGATCGAAAGCTAAAACATTTTGATCGAAAGCAACGACGGGAGTTTGCTCGCAACCTCATCGACGGCCTCGTTGTTGTTCGATTTTGTTCTTTGGATGAACTTCTCTTCCTGTTGGATCGGATGTTACAATGACATTTTGATCGGAAGCACCGAAGCAATGACGGGAGTTCGCTCGCAGCGTCGCCAGCATCTTCATTGGTGTTCGATTTTGCGCCTTGGAGGCTTGGACAACGTTCTCTTATTGTTGGATCGAAAGTAACAACATTTTGATCGGAAGCAAATACGTGATTTCGCTCGTTATGAAGAACTTTCTGCCTGGCTGGCTCCTTCATTGTTATTCGACTTTGCTCCTTGGACGACGTTCTCTTCCCATCGGATCTGAAGTTACAACATTTTGATAGGAAGCAATGATGGGATTTCGCTCGCTATGAAAAACTTTCTGCCTCGTTGGCTCCATTGTTGTTCGACTTCGCTCCTTGGACGACACTCCTTTCTGGTCGAATCGGAAGTTAACATTTTGATCGGAAGAAAAACAACCACGGGAGTTCGCTCACTGTGAAGACTAAAGAACTTTCTCCTTTTCGTGCGCTTCTTCGGCCAAATCCCGTATATACACAATCCGGGTTAATTCCGGGTCATTCTCGGCTTGCTGGGACAACCCGAACCCGACTCAGAATTTGAAACGAGTCAAAAATAAGGACCTGAACCCGACCCGTTTCGGGATCGGGTTGATCCGAACCCGAAATTTTCGTATCGGGCTCGAGTCGGGTTTACGGGTCGTCTCCAAAATTGACACCCCTAGTTATTATCATCATGTTGGGAGTCATCATCATCAAGATAAAATCATGGACAAAGTCCATTCATTTATACTCATTTTTTATTTAAGAAAAGTACTCATTATCATTATAGATTGGAGGATTATATTATTTTAATTTAAATTGATAGTGGAAAAATTTTATGCATCTTAAAAGCATTTACATGGTCCTATATTTTTTTCAAATAGATTTCGCAAATTTGTCCGAGCATGTTAACAAGTATAGGATGCTCTCTCTCTCTCTCTCTCTCTCTCTCTCTCTCTCTCTCTCTCTCTCTCTCTCTCTCTCTCTCTCTCTCTCTCTCTCTCTCTCTCTCTCTCTCTCTCCATTCAATAAAGATTTCAATACAAAAAAGGAATGTGTAAAAGAGTTCACTATTTTATATGTGTAAAAGAGTTGACTATTTTATATATATATATGTAAGGAAATCGTCATCATCAAAATTGAGAAAATTTTGTTATTTTTATTTTAATTGAATGAGACAATTTTATGTATCATAAAAGCAACTATAGTTCCTATTATTATTTGACATGTAATTTGGTTTATGTTTCACTTGTTATGGCTTCAACACAATTCAACCTACTTCAGTATAGCTAATTGTATTGGGTTAGGTTATGTTAGTGTAACATCAGTCGTATCAAAGTAATGGTTTGTAAGATTTAAAATATAACCAAAGCCATATGAATGGTCATTTGATAAGCAAGGGTAATTTGAAGATAGCCTAAGGTTATTCTTATGTTTATCATTATCTCTATGTTAAGTTGAGTCTTGCATATATCAAATAGGCGAAAGTTCTGATAAGTCATTAATCCCCAAGATTAGAGGGAGAAAATGAGAAAATTCTAATTAGGTTGTGACTATGCTGATCATAGCGGGAGTTATAGTGTTAGATTCTATAATACAATTTGCTAGTCTGGTAGTCTAGTGATGGGTGATGCTCATAATAGATAGTATACTTCGAGAGGAAGCTGGACACTAGTGGTTAAGCTACATAAGTGAGAAGTTTTAAAGTAGGACAAATGTTGAGATTTCTTGGGAAGAGTTTTATAAGACCTTTAAAGATTGGTTTGTGTTATCATTAGCTAGGCAACAAATGCAAGAGTCTTCTCTAAGATGGGTTCAAGAGAATAAGATAATGATGCAGTATAAGACAGAGTTTAATTCTTTCACAAGTTATGTTCTATATGTTGCGGATCTATGGCTTATGATTTTGATGATAACAAACATTCTTTTTCTCTATGATGGCTTTCTACTAACATTTCAGGTTCACACGATCGGACTGCAATTTGGAATCAGCTCAAGATTGGGTAGACTAGGTCTGAGTCAGTTTGTAATCTTTTTCCTTTCTTGAGTCTGTTGTATTTGGTGTGGGATCTGTTATTTTGTAACTTGGAAGATTTCCTGTTGTTCCCTATAAGATTTCTATTTTTGGTAATATCGGCCGTGATGATATTTATATCGTCCTGGACGATATGTCAAAAATCAGAAACCCTAATTAGGGCATCCTCATTAAGGCAGCCGTCATTAACAGATCGGCCAACACGATACCTGTATCGGCCAGGGCGACAATTTCAATTCAGAAAGAATCAACCGTCATAATCAGTTTCGGAATTCTTTGATTTAAGAAATCGGCCAGGACGATATTCTTATCGTCCAGGATGATCTAACTCAATTATGCCTAAATTGATCTGGTATCTTTGGAAAGCATTAATGGTTGATTGATACGATCACATCGTCCAGGACGATCTCCTGATCGGCCCGGACGATATCCTGGACGATCTACATCGGACAGCTCGAATTCAGGACGATTGAAATCGGTTTTAAACTAATCGGCCAGGACGATCTAACCAATTTTCTTCTGATCGTCCCAAATTGTCCCGGGCTGATGAGCTGAATTTGTACTAATCAGCCAGGATGATATGCCTATCGTCCAGGACGATAATGTTGGCAACTTGCATTAATGAGCTCGTTTTGAGAGCTTCTATTTAAGTTATGGCAAGGCACTTTGTAAGTGTCTTTGGCAGCCATTGTAGCTTCGTTCTTGTGGGGGAAACTTGAAAAGAGAGCTTGAATGGGAGAGAGGAAAGGGTGGAGTTTGAGAGGGAGAAGATCCTATGAGGGGGAGGAACTCAAGGGAGTGTGGTGGGGGATCCACACGGTTGCTCCAGCAAACTCGCACCTTAGTACCATCGGATTCAAGGCTTGTCTTGAGGGAAGTTCACCAAAGAAGAAGATCCCTTTGGTGTCAAAGAACCCGGCGACTCCGCCGCATCGAGGAAGGTGGAAGTAATTTTGTAAGGGCTTCCCCGCCTAGCTGTGGGGGCTAAAGGAGAGACACTTTTGTAGTGCAATACTTGGAGGGTGCCTCCAAGGAGTGGACGTAGGTCAAGGTTTGACCGAACCACTATAAATCTAGTGTGTTCTTTTCTTATTATTGCTTCCGCATTATTTAATTTCCGCACTTTGATTTCTGTGGTGATTTTGGTTCGAGTTTTATCTTGGTTTTAAAGTTATCCAATTCACCTCTTCTCTTTGTTAGCCTTGAGCCAGTTCATGAGGGCTTAACATCCCTAACGAACTTTCAAGTGATTTCAGAAGCACTTTCTAGTGTCATTTGAGAACTATCACTATAGTTAGTTAGCACTTCGAAGGAGATTTATTATCGTTTTTTGAGAGGATTGAGAAATAGCTTGAGGCATCCATTGGTTCCTTTTCACATAAAAGATTTTATTGAGTTTCTTGAAAGAGTAATATTGATGGACATATCTCTCAAAGATGATGTAATAAATTATAATAAAATTGATACGTCGATAAAAAAATTATCTTGATCGGACACGAATCTCGGTGCAAAATCAAGATTGAAACTTCCGAAATTAAAATTGGGACCATCCAAACTCCGATTTCAGCAAACTTATACTTGAACTGAGCGTCTCAGAGATACAAATCCAACGACACCAATTTCAACTCAATCCGGGCCCAAATGAGTCCAAATCAATGGTTAGAAGTGCTATTGAAAGGTTCAAACAGCAATTTGGATTACCAAACGGTCTTGAAATATAACGAGCTTATAGTCGAATCGAGCGGATCAACGAGGCAAATCCAACAAACCCAAGATCACTGAATTCCGACATCAATAAGACTTTAAAATGTCTGACGAATGATCCACAATCAAGGGATTCGATATCGACCATCCATCCAACCACTCTCCATTTGCCATTGATCTCTCACCTATTTATAGGCCATGCCCCTCCAGAAAATCTATAAATAGATCCCTCATTTCTCTTGAGGGGGGACCAAAGTAAGAAGAGAAGATAAGGAAGAAGCTCCTCCTCGACCATTGTCGGAGTTTCACCGGACCACCGTCGGACATTCGTCGGACCACCACTTGAGTCCCTCACCTCCGTCAGACCACCACCTGACGCCATTACTCCGTTGGACCACCACTTGAGGCCCTCTCCTTCCTCGACCACCACCGGACTTCCACCGAACCACCATTTGAGGCCCTCACCTCTGCCGGACCACCGCCTAACGTCGTTGCTCCGTCGGACCACCACTTGAGGCCCTCGCCTTCCTCGACCACCGTCGGACTTCCGCCAGACCACCACAGGAGGCCCTCACCTCCGTCGGACCACCGCTTGATGTTGTTGCACCGCCGGACCACCATTGAGGCCCTCGCCTTCCTCGGCCACCACCGGACTACCGCCGGACCACCACTTGAGGCCCTCACCTCCGTCGAACCACTGCTTGACGTTGTTGCTCTGCTGGACCACCACTTGAAGCCCTCACCTCCCCTAGACCATCGCCTGACGTATTTGTTCCGTCGATCCACCATAGGAGGCCCTCACCTCCGCCGGACCACTGCTTGACGTCATTGCTCTGCCGGACCACCATTGGAGGCCCTCACTTCCGCCATACCACTACTTGACGCCGTTGCACTGCCGGACGATCACCTAAGGCCCGGACTTCTTTCAGATCACCACTTAAGGCCCTATGCTCCACCTGACCACCACCTGAGGCTCGGACTTCCGTCGGACCACTACTTGAAGCCTTGAGCTCCACCAGGAAACCACTTGATGCCTAGAGTTCTCCCATAATACTACCGACCTCCATCACCAGACAACGATCATTCTGACCCTGGTCTCCTGCAGACTACGGTCCTTCTGACCTCCATCACTTACAATGGCCCTTCCAACCAAACAAACATGTCTATGTTGATTATTGTAACTCCCACCATATAACGCGCTCTATAAATCGTACTTTTGTATCATTAAGCCAAGGCCTTCTCCCAAGGAAGGGCCTCATTTGTAATCGACTACAAATACTAGTGGATCCATTCAAACTGGGCTGGACCTCGTGGTTTTTTCCCCTTTTCAGGGGTTTCCACATAAAAATATTGGTGTCTCTTATGAGCGCTACTCCCTCTCACTTATCTGATTGTGTGCTGGATCTTCGTACAATGCTAAGACGTTAAACTATATATTTCTCTACCACCATAAATACTCCAGGACACAACAAAAATTAGCATAACAATATGATAATCTAACAGTAAAAACTTAATAATTCTAAGAATTTGGACTCATAATAATATTAAAATCTAACTAAACAATTTTCTCTCGATTTTTCTCATATAATTTTATATTAATATCACACATGATTTTAGTTTAAATATCACATATTATCTCTTAATATAATTAAATCATTAAATAATTTAAGTAAATTTAATGATGAATATAATTATGTAATATAATTAAATTATTAGACATACAATTTAATTATATTATATTTAAGAATATCTAATAATTTGATTATAATTAATTTTTATATTTAATTATAGTGACAATAAATGAGATTTATCAAAATAAACTTAATTGTGATTTAAAAATGTAGTAAAATAACACCATAAAAGTTTTTCATTAAAAATAAAGCTAATTAACCCCACCTGTCCAACGACATTGAATGCCTCCGCCACTCCCATCATCACCAGGTATGGTGACAACCACAACACTGTTGACATTCTCACCATTGCCACTATACTTTCTCACTGACGCATCCCTTCCAACACCCCAGTGACCACCATTAAAATAGGCGAGAGAAGTAATCCAACTCCCTACCTCTGAAGTAGACTAAGACCCATTTACCAACCCATGATCATCAAGGAGAGACATGTCTTCATTGTCTTTGCAATCAGTGTCCAAGTCCACCATTTCTCCACCCAAATTGCAATTACCAACCCTCCAAGCATTCCGTTGAACTGTGATAGAAGTCAAGTCAAAATTTGCATATAGAAGAACCAAAGCCATCATGAATCTAGCTTGGGGTCAATTTCTATTGCAATTCATCATCATTGCAAGCCATACGATCGCGAACTACACAATCTTTTAAAATTGACGTCGGTTCCTCAATTCCATGGTTCGACCATTGGTCCGAAGAATTTCGGCCAATTTTCTACAGGACTAGTTATGTCATGGAAGTGAACCGGCTGGTTGTCTGGTTCACAGTTTAGCTAGTTGAACTGACCAGTCTAGTCTGGTTTTAAAAACCTTTATTGTATGTGCTTCATGTAAGAGAATACGTCATTGACACTGTTATTTGTTCATTGACTTATATTTTATGTGTGGTTAGTTAGGCTGTTGGATAACTTAATGTCCTTAAAGAAAATTATGGGGTAGGTTTGATGTTAAAAAAGACCATAGATAGCAAAATTATTGAGAGATATTAGTGAGAGATCTTTGAGTAGTGGTAATCGAAGATTTTCTAGGAGGTAGTGTAGAGGAGCCCATAGAGAGTACAATGCTTTAGTTAGATAGCTCTAGCATAGCTCATAGTCTATAACTTGACCCAACATAGGGCAAATGAGGCTTAAGATGTTATGAAATATATCACTTTTATTTTTATGCAATCTTATTGAGTTTTCTTTGATTTTGGAGCAAGTAATTCTTTCTGTCCAAATAATATCTGGATTGTTTATGTTCTTTTCTTATTCCTTTATTATTTGTTTTGTAAAATCTCTTACTTACTAGAGATTATTTGATTTCTAGTCAAGTTTATATCTATGAGATTGAGATCTTAAATAAGAAGTTTGAGTTTATGTTGATTTTGTGACCTTTAATGAAATTTGATGTTATTTTAGATATGAATTAGTTGAGTAAGTATAGGGTTCATATCAATTATTATCAGAAGAGGGTGGCATTATTTGTTGGTAGGTGATATTCTAATTCATAGGTGCCATAGGTATGTTGTCCTCTTTGATATGTGCTCTACAAGTTGATAAGTTTAGAAGAAATGGAGTTTTATATTTCTTGTCTTGGTGATATATGGGAGTAAAATTTTTGGTGTTGTTAATGAAGCTAGTGAGTTTGCCTCATCTATGGTGAAAGCTCCATATAGAATGACATCAATGGAATTATAAGAATTGAAGGCTCAATTGTAGGAGTTATTAGATAAAAGTTTTATTAATTATAGTGTTTCTCCTAGGGTGCACCTATATTGTTTGTGAGAAAAAAATGATGGCATGATGCATATGTGTATATTGATTATAGAGAATTTATTAAGGTGAATATCAAGAACAAGTATATGTTGGACAAAATTGATGATGTATCTGATAAGTTGTAAGGTGCATTTGTATTTTCATAAATAGAATTAAGATCTAGTAATTACTAATTGAGGGTAAAGGTGGAAGATGTGGAAAATATAGCCTTTAGTACATGTTATAGCCATTATGAGTTTTTAGTTATGCCATTTAGTGTAACGAATACACTAGTTGTATTCATGGATTTGATGAACTAAGTATTCAAGGTATGTCCAAATCATCAATTTATTATTATTTTTATTAATGATACATTGATATGTTCAAGGATTATAGATGATCACTTGACTCATTTCAGGTTAGCATTAGAAACTTTAAGGGGCATCAGTTGTTTGCTAAGGTTTTAAAGTGTGAATTTGAGTTGAGATCTATAGAATTTTTTTGCCATGTGGTAAGTGGTGATAAAACATTTATAGATCCCTAAAAGTTGCAAGTAGTAGGTGATTGGCCAAGCCAGACTTTAGTATTAGAGATTCATGATTTTCCTGATATTGTAGGTTATTAATGAATGTTTATCAGAGATTTTTTAAACTTGAATTAAAATCTAGTGCCATTTGACTAAACACAAGATTATGCACCAATTTTTTAGAAGTCAAGGTTTTTTTTTTTTACTTTGATTCTAGTTCTGAATATTCAATATGGTTTTGATAATTTTTAGGTGTTTAATGATGCTTCTATAAGAGGTTTGGGGTGTGTATTTCCATGGAATGAAAAGGTTATATCACATGCTTCAAGTAAATTGAAGCCACATGAGAACATTTAACTTACTTATAATTTGGAATTGGTAGTGATTGTTTTAGCATTAAAGAATTGGAGGTATTATTTGCATGGGGGTGATATGTGAAATTTATATTGATCATCAGAGTCTTAAGTATATATTCACTCATAAGAAGCTAAATCCGAGATAGAGAAGGTAGTTAGTGCTAATTAAGAATTATGACCTCAACTTATTTATTAACCCGATAAGGCAAATGTGGTAGATATAATATGAGAAAAGATTGATTCATGAGATGAAAAAGTTAGAATTGGAAGTTATAATCCTATTTGGAGTGAGTATATGAGTTTTCTTGTAGATGATTATTTAGCCATCTTTGAAAGAGAGAAATAAGGTGATTTGGAGATTGTATGATGAGTATGCATCTTTTGTTGACCAAATTTAGTCTAAAAGAAGAGTAAGATTACATGTGAATGATCATGGCATTTTGATATGTGGGAATAGACTTTGGATTGCTTTGAGTGATGGTCTAATGAGAGAGATATTTCATGAAGTACATTATTATGGATAAACCATACAACTAAGTAGTAGCATGATGTACCATGATCTGTAGTTGATTTTTTGGTGACCTCTATTAAAATGTGATGTGGCCGAGTTTGTTTTAATATGTGAGGCCTATTAGATTGTGAAAGTTAAATATTAGAGACCAATTAATTTATTACAATCTTTATGTATTTGAGATTACAAATTGGAAGAAGTCACAATGAATTTTGTTATGGGATTTTCTAAGTCTAGGCATAGTCATGATGCAATATGGGTTATGATTGATAGGCTAATAGAGTCTTTGCATTTTCTCCCCATGAGGCAAGTAGATTTAGTTGAGAAATTACCACAACTGTATATATGTGAGATTGTTAGATTACATGAAATTTCACACTTTATCATTTATGATAAGGATGATAGATTTACTTTTAGATTATGAAAATGTATTCAACTCATCTTTTCATTGGCAACTTTATGGTCAACATGAGAGGACCATTCAAATGATTGAATAATTGTTGACACCACGTGTTCTTAATTTTGGCTGAAATTGGGAGGATCATAATCCTTTACTTAATTTTGTTTATAATAATAGTTTTCAAAGTTGACCTCAATTTTAAAGGGAGCTTGGCAATTCTCGCAGACCCAATTTTAGAAATGAATCAAGCTCTTTCGATCAAACAAACACGATCCAAGCCAACATTAAATTAATTTAATTCGAACCAAACCAAAATCCCTCAAAAGTGAACTGAATCAACCTGAATTAATATAATCAGTTCAGTGAGTGTTTTTGGGTTCTCTCATTTTTCCGCCGCTTGCCTCCTTGTTTTTTCCTAGCACTGGCGGAGGGATCCATGGATCCTTCCCTCTCCAATGGCATTTTTCCGCCTCTCCCTTCAGTAAACCTCCCTCCAACCCGCATGCAACCCTCCCCTCCTACAACTGCCTCGCAAAACCCTCTTCCCTGGACCCAAATTACTGCTGATAACCCTAATCCTAACAAGTTTGATGTCTCTGCTCTTCTGACTCCAGAGGAGATTATCCCCTTCCTACATGAAGATGTTGCTGTTGAATCGCTCGAATGGAACCAAGCTCTAATGGGGTACTAGCTTGGTAAGCGTCCATATTTTGGTTCTCTGCTTGCCACGGTTAACAAGGTATGGAAGCTTAAAGGTAGTCTCAAGATGATATCTCTTAGAGATGGTTTCTTTCTGTTTAAGTTTTCTTCTACTAAAGATTTCAAATATGTTTGGAACAAAGGAGTTTGGTTTATTTTGGGAAAACCGTTAATCTTGCAAAAATGGTTGCCTCTTTTTAGCCCTAAGAGGGAAGAGTTCACCTTAGTCCCCATATGGATTAAAATCCATGTTCTGCCTTTCTGTTGTTGGACCCCAACTGGAATTTCTAATATTGCGACCAAAGTAGGAATTCCACTAGTTGTTGACGAACTTACGACCTCAAAATCCCGACTCACGTTTCCTAGGGTGTGCGTGCAGGTTGATTCAACCGTAACATATCCGAAAATCATTCCCATCCTGGTTGAAGGGAAAGTTTTCAATCTTAAAATCCAATATGAATGGAAACTGTCGCTATGTCATTGCTGTTCTTCGCTAATTCACTCCACTACCGAATGCTAAAAAAATCCCAATCCCCTACCCCAACCCCAAACTTCACAAACCACTACCCGTGGACGTAGCTCCAGCCATAGGCATGGGGTAAACACCATGCACTAGAAAGGGATCTTAACAACCCTAGAGAACGGTCAAAATCAACCGCAAAATCCAAGGAAAGTAACTCAAAAAATTCCTCAAAGTATTCCTAATATCACAAACCTCAATTCCCCTAATAAGGAATTCTCTTCCACGGAATCCTTTAATCTTCACTCCTCTCCCTCAAAAATAACTTCTCCCAATGTCCAAGCAAATAACAAATTTTCTGCTTTGCAAAAAATTAATGATCGGGAATTGGAGATCTCTTTTCTATCTCTCTTCCTGAGACTGTTCATGTCAACACTTCAATCTAAGACCCATCCTCCTATGTTGAGACTCTTATTAGAATTTGAAACCATAATAAATCTCAAGCCCCTACTGATAAGGGAGTGCAAAATCATGTTAATACGAGAGGAAAAAGCTCCAAAAGGAGCAATCACAACAAATCTTGATGTTTATTCCACCATTTGCTGTGTGGAATATCTGAGGCTTTAATAGCCCTGATAAATTAAATAGTGTAAGAAAATTGGTTAAGGACCATATGCTGGATATGTTTTTGCTTTTGGAGGATCGAATTCTCCTTCTTAACTTAGACAATTTTGGTTCTGTTCTAGGCATGAGATCTTTGCCAATGAGCACAGCTGTAATAACTTTCATCTTGCTAGTATCTTGCTAGTCCTTGTAGGATCTGGATCAAGTGGAATCCAGATAAAATTAAGTTTGACCCTTTCTTCTTCTCTAAGCAGATGATTTCTGGTAAGCTCATTTTAGACTCCCACCTACCTGTTATGATAACTATCATATATGCTTCTAACACTCATGATGAGAGAACTAAATTGTGGGATGACATTACATATCTTAATCCTCACAATGATATATCGTGGATCGTAACTGGTGATTTTAACTATTGTCGTATTAGCTCTGAGAAAGTAGGTGGGAATCTTATCCCAGAAGCTAGGCTGGGTCAATTCAATTCTCTATTTGATACTGGTCTAATTGATCTTACTTCTACGGGCATCTTTTATACTTGGCATAATCAAATAAGTGATAATCCTATAAGAATCAAATTTGATAGAGCATTGGTAAACGAGAACTGGATCAATACTTTCCCTAATTCCTCTTACAAAGCTCTTAGTGTGTCCATCTCAGACCACTCTCCCCTTATCATATCTGACAGAGAGCAAAGAAAGAAATTCCATCGGTTTTTGTAAAAATCACTGGACTCATTACCATTAGTTTTGAGATTTGCTTTTAGATGTTTTTGCCTCTCTATATATGGGAAATCCTATTATTTGTTTCTATAACAAGTTAAAAAGACTCAAAGGGCTGATTAAGAAATGCAAATGGCAGTCTTCTAACACGATTATGCCTATGATTGATTCCCTTACCAATCAACAGTTGGAATGTCAGCTACTTTTGGACTTAGATCCCCTCAACCCCAATCTCTGCACAAAACTCAATAGTATCAATTATAAGCTAGCTCAATATAATTCTATCTGGTCCTCTTGGACGACTCAAAGAGCCAAAGTCAAATGGCTTGTACATGGGGAAGAAGACTTGAAATTCTTATACTCTAGGATTCATAGGAGGAAAGCTGAAAACAACAGTGCAATTGTGGGTGCTCTTCTTGGAAGTCCTAAAGAATATGAATCTAAAATTCTAGACACTATTCAACACTTCAAGAGCTTACTCAATCAACCAAATTCTTCTACCATTGATATCTGACTATTCCCTAAAGGTTCTAGTATACCGAATCATCTAGCGGATTGCCTCATCAAGCCTATAACCATTGAAGAAGTAAAAGATG
The DNA here is from genome assembly GCA_016618105.1 of Dendrobium huoshanense. Lineage (NCBI taxonomy): Eukaryota > Viridiplantae > Streptophyta > Magnoliopsida > Asparagales > Orchidaceae > Dendrobium > Dendrobium huoshanense. The sequence continues at coordinate 31,975,091 of CM028347.1, forward strand.
AAGTTTTCTCTGGCCATTTGAACTCTTCTCCTGGGCTAGATGGTTTCAATTTTGACTTCTATAAAAAATGTTGGCACATTATAGGTAATGAGGTGTTTAAAGCTGTGCAATCTTTCTTCTCTAAAAGCTACCTTCCTAAGGGTGCTAAAGCCACGACACTTATTCTTATTCCTAAAACTGCTCATGCAAATCACATAGGGGATCTCAAACCCATTGCCCTTTGTAACATCTTTTACAAAATCATAGCTAAAATACTTGCTGATCGTATGAAGATGATTATGCATGTTATCATGCACAAGATTCAAGCTGCTTTCATATCTAAGAGATTATCCATAGATAATCCTCTTTTGGCTTCTGAAATTAAGAATCTATTCTTTAAATCGAATAATAAAAAGTACTTTTGTGCAAAGCTTGATATTAAAAAGGCCTTTGATACAGTGTCTAGAGACTTTCTTATTGCCAGAATGATCCAAAAAGGGTTCCCAAGTGTATTCATTAATTTGATAAAGGCTTGCATCTATAATGTCAATTTCTCTATTTGCTTAAATGGGTCTCTAGAAGGCTATTTTTCAACTACCTTGGGCCTTAGATAGGGTTGCCCTCTCTGCCCTTATCTCTTTTGTTTTATTATGGATAGCCTATCATGTCTTCTTGAAGAGCTTCCTAGGCCTAATGGATTTGAGGGCATCTCTGTAGGTGATTACCATCTTACTCATTGATTATATGCGGATGATCTCATGGCTTTTGGCAAGGCTACTAAGGCCAATTGTAACTTTCTTAACAATATTCTAGAGAAATTTTCCAATAGTTATGACCTTCATCTTAAAAGCAGTAAGAGCAATATTACTATCTCTAGACACACGTCTAATCCCCTTAGACTTGCTAGATCCTGAATGTCAATAATGTTACTAACAAGTTTAATTATTTGGGCATCCCCATTTCTCAAAAAATGATCAAAGCCTCTAATTTTAATACACTACTGGAAAAGGTAAATAGACTCCTTTCAGGTTGGAAAGCCAAAACCATCTCTTTTGCTGGCAGGATGCAATACATTAAGTATACTATCTCCAATATCGTGGCTTACTGGGTAAGAGCCATTTTTATTCCTAAAGCTGTTATAAAAAGTATTAGTAAGCTTTGTGCCAAATTTTCATATTTTGGGGACATCAATGAAAAGTACTTGCATCTATTCTCTTGGGTTAATACTTGTAAACCACGTTGTTATGGTGGGTTGGGTATCCCTTCCATCTTGACTATGCAGTTTGCTTTTAACTACTGCATAATTGGGAGATTTTATAATTTTAGATCCCTTCTTACTGACTTCCTTCTAGCTCGGTATTCTTCCCCCTGGAAGAGAAATACTGCTCAGACTTCCAAATTCTGGAAAAATATTTGCAATACTACCAATCAAGTGAGAAACAATTCAAGTTTATTCCCCAAAGTAATTGTCAGGCATCTATTATTTGGGATCATTGGTGTTCGGGAGATACCATCTCAAATAGATTTCTTGAATTTCCTTTGCTTAACCACTGTAATGATAAGTACACGATAGATAAATGGATACATAATGAAACTTGGTGCATTCCAGAATCTATTAATGTGGAAATTAGGGAATTCATTAGTAGAATTCCCCTAGCTAGCGATAAGACCAATTTTGGTCTGGGATGGTAAAAAGAAGGCTGATTACAAAGATTATTACATGAAATTTTTTGCTAATGAAGTCCATGTAGACTAGTCTTGTCTCATATCGCACAAAAACCACTCTCCCAGGTTTTCTATTTACAATTGGATGGCAGTATTGGATATTTAAAAATGGCGAATGTGCTTTATAAGAGAGGCATTGCTATTAATAATCCTCTTTGTTATTTCTGCTACAACAATTCTGAGACTATTTCTCATCTTTCTTTGAATGTGAATATTCATTCAAGATCCTGTTACGACTGATCCCGAAAATGCAAAATTTCCTATTAAGTCCTAATGTCTCTCATGCATTAGAGTTTATTGGTGGCTTACCAAGGGAATGTAAGGATAAAAATTACATTCTTTTTATGCTTAATTCAACTATATATCACATTTGGCGTTAAAGAAATAACAAAAGATTCAAATCTTAGGCAAATTGCTTTATTACTGTGGGATCTAACATAAAAAAAGTTGTGAAAATCAAGATAGCGAAATGGAACAAGGGGAGTTGCCTAATAGAGAATCTATGCTCGTGAAACTTGCTTGATACAGAATGGTGGACATGGTCATAGAATAGATGCTTCTTTTATTGTCCCATGTTGGGCTATCTAATGGTATTCCTAAGACAATTTGGATTTATTCTTCCGTCAGGCTTCTCTCTCTATAAATGCCTGAACGATGACGATAGCCTGACATTTGATCCTCTTGGACGGTCTTCGGGCAACTAGAGTAGATGATCTCACAGACTTCCGATTGGACTACATGAGTTCAGTGCATCAACTCCTATTTCTTTGGAGCAATTCTCGGAAGTTCCATCTCTTGTTTGTGTTCTATTTTTCTTCTATTATGCTGATTTATTTCATCTTTAGTATTGTTTTCATTTTTGGTTGGTTATTAAGTATTTTCTTTCTGTTATTATGCACTTCTTTTATGATTAAGAAAATGGCATAGTCCAGAATTTTTCCCAAAAAAAAAAAAAAAATAGTTCAGCCAATTCTTGATTTGGACCATCCAAAACTTCCCAAATCAAGTTTAATCCGATCCAACGGTTATAATTAAAAGACAACATGTCGTTAACCTGGGTATGCGGCTTTTTCGACAGTCCTCTGCGTCTAACAACCGCTCTAAGCATTGAGGGGTATTGGAAGATTAATCTAATCCGTTGATTTGAATAAAAGTAGGGGCAGAATGGTCTTAGCAGCAGCTGAATCAATTGGGTCCAACCGAACAAATAGAGCAGAGAATGTACAGAGAAGGCGTTTGGCTTGGGCAAATGAAGTGCTGCAGACTTCTTCCCTTTGAAATCGAGCTGCTACAAACCCACTATGTCGCCTTTCCTGGCTTCTTCTAGGTCGGAGCTCCTCCAGATCCTCACAGAGTCCGACGTCTCTTCAGGAAATGCGAAGATTCACCTGCCTCACCCTCATAGGATCTGTCAGGTTCGACGATCACCGGTGATTGGAAGACGAGCGAGGGGCGGTCCTCTAGGAGGAGAATCTATATGGCCGGCTGATATCCCTCCAGCGATAGCTCGAAATCAACATCCAGAAAGAGTCCGTCAAGGATGAGCTTAAGAACTTCAAACGGGAGCTATACTTCGAGCGCAGCAGGAGGCCAAGCGATTCTGATTGATGAAACTCGTCAGTAGCCTGCTCATCGTAGGGTTTACAACTGAATCAAGCTTCTGTATTCAGATCCTCAGCACCATTAGCCATGAACTGCTTAAGCCGTCTGCTTCCGTTGCTCCGCACCGAATCCTCTGTCTTAACTGGCATCTTTATTGGATTTATGAGGGCTTGTACCCATCTTCACTTGACTCGGTTGTAGATGCAGAAAGGGATTTTAAGAATGATAAAATTACTAATACCGGGCCCATCAACTGGCTGGAATGTATGGATGTTGAACAGCTAATGCAGGGGAACTGTCTCACAAAAGGAAGAAGAGCTTAAATTGCTCAATTGGACTTTATTAACGGTCCATGTTGATGAAAAGCTGACTGGAGACGAAGCAATGGTATATGAGTGTGCTGGCCAAGATTTGTGTAAATTTACGCCACATTGAATTAGTGACAGCTTCATGTAAAGATTTACTTATATCAGCAACAGCTTCTGTTCATTGATTTGAAAAGGTTCATATTATAAATGATATCTCAAATAATATTTAGATTTCATTGATTCTTTAATCTATTGTTTGCACACATAATGGTTTCATACATCACTTAATGCTAATACATGTATCTTTCTGTCATTTGCGAGGTACATATGAGATCATTTGTAAAGCAAAGCCAACAAAGAAGCTCGAAAATGGTAAGTATTTGTTGCTTCAAATGAGTCTATTTTACTTGCTTTCAGTTCAACTACCTCTCTAACCTCGATTTTCTCTTCTAGTTTTCTTGTGTCTATCGAAAAATCTACTGGACAAAGCTCTTGTGAAGTAAGTTTTTTAAAACTTAGGAGTCATATATCTTTTAAGTCATTAGTGTACATGAATAATGATCCCCAAGCCTTAGGTCTCCGTAGAAACACCAAATTTACTCTTTGACCCAATAACCCATAATGACTTTGATGCGCACTCATTAATCTTAGCTTTATGACATGTATATTTGATTATTTTGACTTGGTTTCATTTCTATGTAGATCGTAGGTAGGAGACTTTTAAATATTTAAGGATTTGCTTGCATATATATCCTAGACTATCATTCCAATAATTGCGAGTGCACACGCGATAATGTTGAATCATCAAATAAGAATTTGAATGAAATATGCTTTTATGTACAAACAGATTAAAACCAAAATCTAAATAAACTAAATTTAGTTTGACTCATAATAATTAAATACAAACTCTAAGTAAAATTTGAAGGAAAGGGATGCCCATTGTTATGGAATTACATTAAAGTTTAAAATAATAACATCCAAGTTCAATTTCAAATGGCAACACATGTAGGCATCTTAAACATAATTTAAAAATGAAATTTAATGTAAAATTAGTAAACATTAAGACATGAACACTCAAATAAATAACAATAACCAAATTCAAATCAAGTTATCAAACACAAAATTAAATTGGAATAAAATTCAATATAAAAGCTATAATGAAACATACATAAAGCAGCAACAACAACAACAACAACAACAACAACAACAATAACAACAACAACAATAATAATAATAATAATAATAATAATAATAATAATAATAATAATAATAAATAAACCAACATAATAAGAGATATAGATAGAGGGAGAGAGAGTTAATTATAAACATGATAATAAATAATAGATAACTTGAATATTGAGAAAATTCATTAAAAACACAAGAAATTAAAAAATCCCAAACTATTTTTGATAAATAAATAAATATATAACAAACAATAAACTAAAGAAATATTTCTTTTTTTTATCCTCAAATTAAATAATTCTACAAATGACTTATAAATTAGAGACTTTATTAAAAAATTAAAAAGCAGAAAAATATGAAATAAATTTCTATTGACTCCTAAAATTTATAAAGAACAATAACTTACATCGATTCAAATAAAATGATTTTTTTTTTCATAAATTCACAAAATGAAAATGAAAATTAAATAAATTTATAAAATTAATTAAGAATGGAATAAATTTGGAATTAAAAATCAAACTCAAAATTAAATTAAATTAAACTTAATTAATCTTAAATGAACTTTCCTAAAATCCATCCAACACATTCTAAATAAATTCTTAATTAATAAAAAATGACTTATGCTTTTATTCAATCTTCTCAGATGCAATAACGGCATTTTGTGTGTGCGTTAAGACTTATTAGTACACAGAGTCTTTTGTATAATCAACATAAATGTCTAATATTATTCTTAAGAACATAAAATTATAACTCAAAGCATAATAGGTTGACACTCGCACATCTTAGCACACACTTTAGTTAGTTTGTTTGTTAGGACAACAAATTCCAGCTTTAGGTTAGGTGCGCTATTGTGACGATGTACTTCTATCAATATGTTTGTTAATCAAATAATTTAAATGATCTTGGTGGATTTGTGTAAATGATTTGGATGATGGATTGCCTTCGTGCTTGTGTTGTTGAATTTTTGTGATGTACGTTTATATTTATTTGAGATAGGGTCAACTTGGATGTTTTATTGCAAACCAGATTTTTAATTATTGGTCATGTTTAAGTAGAGCTGCAAATCGAGGCTAAATAATCAAAGATTAAAATTAATTAAAATTTATGCATGTGCTTATGCTGCTCAACCCCCTAATTATTAAAAGTATGGCTAATAAATAAGTTGCTCAATTGTTGAACACGTATCCTGGTTATTTTGCAATGTGATTTGATTTGAATATTTGATTATGAATTACTTTACTAACTTGTAGGGAGTATAGTGGCTTTTTCTCCTTTATCATGTATAAAAATAATGTGAAATTTAAATGAAGTTCTTTATCATAAAAGGGAAAGAGACCAAAAGAATGAACTTTTTATATGCAAATTCTTTTGGAAACCTTTTAAAAATGACCATCATTGAAGAATTTTATTTAAAAGACTTACATTAATTGTAGAAGTAGAATTTGTATTATAATTTAAGAACATTACCGAGACTGCCTTTATAAATGGTTGTAATTAAGTAGAGCTTGACACATTGAACATTTCGTATACCTTGCTCTACTGCTTTTCATATATCGGTGGTTGGTTGAACGTTACATTTAATATTGATTGTGCATTCTAAAGTACATGCTTTTTATAAGTTTCTTTTTTGCATGTGCTTTTGCATGGATTCTTGCTAGGCTCTTAAGAAATAAAAAAAAAATTCGCATAACAAAAAAAATTAAGGTTAAATAACATATAAATATTATTATTAAAGAACATAAATTAGGTTTCAACTGGGATTATATTACATATTCTACTTTCGTGGTTAGGCACCTTCCCGCTTGTTAGTTTGGGTAGAACACCTGACTTATTAGAGTGTAGTTCTATCTCAAGAAAGGCCTGCTCTATAGGATAAAATATACTTTTAAAGCCTTTTTAAAATTTCATATCATCCTAGTTTTGCATAAGTAGATAAGCATACATTTCAATTATAAACCAATTATATTTAGTTTTTAGTGCATAACTACCATTTGTAAGTTTGAGGCCATTTAGGATTTTGAGATGTCCATCCCAAATTTCTAATTAAATAATAGTTTAACATGTGCTACATTTACACAAGATCTAACATCATGATTTTAAGTTTAATTTGGTGATTTAGTTGAATATTTCACTCCTAGCGAAATGTTAAGTCCAAAAGAGTCAAAATTTTCTTACTTCATTAGAACATGTTTGAACCACTACCTTGTAGTATCCAACTTAGTTCTATGTTTTGAGGTTGATTGCATATCATAAGTCCTCACCCTTTGAGTATTTCATTGATCTTGTGATTAAGAATATTAGTTTTTAATTTCTTATAAAACGTTAACTGAGAAAAATATTTTAATATCAAAATCATAAAGCTCAACCATATGATAATTTGAGATACTTCTAAGCTTGTCAGAATTGTGTATCTCCTACTATACCCCTTCTTCTTTGACTCTTAAAAAATAAAATATTCCAAGTTTGAACCTATCCCTCTTGAAAATTTTAAAATTTAACAATCCTTGATTGTAAACTTTAAAAATCATGAATTTGATTGTCACAACCTTAATCAAAAGTTTGAACCTATCCCACTTTAAAAGTTTTCATAAGGGTTTTCTCTTATAGGGAATAAGTGTCATGGCCCAAGATCAAATTCTGAAAGAATTATCTATTATATTCTTTGATTAGACTATTAGAGATTATAATTTTTTTAATTAAATAAAACCAACAAAAATAACTATAAATCATATTCATCAAAATATATAATTATATTCATTCATCATGATATATAACTATATTTATTCTTCAAAATTCAATTTATATCAGTTTATCTATCTCTAAACTCCTGACAATAAAAAAATAAAATAAAATACATAAAATAAAATAAAAACTAAAGATTTTGATTTATCTCACTTCACTGGTTAATAACCTCTTCTTGAAAATATATAAAAACTATAGAGTGAGAAAACAATTTAGCTAGTTTTTAGAACCTACAACTAAAATCAGTACAAAAAAAATTATGAGCAATATACATGCAGTCATTCAATCCAAAATAATGTAATCATAAAACTATAAGAACATGTAATAGTCGATATGAACTAAATCATGTCATATGAGTAGTCAATATGTACAGTGTCTTTTCATATGAACAATATAAATTAATATAAGCATTGTAATTCATAACCAATCAGTAGGTTCTGTTTTGTCATCTACTAAACCTTTATGTTACAAGATATTTCATATATATTTTACCTTTTATATAAATCAATATACATGTTATTAAATAAATATTTATTATGCTACATCTATCATATGCATGTATTTCATATTCTAATCATATGCAATTTATCAATCATATAAGCTATATATGTAGTGTCATATGTCCATATAAGTATGCATGTCGAATACCTTTTCAATTTCATGTAGAATGTTTTTCATGTATTTCTATTTTATGCAATACATGATGTATTTCATATATTTCATGTGTATTATATGCATGTTACATTATATCATGTTACTTATATAATTTATCATGCGTGCTCATGTCAGATGCATATCCAAGTACTATAAGCAAGTTAGGACATTAGATTGTATGTGATATTTTTTCTATAGCCTCTTATATACCAACCCTACAAGAATTAGTACCAATTATATTAATCTTGTTTTCAAGAATTATTCTCATATTATATATCACAAGTAAGATGGCTTTCAAGTAAGAAGTTTTCTCTTCTTATCTGCCGGTGTATCATATCTGACGATGGATGGAAGTTTGGCGTCAAATAGAAGTTAGATGAAAGTTTGGCGATGTACAGAAGTTTGGCGATGGATGAAAATCCGACGATGGACGGAAGTTCAACGTCGGGCAGAAGTCTAGCGACACACAAAAGTCTGGAGATGGACGAAAGTTCGATATCGAGTAGAAGTTTGACAATAGTCTAGCAACGGGTAAAAGTCCGACGATGGATGGAAGTTCAGCGTCAGACAGAAGTCCGACAAAAGTTCAATGATGGGTAGAAGTCCAGCAATGGGCGAAAGTTTAGCAATGGACGGAAGTTTGGCTTCAGTCGGTGGTCAGGCATAATTCTAGAGAAAGTCCGATGAAGATCAGTGGCCAGGAGGTGGTCGATGAGGAGCTTGGTGCATAAGAAATCTTTGACTTCTCTTCCTCTCCTCTCTTCTTTCCCTCCTTGCTTCCATGATTGGTCCCCCCCCTTTCATGAGAAATGAGTGACCTATTTATAATTTTCTTAGATTGGCATAATCAATAAATAAGAGAAAGATCAAGGTTGTATACGGAGTGGTTTGAATGGACGGCCGATATTGATCCCCTTTGATCATGGACAGTTTATCAAGTATTTGAGTGCATTAATAATCTTAGAAGTCAACGATATGGTCTCATTGAATTCGGATCATTGAGCCGCTCGATTTGACAATAAGCATGTCACGTTTGAAAGCCGTTTGATCATCAAAATTATGGCTTAAACCTTACAAAGGTGCTTTGAGTCTTCGATTTAGATCAAATTGGTCTCAGATTGAGTCAAATTTAAGTTTGTTGGGTTCGTCTTTCGAGATGTTTAGTTAGACTATAAATTTGTTGAAATCGGAGTTTGTAAGATCTCCAATTTAATTCTGAAAGATTTCTACTCGATATTGCCTCGAGATTCGTGCCCGATCAAAATAAATTTGTGATGTTATAACAATTGTAAAATTATACAAGTTGAAGATTGTTTGATCACTCAAGTAGTGTTGTGATGTTTGTAATTATACTTTTGAATATTGAGTTTAGGATCATTTGGATTCATGTAAGACACATTTGATGTTATTGGGTATGCCACTCAAATGTTCTTTTGGTTGGTATAATCTATTTTATTATAATTTTTTGATCAATTATGATTTTTTTTTGGAGAATTTACTCAATCAGAATACATTAAACTATAATTTTAACATACTGACCGAATAAAAAATCCTTAAAAATTGACATTATTTCATTTTTCTTCAATTAAACACTTATCCTCATTTTTCAGTTGAATCTCAAAATTAACTTACGGAACTTTCTTAATGTCGTCTTCTTCAAGAAAAAATAAATAAATTATTAGATAATACATAACAAATTTATTATAATTATTTAAATCATATTAATAATCCTTCACCATAAGACGCAGAGAGAAAAACAAAATGAAGAAACAAATTTTTTATTCAACATACTAAAAAACAGCCATCGTACAGACCATTAATGTCCATCATTGAACAGAAACACACACACAAAAAGTACTGGGATTCTAATGAAACACTTCTTTCACCGGCTCATTAAGGTCAAAATCGTGAAAAACCACTTCCGCCGCCGCCGGCGCAGCCAGTGTCGCCTGTGACCTCGCATTGCTCCCCGGACGGCAAAGCGGAGGCCCTGTATAATGCGCACGTTTATGTCCACCCAAAGCCTGTCCAGAATTGAAAACCTTATCGCACTTATCACATTGATGAATCTCCATCTCCGCCGAGCCAACCACACTAGCACTCATTTCTTCATTGCTATTTTCTCTATTCCACTGGCCGACACTATGCTCTGCTAAAGCAAGTAATGAAGGCGCCACCTTCTTGCAGATTTTTCTCTGATAATGTTTGATATATTGATTTGACGCAACCTCCTTCACGTTCTTCCTCTGCTTATTTAGCTTTGCGCAAACCCACCTCAGTTTGCTCCGCTTTGCGTCATCGATGTCTGCTTCCAATTTTGACCTTTTCATCCCCATGAGAATGCAGGCTGCTATGAACTCTTCGGAGAGCTTAGCTTTTCTCAAAGGTAAAAGAGAGGCTTTTCGGGCTACATTTGTGCTTTTCCGATGAATTCTTAAATGTCCAAACAGGGCTTTTGTAGATGAAAACGACATGCTACATTCGCTGCAATGAATCCCGGCTGATGATGAAGAAGCGTTCATTTCTTGCTCTTTCTTCTTACGGGGCTTAAGCTTGAACATAATCTTCAGGGAGATCTCTTTCTGCTTCTCAAATGCCAGCGCCGGCATCGGCGACGAAACTCGCAGTGACTGTGTCTCCATCGCAGGGCTGTGAGAATCCTTCTGCTCGTATCTAATTATGGGAGAATTAGACACAGTGAGTGAATGAACTCAAACTTCACTGTTCGTCGTCTTTTATAGATGAATTTAATCTTTAGAATATATTTGGAGATCTTTGGAATATATTTGGAAACAAAATCTAAATAGAATCCTATTCAATTTAAAAATTAAATAAATCTAGTTTTAAGTCCGGTAATATTCTAAAATTAGACCGTTATCTTAAATTTTAATTTCGTTTAGGGTTTAGGGTATCCGCATAGGAATATTTTTTTTTTTTAAAGAAAATCTGATAAAGTCCAGGTTATATTTTTCGTTGGATAAACTAATTTCGTAGGATGAAAATTTTGTGTATGTTTAGGGTTTAGTATTATTAAGATTATTTCTATGTATAAGTGGACATCGCAATTTTAAGAAATTCTGATAGTAATAGACATTAACAATTGAGGAATATTAATCATATTAATAAATCATCGGAAATAAATTATAATTGAGAAATAGTGCTGACATGTCATTTAACGAGTAGAGTAATTGGCCTAAAAAAAGAAATATATACAAAAATATTGCACACGGGCAAAATAAATTAAAAGTTGCCATATTTTTTATGTAAAAAATTTTGGAAGGAAACAAAAAAAATGAAGAGGAAGATGAGGCAAATACATGCTACACTCACTGCAACAAATCTCAGTTGAAGAAGAAGTAGCATTCTTTTACGGCTCTTTCTTTATATATCAAGTCCGTTAATTGGGTCATATGAAGGTTGATAATTTTTGACAAAAAAATATAAGGTGATTCTCTCTAATCTTATCTATCATTGGAGCTAGTCTAACAATTTCACATATACATTGGTGCTACTCCAATCTTTTCTGCCACTTGATTTTTATATAGCTAAATACTTATTTAAGAAAAAAGAAGTATCTTATCACTTATAAGAATATATATATATATATATATATATATATATATATATATATATATATATATATATATATATAGTAAAAATTTGATTGATTATTTTTTATATAACAAAAATAGTTTATTTAGATTACTAACTTTATGTACCTAGCTAGGGGTGTCAATTCGGTTCGACGGGTCGGGTTCAGGTCGAACCCGAGTTGACCTAGATCTAAACGGGTCAACCCGAACCTGACCCGTTTTTGCAAATGGGTCGGATATTTCAACCCAGACCCGACCCGGCCTTGTTGCTGGGTTGACCCCACTCGAACCGCGACCCGGTAGCTGGCGACGGCGCCAGGGTTCAGCAGCGAGCGTGCACGCGTGTTCGACAGCGGGAGCGCGACGATAACGGGTTCGGCAACGGGAGCACGACGATAGCGGGTTCGACACGGCAGGCGCGACACGCGGGTTCGGCAGCGAGCGCGGTACACAGGTTCGACAGCGAGTTCGGCATGGAGGCAGCGCGGCACGCAGGTTTGGCAGCGGGGCAGCAGCGCGCAGCGCGCAGGGCAGGCGGGCAGGGGGCAACGAGGGCTGAGCAGCGGGCAGCGGGTGGGAATCCAAAATTTTTAAATTAAACGGGTTTTCGGGTTGACCTGGCAACCCGCCAGGTCAACCCGAACCCGATCAGTTTTTCAAACGGGTCGAATCTGCAACCCGAACCCGACCTGTTTTTCAAACAGGTCGGGTCCGGGTCGGGTCCTGGTCGGATTTTCGTCTCGTGTCAAATATTGACAGCCCTATACGTAGCTTTCTCATCAGTATTGTGTTGGAAAAACTATTTCATAATTTCTAATAGAACATGCATTAGAATTTTGCCATCAAACTATATTAAAGTTGAAAATTATTAGTATTAGTGATATATCATAAAAAAATTATCTTGGTTGGGCACCAATCTTGAGGTAAAATTGAATTGAAAACTTTCAAAATTAAATTTTGAATCAGTTGAATTGATATCAGCAAAATTGAAGTCAAACTGAATGTCTCAAAAATACGAACCCAACGACACCAAATTTGACTCAATCCTAGCCCAAACGGGTCCAAATCGAAGAGACAAAATACCTTTAGAAAGTTAAAATAATAGATATGATGACCAAACAATTTCCGAACATGATATTCTTATAGTCAAATCGAGCGGCTCAATGAGAAAAAATCCAACGAGCCCAAGATTGTCAGCTTACCACTCATAGTGAGCCTACCATATCTTTACCCACTCCTTGAGCTAGTAGCCCGCACTTCTACTCACCAATCCGCTGATTTTCTTCACCAAAACCCTGCTTTCCTTCACTTGACGCCATACAGAGTACCCTTTTCTACCCTTACTACCCACCCTGACCTTATGGTGGCCCTCATGCTTATCAGTATCCACCATATGTTCTGTCATACTATCCCCCCTCTCAGCCCGCTACATGTGGACCTTTGACCTCAGTTGTAGCTTAGCAGGCGACAGATAATCGAATGTTTATTGAACATTATGGTTATACGTACATACATATGATATTGTTAACATCCAACTAAAATTAAATAAATATTTTCTCACATAATATATTTTTTGTAGGTTAGAAAGTCCTAAAAGAAGTTCGGGATATGTGAATTAGAGAGTTTGAGGTATATGTGTTTAATAATTTTTATATTATGTCAAAATAAATTGTATATTTTTTTTACTTAATCTAACAAACATATTTATTCTATAATGTATGTTTTTAAATACAGAGAGATTTTTGTTGGCTACTCCAGCAAAATGATAAAATTAGAAAAAAAATTTTGAGAAGCGTGGGTCCACTTGAATGCGTGATATGTTTACATACATTAAAAAGTATGGCGAGCGGCTACTATGAATTAGAGAGGTTGTATGGGCTGAGCTGAACAGTGCTTGGGGTAGCATAGAGTATAGCGAGAGGAGGGATCATAATTGACAGAATAGAGCTTCTGATTTTTGGGGTATGTGTAGTTCCCTTCATACTGGGGGCTCAGTTCTACATATTGAGCACATGCGACGTTTGATAAGGAATTTTAAAAGTTTTTAAAAAATTTATTTAATAAGAATATTAATGAAAGTTTATTATAGAAAGAGATGTTGGGTATAGAACCAACTCTTATTGAATTGCATAGTCACACTCATAAGCGGCAGAAAGACCAACAATGGGTTGATGAACGAGCAAGAAAATCTGATGATGGACGGAAGTTCAGCATCGGGCAGAAGTCTGACGATGGACAGAAATCTGGCGATGGATGAAAGTCTAGTATCGAGTAGAAGTTTGACAAAAGTCTGGCAACGTGTAAAAGTCTGACGATGGACGGAAGTTAGGTGTCAGGCAGAAGTTCGACGAAAGTCCGACGATGGGCAAAAGTTTAGCAATGGACGAAAATCTGGCTTCAATCGGTGGTCAGACAGAAGTCTAGAGAAAGTCTGATGACTGTAGATCAGTGGACAGACGGTGGTCAAGGAGCAACTTGGTGCAGTAGAAATTTCTAATTACTCTTCCTCTCCCTTCTTATTTCCCTTCTTGCTTCCTTGATTGAACCCCCCCCCCCCCCCCCCCCCCCCCCCCCCCCCCCCCCTTATGTAAAATGTGTGGCCTATTTATAATTTTCTTAGATTGACATGATCAATAAATAGGTGAAAGATCAAAGTTATATAGTGAGTGGGTTGAATGGACGGCCGATATTGATCCCCTTTGATTATGGACTATTTATCAAGTATTTGAGTGCATTAATAATATCATAATTCAACGATTTGGATTTAGATCATCAGGTTGCCCGAATTGAAAATAAGCATGTCACGTTTGGAAGTCGTTTGATCATCAAAATTATGATTTGAACCTTCCAAAGGTGCTCTGAGTCTTCAATATGGATCAATTTCGACTCGAATTGGGTCGAATTTAAGTTTGTTGGATTCAACTTTTTGAGATGTTCAGTTCGACTATAAGTTTGCTAAAATCGGAGTTTGGATGATCTCCAATTTAATTCTAAAAGTTTTATACTCGATTTTGCCTCGAGATTTGTGCCCGATCAAAATAATTTTTTGATGTTATATCAACTGTAAAATTATACGTTGTAGATTGTTTGATCACTTAAATAGTGGCGTAAAGTTTGAATATTGAGTTTATGATCATTTGGATTCATGTAAGACACATTTGATATTATTGGGTATGATACTCAAATGTTCTTTTGGTTGGTATATATTTATATATAATCTATTTTATTATAATTTTTTGATCCATTATGATTTTTTTTTGGACAATTTACTCAATCAGAATACATTAAACAATAATTTTAACATACAGACCGAATAAAAAAACCTTAAAAATTGACATTATTTCATTTTACTTCAATTAAAAACTTATCCTCATTTTTCAGTTGTATCTCAAAATTAACTTTACGGAACTTTCTTAATGTCGTCATCTTCTTCTTCAATAATAACATATTTAATAAATTATTATATAATACATAACAAATTTATTACAATTATTTAAATCATATTAATAATCCTTCACCACAAGACGCGGAGAGAAAACCAAAATGAAGAAACAAATTTTGTATTCAACATACTAAAAAACAGCCATCGTACAGACCATTAATGTCCATCATTGAACAGAAACACCCACACAAAAAAAAGTACTGGATTTCTAATGAAACACTTCTTCCACCGGCTCATTAAGGTCAAAATCGTGAAAAACCACATCCGCCGTCGCCACAGCAGCCAGCGTCGCCTGCGACCTCGCATTGCTCCCCGGACGGCAAAGCGGAGGCCCTGTATAATGCGCACGTTTATGTCCACCCAAAGCCTGTCCAGAATTGAAAACCTTATCGCACTTATCACATTGATGAATCTCCATCTCCGCCGAGCCAACCACACTAGCACTCATTTCTTCATTGCTATTTTCTCTATTCCACTGGCCGACACTATGCTCTGCTAAAGCAAGTAGTGAAGGCGCCACCTTCTTGCAGATTTTTCTCTGATAATGTTTGATATATTGATTTGACGTAACCTCCTTCACGTTCTTCCTCTGCTTATTTAGCTTTGCGCAAACCCACCTCAGTTTGCTCCGCTTTGCGTCATCGATGTCTGCTTCCAATTTTGACCTTTTCATCCCCATGAGAATGCAGGCTGCTATGAACTCTTCGGAGAGCTTAGCTTTTCTCAAAGGTAAAAGAGAGGCTTTTCGGGCTACATTTGTGCTTTTCCGATGAATTCTTAAATGTCCAAACAGGGCTTTTGTAGATGAAAACGACATGCTACATTCGCTACAACGAATCCTGGCTGATGATGATGAAGCGTTCATTTCTTGCTGTTTCTTCTGAAGGGGCTTGAACATAATCTTCAAGGAGATCTCTTTCTGCTTCTCAAATGCCAGCGTCGGCACCGGTGACGAAACTCGCAGTGACTGTGTCTCCATCGCAGGGCTGTGAGAATCCTTCTGCTCGTATCTAATTATGGGAGAATTAGACACAGTGAGTGAATGAACTCAAACTTCACTGTTCGTCGTCTTTTATAGATGAATTTAATCTTTAGAATATATTTGGAGATCTTTGGAATATATTTGGAAACAAAATCTAAATAGAATCCTATTCAATTTAAAAATTAAATAAATCTAGGTTTAAGTCCGGTAATATTCTAAAATTAGACCGTTATCTTAAATTTGAATTTCGTTTAGGGTTTAGGGTATCCGCATAGGATTTTTTATTTTTTTTTTAAAGAAAATCTGATAAAGTCCAGGTTATATTTTTCGTTGGATAAACTAATTTCGTAGGATGAAAATTTTGTGTATGTTTAGGGTTTAGTATTATTAAATTATTTCTATGTATAAGTGGACATCGCAATTTTAAGAAATTCTAATAGCAATAGACATTAACAATTGAGGAATATTAATAAAATTAATAAATCATCCGAAATAAATTATAATTGAAAAATAGTGCTGACATGTCATTTAATGAGTAGAGTAATTGGCCTAAAAATGAAATATATACAAAAAATATTGCACACGCGTAAATAAATTAAAAGTTGCCATATTTTTTATGTAAATAATTTTGGAAGGAAAAAAAAATGAAGAGGAAGACGAGGCAAATACATGCTACACTTTTTTTTGGAAAATTTTGGGGCATAATGCCCATAACATTGCTAAATGAAAAAGATTACAAGTAAGAAACAAAACTATAATCCAGAAATCTCAAACAACAAAAGAGATTTAGGATTCTAAAGAAAAGAAAATACAATTTAGAAGTAAAGAAACCCAAAAAACTAATAGGCAAAATGCCAAGGACTCAGAAAAAGCTCAAATTCTCGAAGGGTCAAAAACACGAATGGACATAAATTGAGCAAAGCCCATGGTTGCCCAGAGGACCGTCCAAGGGGCAGCTGAAACAGTTCAGCGTTCATCATCGTCCTTCCAAAATTTTTTTTCCTTGCAACCAGCAAATCCGATAGCTCCGCAGAACATTGGCTTTAGCAGAAAAAAGCAGACAAAAGACCGGAGCACCAGAATCTCCCCACCACCAAATCTCAAAAACATTAATGTTGCCATCTCAAAGATTTTAACAACACAGCCTTCTTGATTTTAGCAATAATGGTGTCTTTACTGTCAATAATGCCTCCAAATAATCTATCATTTCTTGCTCTCCAAACAAAGTAGATCGTGGCAGAAGCATTAAGGAGATAGAGATTCCTAGTCTTAGCAATGAAACCTTGCTCCCAAATGTTATCAAAAACCTGGTGGTAATTAGGTCTCATAAACAGATTATGCATCCAGGAGAATATAACTTTGACAATCTCAAAAGTGTAGCTACATTCAAAGAAAAGGTGAGTGATAGTTTCCATTTCACTGTTGCAAAATCAGCAGGAGTTAGGGACAACAATGCCACGGACTGCAAGGACATCTGCAGTCTTTAAACCACCATGAAACATCATCCAAGCATAAACCGAATAGCGAAGGGCATTATGCTTATGCCAAATGTATTTATGCCAAGAGACAGCATTCAAATTTGCATAAAACTGAGAATTAAAATCGCTAAAAGTTGGTTTTTGCTTATTTTTCCAGAAATGATTCTCAGTAAGACTGTCAATGGAAACATAATGAATAAGAGCCACCATTCGGCTTTCAAAGCAATTAGGAAGGTTCCAGCTATCACCCAGAATAAGCTGGGAAACATTGCAGTCATAAAGAGAAGAGAAACTGACGATATTCGTACTCATTAAATAGTCAGCAATAGATTTTCCCCCACACCAAAGGTCCCAAAAAAACGACAGGTTGCTGCTAGCATTAACAGTAAAAGTAATATAGTCTTTAATCTCATTGGCTTTAGTACACAGGTAATCCCAGTAATGAGAATTTTTATTGGCCTTGGGTTTCCAGAAAGAATTATATTTAGCACGCCACCAGGAAAAAAGAAGGGAATCTGCATTTAAAAATCTTCAAATGGTAGAACAAGCATAGCTATGCTGAAGAGAATTAATCGAGGGAATGCCCAAACCCCCATAAATTTTAGGACAACAAGTTTTACTCCAGGAAACAGTAGCAAGTTTCCTATCCTTAATATTGCCAAAGAAAGTAAATCTAGAACACAGCCTAGAAATAAGTTTGCAACAACCCTTAGGCATATATAATGGAACCGCGAATCCAGTAAGCCAGCGTATTTGATATAGTGAATTTGATAAATTGCACACGCCCAGCCAATGATAACAGTCTAGCCTTCCAACCCTCTAGCAGAGTAGTAATTTTTTGAATTAGAGGGTTGAAGTCATTCAATCTCAGCTTTCTATAGAAAATAGGCAAACCCAGATATTTAATAGGAGAGGTGGACTGTTGAATATTGAGAATATTACAGATTTTATCTGCAACCGTGGTGTTTTTGGATAAAAGTATAGAGCTTTTAAGAGGGTTCACACTAAGGCCAGTGACTGCAGCAAAATATTTCAGAATAGTATTAATAGCATGGGCGTTTCTCGTGGTGGCAGTGCTAAACACAAGAAGATCATCAGCAAACATAAGATGGGAAACCTCACACCTCCCGGCTTTGATGGCTTGAAGAGTATTGTTAGCAGTAGCTAGATCAAATAAAGAGGACAGTCCATCCATAATGATAGTAAAGAGATAAGGAGACAGTGGGCATCCTTGCCTGATTCCAGAGGTGGAGTTAAAATAGCCTTCCAGCACCCCATTTATGTAAATAGAGAAGTGAACATTAGTGGTGCATGCTTTGATCTAGGAAATAAACAAATCAGGAAAGCCTTTGTCTTTTAATCTTTTATAAAGAAAATCTCTAGACACCATGTCGAAAGCTTTAGTAATATCAAACTTGGCACATAAAAACTTGTGTTTTGCTTTGGTGTTAAAACCACCGAGGATATCAGTGGCCAAAAGGATATGATCGGAGATAATTCTTTTATGAATGAAACCACCTTGACTGTGATGAATAATGTGAGGCAAAACTGTCTTCATTCTATTCACAATGATCTTGGCAATGATTTTATAAATAACATCACAAAGGGCAATTGGTCTATAATCTTTCACATTGCTAGCATGACTTTTCTTTGGAATAAGTGCAATGGCAGTTGCTTTGATCTGGTTTGGCATGAAGCCAGTGGTAAAGAAAGAGTTGACAGCACGACAGAGTTGGTGTTGTAAAACATTCCAAGTAGATCTATAAAAATCAAAGGTGAAACCATCTGGACCTGGAGCTGTGTTAGTATTGCTAGAAAAAACAATGTCTTTAATCTCTTCCATTGTGACCGGGGCAATAAGTGTAGAAATGAGATGTGCTGGAACCAAATTCCCTGTGGGAATGACAATGGCTGACTGGCTGGGAGCAGGGGAATTGAAAAGATTTTTGAAATGGTTGATAAAGACATTGGCAATGTCATCATGCTCATAATAAGTTCCTTGGTCATTGGAAATTGTCTGGATCTTGTTGTGATTTTTGGTAATGTTGATTTTGGAATACAGAAATTTCAAATCATCTTCACCGTTTGTTAGCCATTTGATCTTGGCTCTTTGAGTAATCCATCTAGAAATTGCATCTTGATAGAAAGCAAGATTTTTGCTGATTTGGTTGAGCTTGCTGTTCAAGGTGGAATCAAGAGGTGCACTTTGAATTTGAGTTAAAACAGAGTAATGTAGTTCTTTGAGATTGTCTATTTCTCCTTGGATATGATTTGCATTAGTCCAGCTTTTGTATTTCATAGCATTCTTGAGGGTTTTGAGCTTAAAGTTGAAAGAGCTTAGTGGACTACTCTCATTAGGAAGAGAAAAAACATCCAAAAGGCATCTCCAAAATTTGGTAAACTTGGTGCAGTAGTTTTTGAATAAGAAACGATGCCCACGTTTGTTATGAGTAGAGTTTACCAAAATAAGTGGGGAATGATCTGAACAATCTGGATCTTCAAATTTGTAGAAAGAGTTGGGAAAGCAGTAGAGCCATTTATCATTGACAAGAATGCGGTCTAGTTTAATATGAATTGGGTTGTGAATCTATTGATTGTGCCAAGTGAAGTAGTGCCCAACAGAAGATAAATCATGGATACCAGCATTGAAAACCATACTATTGAAGTCACCAAGTTTGGAAACAGTCAGAGCAGAGCCCCTTGCTTTCTCTCCCAACTCACGGCAACAATTAAAGTCGCCCAGAACAACCCATGGGATATTGATAGAACTAGCCATATCTTGAATATTATTCCAAAGAGTGTGCCTCTCAGAATGAGAATTGCTAGCATATACAACAGTGACAGCACATACAACATTAGCATTAGTAGTGATAGTGCCATGAATGAATTGATTAATCACAAGAAGAGAACTGAAATTTAAAGCTTCCTTATTCCATTTTACCCAGATACACCCAGGATTGGAAAAATGAAAATTGTCACAAGTGCCTTCGGTGGGGAAGATTTGGTGATTGGCCCTAAACCAATCATTTTGAAGGTTATTGGGGGTAATTTTAGCTTCTAGGATGAAAAGAAGTTCAAGGTTGTGGGATCGGACAAGATTTTTGCAGCTTTTGACTTTGACAGGGTTGTTAAACCCTCGAATATTCCATGCTGCAATATTGGGTAGGGTCATTGGACTTTGTTATTGGGGGTAAAGGCTTTTTTTCCCGGCTTGACTCTAGTTTGTTTTTGATTTTTGTTGCTTGTGTATTGGTCTTTAGGGGTGTTAGATGTGGAGCTCGTAGCCTCATTGGAAGATGTAGGAATGTTAGGCTGGTGATTACGGGGGATGTATGGGGAGGACTGTTATGGTTGTAGATGGGATTGATATTCCCAATGGGAGATTTTTCCACGTTACAAGTGGTTTGGGCTTGAATGGAGCTTTGGGGATGGGCTTCTTCAGTCTTGTCTAGATTAATCAAAGACTGAAATTTATTGGCTGTGTTTATGGGAGGTGGGTCTTGGGTTTTAGAAGGTGGTTCAGAGATGTCCTGCACTTCAGCAGAGGGCGAATTCAGATTAGGTAATAGGGAGCCAATAGAATTATTGCTGGTGTGAAGTTGTGTAAGAGGAAGAGAGATAACCGTGTTGTTTTCTTTGAGAGGCGATGGATATTTGGGAATTGTGAGCCTGGGCGGAGGAGAGGGTCTGGGTTTTTGGCTGGAACTGCGGCCTCTAGGATTGACAATGGTGGTAGTTTTCAAAATGGGGTCTTTAGGACAAAGGTTTAGAGGATGCATAATAGAACCGCATTGTGAGCAATGTTCAGGTTTCCAATCATAGGTGACCCGAAGTGGAGTAATTTTCCCATCAACAGAATAGAAGATTTCTTCTGGCAGGGGGGAAGAGCTAGTTATTTGAACGCATACACGGGCGAAGGTGAGACGTGTTTTTGCCGCAGTAAGAGCGTCCACAGCAATAGGAATACCAATGCAACTCGCAAGTTTAGATATACCTTCAGGTGCCCAAAGCGATAGAGGCAAGTTCATGATTTTAACCCATAGAGGTATAGAAGGAAATTCCTCTCGCTTGGGGACAAAGTCTGGACTCCACTTCTGTAGGATGAAAGGCTTTCCAAAGAAGAACCAAGGACCGCTAGTCCAAGCATGTTCATAGTCTTCTAGGGTAGTGAACTTGAGCAAGAAGAAACCATCATCCATAATTAGGAGAGATAGCTCGCCTTTGAGTTGTCATGTCTTTTTTATCATTGCTAGGAGTGCTTCATAGAAAGGCCGCTTCCCGATCGAGTAGCCGACCAGCGAAAGTGCCCATTCGGGAGCTCCAACGACAAATTGGTCCGTGGTGAAATTGGCCGTAAAGTTGTTGGTGGGAACGAAAGACAACGAGTGAGAAAAAATAGTGGAAATTTGGGGTGTCGTGGTGAGGAGGGTTTTTCAGAGAGGAAGAACCGTAGCGCGAGTGGGGGAAGAAGAAACAGCGGTAGGAAGCGGGGGGAAGTCGGCTTCAGCCATAGGAGAGAAGGCCCCTGGCTGGAGAAGGCGGCAGAAGGGAACAAACTAGGGTTTAGAAGAAACCCTAGCAGAGCAAGGGACACTCACTGCAACAAATCCCAGTTAAAGAAGAAGTAGCATTCTTTTACGACTCTTTCTTTATATATCCAATCCCTTAATAGGGTTGTATGAAGGTTGATGTTTTATTGACTAAAAAATATAAGGTGATTCTTTCTAATCTTATCTATCATTGGAGATAGTCCAACATTTTCACATATACATTGGCGCTACTCCAATCTTATTTGCCATTTGATTTTTATATTGCTAAATACTTATTTAAGAAAGAGAAGTATCTTATCACTTATAGGAATATATATATAGTAAAAATTTTATTGATTATTTTTTATATAGCAAAAATAGTTTATTTAGATTGCTAACTTTATGTACCTAGCTTTCTCATCAGCATTGTGTTGGAAAAACTATTTAATAATTTCTAATAGAATATGCATTAGAATTTTGCCAGCAAACTATATTAAAGTTGAAAATTATTAGTATTAGTGATATATCATAAAAATATTATCTTGATTGGGCACCAATTTTGAGGTAAAATTGAATTGAAAACTTCCAAAATTAAATCTAGAATCATCTGAACTGATATCAGCAAAATTAAAGTCAAACTGAATGTCTCAAAAATACGAACCCAACGACACCAAATTCGACTCAATCCTAGCCCAAACGGGTCCAAATCGAAGACCCAAAATACCTTTAGAAAGTTAAAATAATAGATATGATGACCAAACAATTTTCGAACATGATATATTTATAGTCAAATCGAGCGGCTCAATGAGAAAAAAATCCAACAAGCCCAAGATTGTCAGCCTACCACTCATAGTGAGCCTACCATATCTTTACCCACTACTTGAGCTAGTAGCCCGCAGTTATACTCACTAGACCCCTGATTTTCTTCACCAGACCCCTGCTTTCCTTCACTAGACGTCATACTGAGTACCCCCTTCTACCCTTACTACCCATCCCCACCTTATGGTGGCCCTCCTGCTTATCCATATCCACTATGTGTTCTGCCATACTATCTTCATCAATCTCCCCCCCCCCCCCCCTTTTCAGGCCGATACAAGTGGACATTTGACCCCAGTTGTAGCTAAGCAGGCGACAGATGATCGAATGTTTATTGAGCCTTATGGTGATACGTACATACATATGATAATGTTAACATCCAACTAAAATTAAATAAATATTTTCTCACCTAATATATTTATTGTAGGTTAGAAAGTCCTGAAAGAAGTTTGGGATATGTGATTTAGAGAGTTTGAGATATATGTGTTTAATAATTTTTATATTATGTCAAAATAAATTGTCTATATTTTTTACTTAAGCTAACAAACATATTTATTCTATACTGTATGTTTTTAAATACAAAGAGATTTTTGTTGGCTACTCCAGCAAAATGATAAAATTAGAAAAAATTTTGAGAAGCGTGGGTCCACTTGAATGCGTGATATGTTTACATACATTAGAAAGTCTAGCGAGTGGCTACTATGAATTAGAGAGGCTGTATGGGCTGAGCTGAACAGTGCTTGGGATAGCGTAGAGTATAGCGGGAGGAGGGATCATAATCGACAAAATAGAGCTTCTAATGTTTAGGGCATGGATAGTTCCCTTCAAATTGGGGGCTCAATTCCATTTATTGAGCATAGACGATGTTTGATAAGAAATTTTAAAAGTTTTTAAAAAATAAGAATATTAAAGAAAGTTTATTATATAAAGAGATGCTTGGTATAGAACCAACTCCTATTGAATTGCATAGTCACACCCATAAGCGGAAGAAAGGCCAACAATTGGTTGATGAACGAGCAAGAAAATCCAACGATGGATGGAAGTTCAGCATCGGGCAAAAGTCTGACAACAGACAAAAAGCTGGCGATGGACGAAAGTCCAGTATCGAGTAGAAGTTTAACAAATGTCTAGCAACGGGTAAAAGTCCAACGATGGACGGAAGTTCGGCGTCAGACAGAAGTTCGAAGATGGGCAGGAGTCCATCAATGGGCAAAAGTTTAGCAATAGACGGAAGTCTGGCTTCAGTCGATGGTCAGACAGAAGTTTAGAGAAAGTCCGATGACTGTTGATCAATGGCCAGGAGGTGGTCAAGGAGGAGCTTGGTGCAGGAGAAATCTTTTTAGATATCAATAAATAGGTGAAAGATCAATGTTATATAGGGAGTGGGTTGAATGGACGGTCGATATTGATCCCCTTTGATCATGGAACATTTATCAAGTATTTGAGTGCATTAATAATATCAGAATTCAACGATTTGGATTCAGATCATCGGGCTGCCCGATTTGACAATAAGCATGTCATGTTTGGAAGTCGTTTGATCATCAAAATTATGATTTGAACCTTCCAAAGGTACTTTGAGTCTTCGATAGGGATCAATTTGGGCTCGGATTGGGTTGAATTTAAGTTTGTTGGGTTCGTCTTTTTGAGACGGTCAGTTCGACTATAAGTTTGCTGAAATCGGAGTTCGGATGATCTCCAATTTAATTCTAAAAGTTTTATACTTGATTTTACCTCGAGATTCGTGCCCGATCAAAATAATTTTTTGACAATGGTAAAACTATACGAGTTGTAGATTGTTTGATCACTCAAATTGTGGCGTGAAGTTTGTAAATATACTTTCGAATATTGAGTTTAGGATCATTTGGATTCATGTAAGACACATTTGATGTTATTGGGTATAACACTCAAATGTTCTTTTGGTTGGTATATATTTATATATAATCTATTTTATTATAAATCAATCATCAATTATGAATTTTTTTTGGAGAATTTACTCACTCAAAATACATTAAACTATAAATTTAACAAACTGACCGAATAAAAAACCTTAAAAATTGACATAATTTCATTTTTCTTCAATTAAACACTTATCCTCTTTTTTCAACAGTCGAATCTCAAAATTAACTTTACGGAACTCTCTTAATGTCGTTTTCTTCAAGAATAACATATTTAATATTATTTTTTTTGGGAAATTTTGGGGCCATGGCCCATAATTTTCATTGATGAATAAAAGATTACATGAAATGAAGAATACAATTAAATGACTACCTTACATAAGCAAAAAAAAAAAAAAACTTATGTAAGGTCAATAAAGAAACCTCAAATATACCCACCAATACAATAAAAAATAATACAAGGATAAAAAACAAAAAACTGCTAGCCAAAAAAACGGTCACAATCAAAAGCTTGACCGATCCAAAAATAACATGAGCCTGCAGAACGAGAAACCAATCTCCAATCCAGGCTTTGAGCAGAAGAAAACCTTCCATCTTGCACGAACTGAAGGAGAAGAGTAGAATTCTTGAAAACATAAAATACAGGATGAGCAAAATTGCAGCAAGGAGCAGAACCAAATGAATTACCATAAAGCACCAGATTATAATTAACCAGCTCCAGTAAACATTTAACCAGGACTCAGAGAAAAGATAGATGACCGAAAAAAATTCCCCTGGTTGCCCGAAAACCATCCTAGGGGAATTATTATGTTGATAAGGAGCTTCATCATTGTCCTGGTTAAAGAACCAGCCCACCAGCAATCTCCAGCTAACGAAGGATCCATAAATTCAGAAGTTCTCTAGCAGCACATCAGAATTTCTCCATTTACAAACTCTGCCAATTACCACTTTTTTTTCACAAAAAACTTAAGAGAAGAGGAACTTCGGACAACACTGCCAAATCTCCGATTATTCCTCTCCCTCCAGATTTGATAAATTAAAGTGCAAACCGTCAGTAAGTAGAAATTCAATGTATTGTGTGATCCAGAAAATTCAGTCTCCATCCAATGAAACAGTTGCATGATAGTAGGCCGTAACAGAAAATTCATAGTACCAGGTATGAGAGAACTGAGAATCGTAAAGGAGTAAGGGCAATCAAAGAAAAGGTGATTTACAGTTTCAGGTGCAGAGTGACACAAAGAGCAGTTCACCGGAACATTAATGTTTCTCAACCTTAAAGCATCTTGGGTTTTCAAACCCCCAACCATGGAAAGCCACACATAAACCGAATGTTTAAGCATGCTATTTTTATGCCAGATAAAATTATACCAATTACTATCAGATAAATCAGAATAGAAATCCTTGATAAAATCTCTAAATTTAGGGTGTGCACAGTCCTTCCCAAGCAAGCAAGCACCATCAATCTTCAGAATTTGAAAACTGCAAACTGCATTTTTCAAAATCTGAGGAGTATTGTTGCTAAAAACCCAATTAAAATTGGATATGTAATTCTTCAGATATGGAAAAGTGAAACAGTTCAGAGAGACACCACCCACATAATCAGCCAGAGTGGAATTACTGTACCAATGATCCCAACGCACAGAGATGGGTGCATTATGAGTAATAACGAATTTGATTTTCATCTTTATACTAGCAGCAGTCTTACAGACATTAATCCAGAATTTGCTATCTTTAGGAGTAGTGGGTTTCCAAGGGGAGATATACTGAGCAGATAGCCAAGTGGATAGAGGAGAAGGACAACTATACATACGCTGGATCACAGAGCAATTAAAAGCATGTTGTAGGGCAGCTATAGAAGGAATACCCAAACCCCCTTTTTGTTTTGACAAACATACATTGTCCCACGAAACCAAGTGTAGCTTATTTATGCTAGTAATGTCTCCAAAAAACAGAAATTTGGAGCAAGTTTTCCTAAAAAACTTAAAAACTGTCTTAGGTATGATAGAGCCTCTAATCCAATAGGCTATGGTGTTCTGAATAGTGAATTTTAAATACTGTAATCTACCAGCAAAAGATAATAGATTCGCCTTCCACCCCGTAAATTTCTTGTGCAGTTTATCCATCAGAGGCAAGAAATCCTCAACTTTTAATCTAGTAAAAGAAATGGGAATGCCAAGAAAGATTAACTTTGAACTGACATTTGTAATAGAGAGTGCTTGACAAAGCATATCTTGGTTTCTTTGATTCTTAGAAAACATAATAGAACATTTATCATAATTTATATGCAGTCCGGTTGCATTTGCAAAATCCTTAAGAATAGAAGAGAGGATTTTACAATTGTCAATTGTGGCATCACCCAAAATTAACACATCATCCGCATACAAAAGATGTGATAGATGATAGTTATCAGTTTTGAAACCTTTAAAACCTCTTTCATCAAGAAGATTGGACAAAACATCCATAACTATACAAAAAAGGTAAGGGCTAAGGGGGCACCCTTGCCTAAGACTAGCAGAAGAGGAAAAGAATCCTTCCAAAGCACCATCAATGATAACAGAGAAGTTAACATTTGTAATACAAGCCTTAATCCAGCTAATAAAAGGCTTAGGAAATCCTTTTTAAAGCATACGAGCAAGTAGGAATTCTCTGGATACAGTATCAAAGGCTTTTTTGATATCTAATTTAGCACAAACAATGTTACCAACCCCTCCCTTATTGACCAAAGAGAGAATATCATTGGCTAAAAGAATACTATCAGTCGAAATTCTAGCCTTCACAAAGCCAGCTTGAGTATCTTTGACAATAAGGGGCATAATCGGATTCATTCTACCAGCAATAATCTTGGTTATAATTTTATAAAGGGTGTTGCAAAGAGAGATGGGCCTATAATCTGAAATAGATGCAACATTACGATGTTTTGGTATGATTGCAAGAGCAGTAGCTTTTATCCCACTTGCGAGATAACCTTTAAGAAAGAAAAATCTAATAGCTTTGCATACAAGAGACTAATAATGTGCCATGCCGTTTTATAAAAATGATAATTGAAACTATCTGGTCTGGGTGAAGAATTGGACGAGCCTTTAAAAACTGCAGCTTTGATCTCATCATCCAAAATCGGAGAAACAAGCAGATTAGAATAAAATTCAGGAATGGGAGCACCAATAGGAAAATAATCCAAATTCCTACCAGGAGGAGGAGTAGGATTAAACAAATCCTGAAAGTGATTCGTAATGGATTTAATCACATCTTCCTTAGAAATACTCGGATTTGAAGAGAATAAATTCACCAAAGATTTAGAGCTACCAAAACGGCTCCTGATTTTACCATAAAGAAATTTGAGGTCATCTTCACCATGTTGCAACCAATTTAGTTTTGCTCTTTGAATAATCCAACTAGCATGTTTGGATGAGACATCAGAGATTTTTAAGTTGATGTCTTTGAGGGAAACGCCTAGAGCTCCGTCCAAAGGATTAACCATAAGTAGATCTAAAATGTCTTGTTGCTTAGCATGAAGATAGTCTAACTGAAGATTAAGATAGTTAGCATTTGCCCAATCTTGATTCTTAATATCACCTTTTAGTTTTTTAAGAACATTACAGAGATGAGATAGAGGGTTACCAACTAAAGGCAAAGAGAAGGCATTTAAGAGAGAAACCCAATATCTACATAGTTAGTCCAGTAATTCTTAAACAAAAATCGGTGATGAGACTTTGAGGGGTTCCCAGAATGCAAGATAATGGGGGAATGATCCGAACAAGACGGGTTCAGAAAAGAGCAGTAAGCATTAGGAAACTTCTCTACCCACTCCTCATTAACAAGAACACGGTCTAATTTTATGAAGATAGGATTTGCAGTTTGTTGATTATACCAAGTATAGAAGTTACCCACTGAATGCAAGTCCACCAAACTGTTGGCAAAGATCATGTTATTAATATCAACCAGATTGGAATGATTAATAGTAGAGCCACCAGATTTTTCATTAGCAAACCTACAGCAATTAAAATCCCCCAAAATTGCCCATGGCATAGCAGGAGAAGGAGCAACCATGTTTAAAGTAGACCAAAGATCCTTTCTGTCAGAAGCATTATTAGAGGCATATACTATAGAAATCTGAAATGGGAGGAGATTTCCAATAGTAACCGTCCCATTGATCAGTTCCGGGGTGATGGGAGTTGGTGTAAAATTTAACTTATTGGCATCCCATTTAATCCAAATCCTTCAAGAGGAAGAAAGATTAAAGTTGTGAATACTAGCTTCATTCGAAAATAGTAAGTGGGAAGAGTCAAAAAAGGATTCAAGAAGAGAAGGAGCATGAATGCGGGTCTCCAGCAGACAAAACAAATCTAGCTTGAAAGAACTAATAAGCCTTTTACAGCTTAACACTTTTCAAGCCGGTTAAAACCTCTTACATTCCACACGCCTATGGAAGGAAGAAACATTTAAATATTGGTATGAGGATGGGATTTTTTACTCTGCTTACCCATTTGCAGATTTTTTGGAGTTGTCGGAAGTAGTTTGTTTTTTTGCTTTTCCCCGTCTGTTTCTGAGAAAT
Source organism: Dendrobium huoshanense (assembly GCA_016618105.1). Taxonomy (NCBI): domain Eukaryota; kingdom Viridiplantae; phylum Streptophyta; class Magnoliopsida; order Asparagales; family Orchidaceae; genus Dendrobium; species Dendrobium huoshanense. The sequence goes on from CM028347.1 coordinate 32,004,570, forward strand.
CCCTACATCATTAGAGCATTCAGCCATATAATCTTGCGGCTCCGAGTCAATTTGAGAGTTTAAGATCTCAAATTTGTTAGGTGACGTGATGATCGTAATCGGTTTAGTAGTAATGGTCAACAGAGACGATGAAGATTCATAAATTTCTTCAGTAGGAATATTCAAATTTGGTATATTAGCTACTGAGACTTCGACCATAGGATCATCCTTATGTGGTCCAGATTGGGGTGGCTTTGCAAAAGATTGATTCTCTACAGATTCGAATGCACCCGACTTTATTGGTCGGAGGATGGGGAGAATGGGCTTGGTAATGAAGTGGTTGACCAATACTGTTGGTGTGTAGAGAGTTATTGGCTGAGATTATATTATCAGCTGTAGAATTGGTGGCTTTAACTTTCGATAAAGAGTCCGAACGTGGGGGTCTCGAGGATGAAGGATGTCTTGAAGGAATGCGATTAGCGGGTTTTTTACTGCTACTCCTACCTCGGTAATTCGGAAAATTTGGCCTAGAATTCGTTCCTAAAGAGGAAGGATTCGAAGGACATGAAGCAGAGTAGTGAACTAAAGACTTACAGTGTTCACAAGGTTCCGGCCTCCATTCATATTACACCTTCAGCTCTACCACATCGCCATCCAGAGAAACTTTTATCACGTCAAGGTAAGTTGCATTACAATCCACAAGCACACAAACACGAGCAAAAGTCAACCGGGTCTTTTGCTCCGTAAGATGATCAACAACTAACGGGACACCGATTTTACTAGCGATTCTTGAGATCCCTTCCGAATTCCAACAAGCCAGAGGCAAATCATGGATTTTAACCCAGATAGGGACTGATGAAAAATGTTCACGCTTTGGCTTGAACTTAGGATGCCATTTCTGAAGAACAAAAGGCTTCCCAAGCAGAAACCAAACACCTTTAGACCATGCCATGTCGAAATCTTCAACACAGGAAAAGCGCAGAAGAAAGAAACCATCACTTAGCGAGAGTAGCTGGAGAGAACCTTTAAGAGACCATATTTTGTTAATCGCTCCTAACAGAGCTTCATAGTAAGGTCTTCGCCCGATAGAGTATCCTACAAGACACAGATTCCAATCTTCGCCACCCTTAGTAAGCTTCTCATTAGAGAAGGGAATAATATCAGGCTATGAGGGGTGGTGAGAAAAGCTGAAGACTTTAGGAGCAAAGGACGTGTCCGGAGCGAAAATCTGATTCCAGTTGCGCAGAGAAGCCGGAGCAACTGCACCAGATTTAGTAAGAGGAGGAAAATCCGAATTTAGGAGAGAAGTCTCCATGCAGGAAAGCCTCTGGCAGAGCCGGAGGGGCGGCGGCGGAGAAAAAACTCAGCGAGGAAGCAAGGAAACCCTAGCAGAGCAAAATATTCACTTGCCTTGTTTCAATACATATTTAATAAATTATTAGATAATACATAACAAATTTATTACAATGATTTAAATCACAATAATAATCCTTTACCACAAGATGCAGAGAGAAAAACAAAATGAAGAAACAAATTTTGTATTCAACATACTAAAAAACAGCCGTCGTACAGACCATTAATGTCCATCTTTTTTTTGGGAATAACCATTAATGTCCATCATTGAACAGAAACACACACACAAAAAAGTGCTGGATTTCTAATGGAACACTTCTTCCACCGGCTCATTAAGGTCAAAATCGTCAAAAACCACTTCTGCCGCCGCCGCAGCAAGTGTCGCCTGTGACCTCGCATTGCTCCCCGGACGGCAAAGCGGAGGCCCTGTATAATGCGCACGTTTATGTCCACCCAAAGCCTGTCCAGAATTGAAAACCTTATCACACTTATCACATTGATGAATCTCCTTCTCCGACGAGCCAACCACACCGGCAGTCATTTCTTCATTGCTATTTTCTCTATACCACTGGCCGACGCTCCGCTCTGCTAAAGCCAGTAGTGAAGGCGTCACCTTCTTCCAGATTTTTCTCTGATAATGTTTAATAGATTGATCTGACGTAACTTCCTTCACGTTCTTCCTCTGCTTATTTATCTTTGCGCAAACCCACCTCAGTTTGCTCCGCTTTGCGTCATCGATGTCTGCTTCCAATTTTGACCTTTTCATCCCCATGAGAATGCAGGCTGCTATGAACTCTTCGGAGAGCTTAGCTTTTCTCAAAGGTAAAAGAGAGGCTTTTCGGGCTACATTTGTGCTTTTCCGATGAATTCTTAAATGTCCAAACAGGGCTTTTGTAGATGAAAACGACATGCTACATTCGCTGCAATGAATCCCGGCTGATGATGAAGAAGCGTTCATTTCTTGCTCCTTCTTCTGACGGGGCTTAAGCTTGAACATAATCTTCAGGGAGATCTCTTTCTGCTTCTCAAATGCCAGCGCCGGCACCGGCGACGAAACTCGCAGTGACTGTGTCTCCATCGCAGGGCTTTGAGAATCCTTCTGCTCGTATCTAATTATGGGAGAATTAGACACAGTGAGTGAATGAACTCAAACTTCACTGTTCGTCTTCTTTTATAGATGAATTTAATCTTTAGAATATATTTGGAGATCTTTGGAATATATTTGGAAACTAAATCTAAACAGAATCCTATTCAATTTAAAAATTAAATAAATCTAGTTTTAAGTTTGGTAATATTCTAAAATTAGAACGTTATCTTAAATTTGAATTTCGTTTAAGAAAGTCCGCATAGGATTTTTTTTTTTAAAGAAAATCTAATTAAAATCCAGGTTATATTTTTCGTTGGATTAACTAATTTGGCAGGGTGAAAATTTTGTGCACGTTTAGGGTTTAGTATTATTATGATTATTTCTAAGTATAAGTGGATATCGCAATTTCAAGAAATTCTAATAGCAATAAACATTAACAATTGAGGAATATTAATAATATTAATAAATCACCGGAAATAAATTATAATTGAAAAATAGTGCTGACATGTCATTTAATGAGTAGAGTAATTGGCCTAAAAAAGAAATATATACAAAAATATTGCACACGGGTAAATAAATTCAAAGTTGCAATATTTTTGGGCCAAGTTCGGGTCTAACCTAAAACAAACTTGCCCTCAATTGATCCAACCTAAAATTGATCCGACCACACAAACGAGTTTGAAATCTAAACCCATACCTGACCAACCCCAAGTCTATTAGATAAATAAATTAAATATAATTAGATTAATGTACTCAGCTCTACTTGTGTAGCCATTTATGTAACAGCTGTAATATACTCTATATATACTAGGCGTGTACTGTTATGAAGGATATAATATAAGTTTTCTTATTATGTAATAGCTCTCTGTCTTCGAGTCCAGTACCCATCTTCTCAAGTGTGTGAAATTCTACATGGTATCAGATAGATCTTGAAGATCTCTGGGCAGCTATGGCGTCAACAACTACCTCCTCGCCGGGCGAACAGTCGGATGTCTCCGCTTCCGTCAATCCGGTTCTATCTTCGTCCCTCAAATTCGTTCTTTCGAATCTCAAGAACACTGTGCAAAATCCGCTCTCTCCGGATAACTATCCGCTATGGAGCTCCCAGATTCTGAAAATCTGCCGGGCAAACGGACTAGAATCACTTCTTGATCCATCATCTCAGGTTCCGAACAAACTTCTTCATCGAGCAAATGGATCAACGACTCCAAATCCAGAATTCGCGCAATGGATCTTGAATGATCAAAATCTTGCGGCGTGTCTCTGCTCCACCATATCTTCTTCAATCTTACCCTATGTTCTTAACCTAGAATCTACCTCGGCTATATGGACTACTCTCCAAACGCGTTTTCAATCCACAAACAGATCGAGAGTAATTCAGCTAAAGAACGCTCTTCATAACGTTGCCCTCAAGAACCTGACTATGGTTCAATATCTCAACGAGGTCAAAACCCTGGTAGATCAAATTGCTGCTGCTGGTGGTCACATTGAGGAAGAAGATATCATTCTGTACATTCTCCGTGACCTACCTCCTCACTATCAGTCCTTCAAAACATCGATCAGGACAATGACTCAACCGCTTAATCTTGATCAGCTATACTCCTTTCTCATAACCGAAGAGATTCACATGACGGCTGATCTTGCACATCTTGCGGTAAATGAGTCTTCAAATACTGCATTGTTTTCAAATCGTGGCCGCGGTAGAAGGAACAGAGGACGGTCGTATGGCTCCAATCACTCGGTAAAAGAGTACTCAACACCGGCTCCTACATGTCAGATATGCCTCAAGAAGGGGCACACGGCAAACGACTGCTGGCACAGGATGAATGCTCAATTCGTTCCAAAACCTCCACAATCGAACACAGCTCTGATGGCCGCACCATCCTCCGATTACACAGACTGGTATCTTGATTCTGGAGCATCTTCGCATTTGACGAAATCTTTGAACAACCTATCCATATCCAGTCCATACAATGGAACCGACGGTATCACCATTGGGGATGGGAGTTCAGTAAGCATAGCAAACTCTGGTAAAGGTTTGCTACCGACTCCCTCTCGTAAGCTCAATTTATCAAAAAATTTTCATTTTCCTTCAATTCATTACAATCTACTATCTATTTCGCAATTAACGAAAGACAATAATATCTCTATTATTTTTAATCCGTCTGGTTTTGTGTTTAAGGACCTGACGACGCATCAAGTCATTTTACAAGGGCCTTGCCGTGAAGGACTGTATCCGATTAGGACTCCGGCTACTGTCAAGAACCATGCTCTTACTACCATCCGTAACCTGTCTAGTGTTTGGCATAACAGGATGGGTCATCCAAGCAATAGAACTATGCATATCATTGCCTCTTCTCAACCACTCTTACATATAGAATCTCATTTACCTAACTGTCATTCATGTAATAAAGCTAAGACGCATAAACTGGTTTTTGAATCATCCAAGAATAGATCTTCTTTCCCTCTTGAACTGATTCACTCTGACGTGTGGGGTCCTGCACCTGTGCTATCTAATTCTGGTTTTTCTTATTACGTTTTGTTTATTGATGACTGTACGCGTTTTACTTGGGTGTTTCCCATGAAACACAAATCTGAAGTGCCGTGCATCTTCAGCTCATTTCAACTTTACATTGAAAAGTACACATCTCATAAAATTAAATGTATTCGAACAGATGGTGGTGGCGAATATCTTAGCCACACCTTCAAACAGCTGCTTCGTGACAATGGGATCTCTTATCAGATCTCTTGCCCATATACGCCTGAACAAAACGGCGTGGCGGAACGCAAGCACAGGCATCTTATAGAGACAACCAGAACGCTTCTTGACACTGCCTCGGCTCCGATGTCCTATTGGCCCGACGCCGTCTTAACGGCTACGTATCTTGTGAACAGAATGCCGTCTCCAAACAATCATAACGTATCGCCATACGAACTTCTTCATCACACTCTCCTGAATACGCTCATCTCCGAATTTTTGGATGTGCATATTTCCCACTGACACCTCCCTCTCTTCGTCATAAACTTCAGCCAAAATCGCGGTTGTGCGTGTTCCTAGGATACTCTGATAACTATAAAGGCTATAAGTGCTTAGATACTGTCACTCACAAAATAACTATTTCTAGACACGTTCAATTTGATGAAGCTTACTTTCCCTTTTTGCATACTAAAACAGATCAAGCGTCCGAACTACCTACGCAATTATCATTCAAATTCTTGACACCAACGTCAGTGGTCCAGCATAAGAACACCTCGACTCATACAATGCCGGGATCCAATACAACTCAGCATTCAGAAGCTCTGGAAACTCACCCGTCAGCTCAGCCTACTCCAACTGAACCTCAACCTTTGCCTAACCAATATGCAGACTCTCAGACTCAGCATACAAATCACCCTATGATAACCAGATCTAAGACGGGCTCGATTAAGCCTACAACTCGTCTCAACTTAATACATCACAAAACCATTGCAAAATGTCCTTCTGACCCGTCAACTTACACTGAAGCCTGCAAACACTCAGAATGGCGCACAGCAATGGAAACTGAATTCCATGCTCTTCAGATCCAAGGTACCTGGAGTCTCATTCCGAGGCCAGCAGATGTTTCAATCCTGGGTTGTAAGTGGACTTACCGCACTAAACTTCACTCCGATGGATCCATAGCCAAATACAAAGCTAGGCTGGTTGCACAAGGCAATCATCAGGAGTATGGATTGGACTACACTGAGACGTTCAGTCCAGTTACCAAACTCCTGACAATCAGAATCCTTTTGGCAGTAGCTCTGCAAAACAATTGGCCTGTTCAACAAATGGACGTCGCCAATGCCTTTCTCCATGGATCTCTCTCGGAAACGGTATATATGCTACAACCACCTGGATTCGAGGACACTAACAATCCTCATCATGTTTGTCTTCTCAACAAAGCTATCTACGGCCTTAAACAAGTTCCGAGACAATGGTATAACACGTTCACCTCTTTTCTTCTCTCTATTGGGTTTGTTCATAGTAATTCCGATCCTTCTTTATTAATATTTCGCAAATCACATATTTCCATATTTTTACTTGTTTACGTAGATGACATTCTTCTTACCGGTAACAACACTGATGAAATCAGAAAAATTTATTAACAAACTCAATGGGAAGTTTGCCATGAAACAGTTGGGTGAAGCTAATTCCTTTTTAGGAATTCAAATCACCAAAACAGCAAATACATACTTTCTATCACAAACCGTGTATGCCAATTCTATCTTGCAGGCTGCTCAGTTGTCCAAGTGCAATCCCGTGGCAAACCCGACGTGTACTAAGCCACCGCAGGACATTCCTCCGGATAACATTCTCAACGATCCGACTACATACAGGAAAATAACGGGTTCACTTCAGTATTTATGTCTAACCCGTCCAGACATTGCATATAGCGTTAATCTCATCTCTCAACACATGCACCAACCGTTGCCAGAGCATGCTTACCTCTTAAAACGATTGCTACGCTATATTAAAGGTACAACTGACTATGGTATTCCTATCACAAAATCTAACTTATCGCTTATATCCTTTTCAGACGCTGATTGGGCAAGCGATCCCATCTCCCGCAAATCAACATCCGGCTTCTGCTCGTTTCTAGGAGATTCATTAATCTCTTGGACAGTCAAAAAGCAAACAACTGTAGCTCGGTCGTCTACTGAATCCGAGTACCGTTCGTTGGCTGCACTCACGGCAGACATTGCGTGGCTTCGTCGTCTTCTCAACGATTTTGGCATCCCACAAGACACACCAACTGACATCTTCTGCGATAACACGTCAGCTATTGCTTTAGCTAACAATCCAGTGTTTCATGCTAGGACGAAACACATAGAAATAGATCACCGATTTGTCCGGGATCATATCCAGCAACATCATATTCGAATTCTTCCCATAAGTACAATTGATCAGACCGCAGACATTCTCACCAAATCACTATCCACCCCGCGGTTCCAACTACTTCGCAACAAATTGACTGTCTCCAAAGTACCTTCAGTTTGCGGGGGAGTATTAGATAAATAAATTAAATATAATTAGATTAATGTACTCAGTTCTACTTGTGTATCCATTTATGTAACAGCTGTAATATACTCTATATATACTAGGCGTGTACTGTTATATATGAAGGATATAATATAAGTTTTCTTATTCTGTAATAGCTCTTTGTCTTCGGGTCCAGTACCCATCTTCTCAAGTGTGTGAAATTCTACAAAGTCGACCCGACCTGACATGCTGAGCCGAGCGAACAGAGAGCAAGTGAGGCCGCAAGGGTGCGATGAGGCGAAGACAGGCATTGTCGATGTTTGGTAGAGGATCTCTATAGTACGGAGATAATAGTTGGCAAACATCAATTAGGCGACAATACTCGTGACAATGTTCTTCAATTGATGGTTGTCACCATTAATGATTATAGATAATGATTGTCAGATAAAGGTCTAAGATTCATAAATTCTTTTAGCACTATATAACAAAAAGTCTCACTCATATGAAGATTGACGCACTATTTATAGATTGTTTGTGTAGCACTTTTCTTATGTTGTCGAAATTCTCAAGCACTATATCGAATTATTCATATTGATCTTCGTGATCATAAATTACTCCTAAGGAATGTAATTGCCTTAATGAATTTGGAATTACGTTATCATAGATTTGTTCGAATCCTCTCAATGCGACACTTATTTTGACTGTAAAAATATACGAGTTGAAGATTGTTTGATCCCTCAAATGGTGTCGTGAAGTTTGTAATTATACTTTTGAATATTGAGTTTATGAACATTTGGATTCTAATGTGATAGTAAGGCACGTTAGTAGATTCTAATGTGGCAAACAAATGTTCTTTGGTTGATTATATATATAATCTTTTTTAATATTATTTTTTGATCAATTGTGAAATTTTTGGTTAATTTACTCAATCAAAATAAATTAAACTATAATTTTAATTTACTGACCGAATTAAAAAAAACCTTAAAATTTCACATTATTTCATTTTTCCTCAATTAAACACTCATTCTCATTCTTCAACTTATTAAGCTCAAAATTAACTTTATGGAACTTTCTTCCGTTCTTCTTCTTCAGGATTAAAATATTTAATAAATTATTAGAAAATTTATTAGAATTAAATCATATTAATAAATAGCATAAAAATCATCTCAATTTGTGCGCTCACTAGAACTCCGATTTTTCTTGACAGAATTATTGGTGAGGTTCAACTTTTGATCCTTCGCCACAATGCGCAAGTGGATTTGTGTGTGTGTGTGTAAGGAGAGATTATTAGTTGCGGAGTGCGGACGGGGAGAACCGTCCGCACAAGCATTAGGTACCTAGTGGTACCCGCACTCGATACCGCTGGGTACCGCTGGGTACCGCTAGGTACACAGTACTTGTACAGACGGTGTGCACTCACACCTAATAATTTTTTGTGAGAGAGAGAGAAATACTTTTTTTATTCAACAAACTAACAAAAGAGAAAAAACTTTCAAAAACATAGCAACTAAACATTAAAGGGCATCATTGAAGATAAACACACAAATAAAAGAGGCTTTCCAAATTCTAAAGAAGCACTTCTTCCACCAGCCCGTTAAGATCGAATTCACGAGCCACCATTTCTGCCGGCACCACCGCCGCCATTGCCGCCTACGATCTCCCATTGCTCACCAAATGGTAGATCGTGTTAGAGGACACTTGTCAAGCTACCATTAGTCCCAACTTGTTATTACTTACTTTCTGTTATTCTGTACTTTCTTGTATTTTATATCTATTTAAAGGCTCTGTAAACTAATAATAAGATTAAGTTCTAGTTTCCTAAATCATGTTTTCCCTCTTCTGGTTCTGCCCTGTTCATCCTCTCTCCCGTTACCGGGTTCTCACAGATTGAAGGCCCTGTATAATGCGCACATTTTTGTCCACCCAAACCCTGCCCGGATATGAACACCTTATCACTCTCATCACACTGATGAATCTCCACCACCACATACCCAGCCGCGCTGGCATTCATTTCTTTGTTGCTATTACTTATATTCCACCGGCCGACGCTCTGCCATTCTAAAGCCAGCAATGAAGGCGCCACCTTCTGGAAGATTTTTCTCTGATAATATTTAACAGATTTATTTTACATCACCTCCTTCATGTTCTTCCTCTACCTCTCTATCTTTGTGCAAACACATCTCTGACTTTGCGTCATCGATGTCAATTTCCAACTTTGACCTCTATCCCCATGATAATGCATGCTGCTATGAATCATTGAAGAGCTTAGCTTGTTTCAACTGCAAAAGAGATGCTTTCGGGATCCCCTGCTACCTTTGCGATGAATTCCTAAATGTCTGAACAGAGCTTTTGTAGATAAAAATGACATGCTACACTCGCTGCAACAAATCCCAATTGAAGAAGAAGTAGCGTTCTTTTTCGACTCTTTCTTTATATATCAGTCACTTAATTGTGTCATATGAAGGTTGATATTTTATTGATCAAAAAATATAAGATGATTCTCTCTAATCTTATCTATCATTGGAGCTAGTCCAACATTTTCACATATACACTGGTGCTACTCCAATGTTATCTGCCACTTGATTTTGTAATTGCTAAATACTTATTTAAGAAAAGAGAAGCATCTTATCACTTATAAGAATATATATAGTAAAAATTGGATTGATTATTTTTTATATAACAAAAATAGTTTATTTAGAATGCTAAGTTTATGTACCTAGCTTTCTCATTGTTATTGTGTTGGAAAAACTATTTCATAATTTCTAATATAATATGCATTAGAACTTTGCCACAAACCTATAGTAAAATTGAAAATTATTAGTATTAGTGATATATCATAAAAAATTTAACTTGATCGGGCACCAATCTCGAGGTAAAATTGAATTGAAAACTTCCAAAATTAAATTTAGAATCATTTGAATTCTAATCTTAGCAAACTTAAAGTCAAATTGAATGTCTTGAAAATACGAACCCTACGACTCAAATTCAACTAAATCCAAGCCCAAATAGGTCTAAAACAAAGACCCAAAATACCTTTGGAAAGTTCAAATAATAAATTGGATGATCAAACAATTCCCAAAATTGACATTCTTATAGTCAAATCGAGCGGCTCAATGACAAAAGTCCAACGAGCCCAAGATTGCCAAATTCTGATATCATTAAGGCATTGAAATGCCTAGTGAAAGGTCTACGATTAAGTGGATCAATATCGGCCATCCATTCAAATCACACCCAACATACACTTGATCTCCCTCCTATTTAGTGGCCATGACACTCTTAAAAAAATATAAATAGATCTCTCATTCCTCATAGAAAGAGAAGGAAGCAAGGGTCAAAGGAAGAGAAAGAAGAAAAGAGAGGAAGAGAAATATGAGATATCTCTTTCCACCAAGCTCCACCTCGACCACCACCTGGCCACCAACTATCTCTAGATTATCACGGGACTTATTCATGACCACTAATTGTCGTTGGAATTTATCTCTGCCACCAACCTTTGTCGGACTTCCGCCCGACTTCCAATTCTGGTTGGACTTATATCTGGCCACCGATTATCGTTGGACTTCCCCCCGAAAATCGTCACTAGACTATGGTATTTTCGACCCTCGTCTCCTGCAGACAACAATCCTTTCGACCTCTATTGCTATACTATGGTCTTTTTGACCACAATCGCCCATCGACTAAGGTTCTTCTGACCTCTGTCATTAGACAACGGTATTTTTGACCACCTTTGCCTGCTAACTATGGACCTTATAATCTCTGTATTCAAACAATGTCCTTTTTGACTTATATTGCCCATCGACTATGATGCTTTCAATCTTCATCACCAGACTATAATCTTTCTGACCACTATCGCCTGCCAACTACGGTGCTTTCAACCTTCGTCGCTAGTTTATGGTCTTTCCAACCACCAATTTATGCCGACTACGATCCTTTTGACATCCTTCTGACATATGTCGCTAGACTACACTCTTTCCAACCACCGTCGCCCATCGACTATGGTCCTTCTAAACTGCGTTGCCATACAACAATGTTTTTTACCTTCGTTGAATGTAAATTATGGTCCTTTCAACCTCCATTACCTGACAACGGTCTTTCCAACCTCTCTCACCAGTCAATTATGATAATGTCAACCAAATAAACATGTCAAGACCTCATTTTTAATCGAATGGAAACATCATTGGATTCATTCAAGCTAGGCCAGGCCGAGTGGTTTTTCCCCTTTTTCAGGCATTTTCAAGTAAACATTCTGATGTCTCTTATGAACGCTACACCCGTTCTTTTATTTGATTGTATGCTAGATCTTAATACAAAGCTAAGAAGTTAAAATTTTTGTTTCTCTATCGCCGTGAATATTCTAGGACGCAATAATTAGGAAAAATTTAAATCAAAACAACACATCAATATGATTTTCTTAAATTTATATAAATAACGCATTCAAAACAATGCATTACTAATTATTTTTATTAGCCAAAAAAAAAAAAAAAGTATCCAAAAGAGAGCATTTGAATGAAATTATATTATAAAAAACGTTATGATATCAACTATGCAATCATTTTTAACAATCTAAACTAACATATAAATAATGGAAAAATATAAAACTAATCCTAAAGCACACATTAGCGTTTGCTTCTTTGCCTACATATGTTGTATGTATGCATTCATTATTTTCTATCAATGCAACCACCTTTCCAATCAACATCTCCTCAATAGTGCTATCCAAGAAGCTTATTGTGCTAGAGGATTAAGCTTCATATGCACAAGCTTGTGAGCCTAGGACATCGACCTTCCCCTTCTATATTACTCCTACTTTTTTGGACCCAAAATTATAATTCATTTGTTGCACTAATCTAGTTGATGACCCCTCACCTACATAATTAATCAGACTTTACCCATTTCGAAGTCATACATAGTCCTCCTGAAATTTATAAAATATAGTTAGAAAGCATTAAACAAATAATTGTTTAAAACTTTTAATACTCACATAGGCTTTTAATGATTTATGATCAACCCATTATTGATCCTCCTGAAGCTGATAGTGCACGTATATAGCTCCAAAGTTCTAGGATCTCTTCTAAGTACTTGTTCCTACAAAAGTAAATAAAAATTTAATATAATAATTTTGAGACATCTTCTAAAAATTTATCAGAAAAGTATCAAACATAATATATGCTTAGTATGTGAAATTAAGCCACTTGCACAGAGAGAGCTGCCCATGGTCCCATAGTCAGAAGCCCAATTTTATTTTGTTTTTTACTCTCTCTTCTTAGCTAAATCAAGAATGCTCCAAGTTCTTCGTAATTCAACCTAAATGTTCTTGCCCATTCATAACATAATCTTGCTTAACTAATAAATATCAATAAACATATATGACAAGTGACTTGAGCCTCCCTGATTAAAATTTTATTTAATTTTATCCTTATGTTGGGGAAGCCATCGAAAATCATATTTGCATGATAAAAATTAAGTTACGAAATTAAACGAATTATAATTACTTGAACAGAAAATTATATAACTTTTCTTTGTTTTACCTCAAATTCATAAAATAGTATGTCATACACTTTCGAGGTATTTTTCCCCATGATATATAGGGAGTATCAAACTTGATCCTTATAATATTCTTGATCTTATGAGTGGCCTATTTTGATGGGAAGAGGTAAATAATTGTTTCATATTAGCATATTATATTTATTAATGGAATGAAAATAACTTGAAATAATTATTTATATATTACCTGCAAACTTGATATACATACGAACATTTGTACTAACCAACACCCTTATAGTTTTGCTCTATAGTGCCCCAAAATCTAATTTGAAAGAATAATTCTTTTCATCTTTTAATATAAGAACCACTAGAGTGATCTATTCTTTTTATAGTAAAAATACTAGCAAAAATATTATTACTGATCAAAACATCAATACACACACACACACTATTCAAAAATGAAAAATCATATACACTATTAAGGAATTATACAATCATGTTATATCTTTCTAAATCCTGAGTATAAAAAATAACTAAAATTGAAAGAAAATGAACCTGAGTAATCTTAGATAATCTCACCCTACAAATCCCTTGCACTATCCATAAATCAGTTAAACAATATAAAATGAGCTCAATAGCCGAATAAGTCACTAAATCCAATAATCGCATTCATAGCATGGAAAGTAACAATATGAATATTGTTAGTCAATTCATAGTAGTGACAAGCTACGATCATGAATAAATATAGAAATGGTAAAACTCACGTGTAGTAATAATAGAGCAGTGTAATACTAGTAGAAATAGTTACAATAAATTTGTGTAATAATAGTAGCATTAAGCATCAAAGTCATAAAATAGCCGCATTCATAGCACGACAAGAAACAATATGAATATTGTTAGTAAATTCATAGCAGTGGCAAGTCACGATCATGAATCAATATAGGAATGCTAAAACTCACGTGTAGTAATAATATAGCAGTGTAATACCAACAGAAATAGTTACAATAAATTTGGGTAATTAATAGTAACATTAAGCATCAAAGTCATACAATAACTATAAATTAGTAACATATATTTCTATAATCACACTGAAGAAGTAAAGAGTCTTGGTAAAGCATGATTTTTCCAATAAAAAGATAGTTGTTATTACCATAGTGCTCATCATCAGAATGTGAAACACTAATTTCTAAATTGAGCCACTTCTGCAACGTGTGAAATGTGGTGGCACTATATGGCGCTACCAAAGACTAACACTACGGTGCTCCATTAACTCTAAAAATTATTTTGATTAAAAGTTATGGCATTGAGACAGCACTACTATGCCAAATTAGTTTCACATTTTATAGAAAGCATAGGTGTTGTGGTGCTTCGAATTCAATGCTGAAGCACTAAAGAAGATGATCAGGAGCTATGGCTCAAGAGGTAATGGTACTGCAATACTCAATAAAATGGTGTTGCAGTGCTTTGATGAAGATAATGGTGTTATGGTTGTTTGTTCCACTATACCGTAGACTTGAATTAAGTGAAATTATTTCAAGATCATAGGCCCTCCGACACCAACTCACCCAAATATAGGGGCATTGTGGGAACTACAACACTCAATGACTTAACATTACAATGCTCTATATCAAATTTTACGAATATTTCCTAACTCTTAGCAACAATTTAGTATAACACTATAGCCACCTTAATTAAGCACACTCAATCATGTGGCTCCACATAAATATAGGAAAATTAAATAAAACTCAATGCCAACATAATGCAAACATGATGTAAACACACTATAATCATAATACAACCACAAAACATAATTGGGTTGCCTCCCACGCAATGCTAAATTTTTAGTCTTTAACTAGACTATGCGAAATTCTCATTTAGAATGAACCAAATTAACAAAACTTCTCAAGTGATCTATGTCTCATACTAAATAAGGTTTCAACCTTTGGCCATTAACCTTAAAGATTTGGGTGGTCTTGCTATACCAAATCTCTACAACCGCACAAGAAAATAATCTAATAACAATATGATGAGTTAGTTGCAACTTAATTTTTTTTATTGTTAATATTCTTGCAACATGTATGTTTTTTAATATTCCCAAATATTATTGTTTTGATTACAATTTCTCCAACATATTTTAGAAGTATTATTTTGTTGTTTGTGTGTACTAACATTTCAGGAAAATTATACTCCAGATTGTTGGTGACTTCAAATCAGATCAAATTAAGGATTATTATAAATGAAGTCTATATTTGTAATTTTTATTGAGTCTGAGATAGTATAATTGTAATTGAGTAACTGTTCACACATACATTGAGGGAGTATTTAAAATTGCAATTTTTTAAACTGATCGTACTGTATGAAGTCATTTTGTACGGGATGATTTGTTTAGTTATTTTCCCCTTCGAAGAGTCAAACGAACTGTAGGTAATTTTTGTTTCTAAGTACGGTTCATACTGTACGAGGATTTTCTCGTACATATGCCATCTAGAGTACAAAAATGTGAAGTCCCTTTTAGTCCAGTCAAACTCAAAATTTTTTTGAACTAATTGTATCATAAGATGTCGTCATTATACGTATGCCATCCATAGTACGAATTGGACAGGTCCTTTTTCATCCATATGAACTCTAAAATTTTTTGAACTGATCGTGTCGTATGATGTCATCATCATACATACGCCGTCCAGAGTATGAAATAAATGGGTTCCTTTTTGTCTCGACTAACTCTAAAATTTTCTAAATTGATCGTACTGTACGATGTCATCTTCATATAGACGTCGTCTAGAGTATGAAAATATGGGGTTCCTCTTTGTCCTGATGAAGATGAAAAACTTTTTAAATGCTCGTATATTACGAACTGGATTTGTACTGGATGATTATTTTGTACGAAGTTATTTCATACAGATTCACAAAAGGTTCATACACAATAGTTTTTGAACTATTCATAATACAAACTTACGATCGTACGGTACGATTGTACTCTCTCAAAATTGAAAATTTCAGTTTGCTAGACAGTTTTTCGTGTCTTTTATATAAAAGGACCTTTAAAATTGTCATAAAAATAGTTCTTCTTTGTGGTTTTTGAAGAGCAAGTGAAAGAGAGGATTTGGGAGAGTAATTGAGAGAGATTTCATGCACGTAGAGTGTGAAAGATTCACAAGGTTACTCAAAGGTAAGGTTCTCTTTGTGTCTTTGGTTATCACTCTTTTTTTCTTCTTTCTAGTTGCTTGTGAGAAGATCTTTGAAGAAGATCCAGTCCTCTGTCAACACTTAGAGAGTGTAAATAGACGATGGTACTCTGCCAACACTTGGAGGGTGTGAACAGACGATGATACTCTTTCAATATTTAGAGGGTTTGAACAAACGATAGTACTCTGCCGACACTTGAAGGGTGTGAACAGACAACAGTTCTCTATCGACACTTGGAGAGTATGAAAGAATTACAGTTCTCTGCCGCACTAGGGATTGGTGGAAGAGAGGAATTGTAAAGGATTCTCTTCCTTGCTGTGCATGCAAAAAGATAATCACTTTTAATAATAGAGTAATACCTAAAGAGAGAATTTTAGGGAGTGAATGTAAGTCATGTTTGACCGAATCACTATAAATCTTTATGTCTTTTTTATTTTCCACTATTATTTTATGCAATTTGTTTATTGTGGTTGAAAAACTTATTTTTTACTCTAAAATCAAATTGCAGTAAAGGATTCAAAATTATTTTCTATTAAAAATCCAAGAGTATTTTTTAAATTATCAATTCAACCTTTCTCTTGGTTTGCCTTGAGATAATAACTTAAGTTTAACAACATATAATGAATCAACAAGTGGTATCAAAGCTTTGTTTCAAAACTATTAACTTAGAATACTTTTTGAAAATGATAATGGCTAATTTTTTGAAACTGAAACACACCTAAAGGGTATTCGATCACTAGACCTCCGTTATTTGATAATATCCCTTTTAAATTTTGGAAAATGCATATGTCAACATTTCTTTAATCCCTAGATTATTATATGTGGGTTTTAGTTTAAGAAGGGTATAATATGCCAACTAGGCTAGTAGAAGACATTAGAGTTTTAACACTCTTTTCTGACTGGACTGTAGAAAAACTTGACTTAGCACAACTAAATACTAAATGCTTGAATAGTTTCTTTTGTGCACTCAAGTCAAAAGATTACATATGGGTTTCCACTTGTAAAAGTGGAAAGGACATTTGGGATAGACTTTATATTACTTACGAAGGGACTAATGAAGTAAAGCAGTCTATATTAAATATCTTATTACATGACTATAAATTATTTTACATGAAACCCAATGAATCCATTTCTAAATGTACATAAGATTCACTCAAATAGTCAATTATTTGCACACATTAGATGGGGAATTAAAGAATGCTTAAATAGTTAATAAAATTCTCTGTTGTTTGCACACTACATATGATGTAAAAATTACTGCTATTATAAAGTCAAAGGATTTAAATATTTACTTTATTGATAATTTTCTTGGATCACTAATTACTTATGAGCAAGGAGTGAGTCAAAGAAAGTTTGATGCAGGAGAATAATGAAAGGAGAAGAACATAGCACTGAAGGTAGACAATTTGGAGAGTAATCAATCACTACCTGAGGATGAGGATGATATTGCTTTGATGACAAGGCAATTCAACTGTTTTCTTAAAAGGAAGCATAGGAGACACCAGTCAGTGGAACAAAAGTAAGTTTCACAAAAATGTTAATGTTTCTAATGATGTTATTTGCTACAAATGCAGGCAACCTGGACATATAAAATTAGACTGCCCTAATCTTAAAGCCACTCCTAGCAAGGAGAAGATAGAGGATAAAGCAAATGGGAGAAAGGGCAAGAAGAGATTTTTGAGAGCTTTTTGGGTAGACTCAGCTTCGGATTTATTAGAAACAGAGAAGAAAGAGGAAGTCACTAAAATGTGTTTATTGGCCGATAATCTTGATCAGTAAGATCATGAAGAGATATGTGACTTAAGCTATGATGAATTGCTTGAAAATTCTGAAAGAATTTATACCGCATATAGAAAATTTAAGAAAATACATGCTAGAATGAACTTGGAATTGCAAGAATTACAAAAAGGAGCATGAAATCCTTAGGAAAGATCACACACAAATGCATACCAATCACATGAGCTTACTTAATGAATTCGATGATTTGAATAAGCAAAAGGACTTCTTGAAATCATCCTATACTAAATTGGAGAAAGACTTTAAGGATTTTAGGGATGAATCTGAGAGTAGAGAGCACTATCTGAAATATGATAACACTATGTTATAGGGTGTAAATTCATTTCTTAAAGTGACAATAAAAGCTCTTGAGAAAAATATGATATCCCAACACTTGAAGATCGATTTTACTAATTCTATTTTGAAGCAAAAAAATTTAACATGTAGGAAGAGACATATTTATTATCGAAGATTAAAAAACCCTTTTATTGGAGTTAAATGCTTTACTTATGGGATGATTGGAAATGTATCACACACTTATAATTTACATAAAAATACTTTGATTAGTAAGTATGGAAACCTAATATGCATAAATCAAGTCATATCATACATGCATCTAGTTTTATTTTGCCAAAAGAAGAATCCAAACTTGTTTGGGTTCCCAAGCCTAACATTTGATTATTTTGTAGGTACATTCTCATAGAAGACCTCGTAAGAGCATTTGGTACTTAGATAGCAGTTGCTCAAAACATATGACTGGAGACACTACACAATTCATATCGCTGGAAGTCAGAAATGGAGGCAAGGTTATACTGTGAGATAATATCTCTAAGAAAGTGGGTGGCACATATATGATCGAAAACATGAATAACGTTTTGATAAAAAATGTTTTAATTATAGAAGGCTTAAAGAATAATTTGTTAAGTATAAGCCAACTATATGAGAAAGGGTATAATGTTAAATTTTTTCCCACTAGCTGCATATTAAGCCTAAATAAAAAAGATGTTTTGCATGAAACCAGGATAAAAATGTTTATATGCTAGATTTAAATTGTATTAAAACTCCAAATGTTTTTTTCTTAAAAATAATTTCTGATGAATCATAGTTATACATATGAGACTTTGTCACACTAGTATGAAAAACCTTAGAAAAATTATCCAAAAGGAACTAATTAGAGGTATACCAAAACTAAACTTTACTAAAGATTACCTTTATGATGCATGTTTTTTTTTTTTTTTGAAGAAATGCTAATTACATTAAAAGGAGAAAAATCTAATACAAACTAGAAAGAAAAAGCAACCCTTTTAAAACTACCATAATAGATATGTGATTCACTAAGTTCCATTTTAGATCCATTGGGGTGATGGGGATACCAAATAATAAAACAACCTAAAAGGTTGGTTAGTATCCCAACTTTTCCAAAAGATGAAAAATGAAACCTAGTAAAAATCCCATATTTCATCATAATGGTTTTAAAAAGGTATAAGAAACCTATCGGCAAAACAAGAAAAAAAAAAAAAGTTTTAAGAAAAACAAACACAACTACTAAACGAGCTATCCAATCATAAACCAAAACCCCATCAATCTTAGGGTCCAACAAGCTCCAATCAAGAGTATAAATCTCTGATGTTGCATCAACACAACCAACAACATCCACCAAGAATGAACCAATCAGCAATGACAAAGCAAAAACACCAACTGTCTCCTCAATTGTCCAAGAGTCAGCCTCTTCATAAGCAAAGTCATGCAGACTAAAAATCACCCCCATATCCATCATACTGGAATGAACAATACCAGTAATCTTCCAATGTAAAGCCATAACACCGACAACCTCCTCAAGAAGCCAATATCCGGCCTCATAAATGCCAAAGATAACCGAACTGATAATCATCATCACTCTCTTCACATTAACGAGAGGAAAACCAAAAAACTTCAAATCCTTCAAATCTTTAACCAATAAGATTTGATCTTCAAGGAACAACTGAAAAACAAGTGACCAAACAACCAATTTGTCATTAAAAATATAAACCAACAACTTCCTCAACCTGATTGATCCATGGGCAGACCATTTTGACATTCCAGCCAAAGTTGACAAAGCAAAAACAACTGCTCCAAATTCATTAGGCCCATTTATGGAATCAAGAAAATTCATAAATCCAGGCAATCCCAAACTCCAATTAACATTCATAAATAAGAAATTTTCCCCTGCAATGCCACTAGGACAGTCCAAAACAAAAACAAAATAAATAATCACATCCAGGATTGCCTCAGAACTTTCACAAAAAACTTTCAAGAAAAAAGGTGCCGAATTGGACTTGATCAATATCCTCATCAAAGAACCTTCGTGATTCAAATCACTCAGAATTTCCAAGATCATTTTTGCCAAAATCGATAAAAAGCCAAAATCATCTCGTCTCAGAAATTGCTCCGCCAAAATCAAATTCAAATCAATCACCTTCACAAAAACAAGCTGAAGGAGATCTTTAGGCCAATATAAATCAACTGAAATCAAAAGCATCACACAAACACCAAAATCGTAATAATCAGACAAAATCACCAAGAGCGCCAAGATCTATCTCTGCTCTTCACCTCTCATTCTTTTCTTCTTTCCTTCAAGAACGACATAAACGCATCAATGAAATTCAACAGCCATACAAGGCCAACAGAGATCTGCCGATCGCATAAGTTCTGTTAGAACTGCTCTTCTTTCTAACATTATATGAACCTCATGAAAATGGACATCTACTACATTCCAAAGCATCGCCAATACTCTAAGATCATAATGATCCAACAAAATATCCAAGAGCGCCGAGATCGATCTCCGCTCTTCTCTGCTCAACCAGTTCTTCTCTCCGTCAAGAATGATAGAGATGCATCAAGGACCTCCGTCGGCCATACAAGGCCGATGGAGAACCATCAAACGCCAACATTCCATCAAAACTGCTCTGCTCCGCTCTGCTCGCTGTGCTCAGCTCCCTCTGACCTTTGTGTTCTGAAGAAACTAGGGTGTCAAATTTTAGCAATTCAAAGTGATCACCAAGGTGAATTTAAAAATAAAAAAAATTAAATATTTTTGTAAATAATTTGGTATTGATTATAATTTTTCTGCACCTAGGACCCTTCAGCATAATGGGATAGTTAGAAGAAAGAACTGAACATTAATTGAAGTCGATAGAGTCATATTGACAGAATATTCACTTCCTAAATATTATTGGGCTGAAGTGGTTAGTACTGCATGTTATGTTTTAAATAGGATGAATATTATATCAAAACTAAATAAAACACCCTATGAGTTTCTTAAAGGGAGAACATCTAACTTGTCATATTTACATGTTTTGGGATGTAAAGTGTTCATACATAATAATGGAAAATCTTCTTTAGAAAAATTTGATCCAAAATCAGTTGAAAAAAAAAATTTCTTGGATACTCTAGTGTTAGAATATCATATAGAGTATTTAATAAAAGAACTTTGGTAGTTGAGAAGACCACATATATTGTATTCAATGAGTCTGTCATTTTGGAAGATTTAAGTTTAGAAGAGGATGATATAAAAATAACTCCTAAAAGATTAAGAAGATTATTTTGGATGAAAACTTGAAACAAGAAAATCCTTTATTGAGAGATTTGAAATTTTTTAAAAACCATCCTAAGGAATTGATTTTAGGTGAATCGAATGAGGCGTTATGACTAGGCATGGACTTAGCAAGAAAGTCAATCATTCTGCCTTTATTTTAAAAATATAATCAAAAAATATTAATCAAGCACTTTTGAATGAATTTTAAATTTTGACAATACAAGAAGAATTAAATCAGTTTGTAAGGAATGATGTTTGAGAATTAATTACAAGGCTAAAGAATCAAAGTGTTGTTAAAATTAAGTGGGTATTTAAAAATAAAATGAATGATTCAAGAGTTGTTATTATAAATAAGGCTAGATTTGTGGCTAAGTGTATAATCAAATTAAATAGATTGATTTTGAGAAGACTTTTACCCCTGTAGTAAGACTTGAAGCAATTAGGGTTTTGTTAGCCTTTTCCTGGTTTAGAGGATTTAAATTATTTTAAATGGATGTTAAAAGTGTATTTTTAAATGGGGTGATTCAAGAGGATGTTTATGTTAAACAACCTCCAAGTTTTAAAAGTTCTAAATTCTCTAATCATGTGTAAAAATTAAAAAAGATATTAAATGGATTAAAACATGCACCCAAGGCTTGGTATGAGAGGTTAAACACTTTTCTATTAGAGAGATTATTTGAAAAAAGTAGTGTGGACACCACTCTCTTTTTAAAGAAATTGAGAGATAATATACTCATTGGTCAGATTTATATTGATGATATCATTTTTGGATCTACTATTAAAAATATTTATGACGATTTTAAAAAAAATAATGAGTAGTGAATTTGAGATGAGCCTAATAGGAGATCTTAGAAATTTTTTTAGTTTTAGCATTAAGCAAATTAAACAGGGAACATTTTTTAATCAATCAAAGTATGTTTAGGATATCCTCAAAAAGTTTGAAATGCAAAATGCTAAACAAGTTAGTACATCTATGAGTTCCTCAGTTCAATTGGATAATGAACCAAAGGGAAAATCTTTTGATTAAAAGAAATTTAGAAGAATTATTAGATCTTTACTTTATATGACAGCTAGCAAACCATATATTATGTTTAGTGTTTTTTTGTGTGTTAGATTTCAATTAAATCCAAAAGAATCATATTTGAATGTAGTAAAAAAGATTTTGAGATATCTCTTGGGAACTCAAAACTTAGGAATTTGGTATCCTAAGTATAGCTCTTCATTTGAAATTATTAGATATTCAGATTCAAATTTTTTAGGTTGTAGGGTTGATCAAAAGAGTACATTCTAAACTTATTAATTTATAGGAAATTCTTTAGGTTCTTGGTCCAATAGAAAATAGAATTTTGTAGCCCTATCTACTGCTGAAGCAAAATACATTGCCATAGGAAGTTGTGTTGCACAAGTTCTTTGGTTAAAATAAAAGTTAATTGATTTAGGATTTACAATAGGCATAATTATAATTTATTGTGATAACACTAGTGCCATTTACATTTAAAAAAATTCTATTTAACATTCTAGAACCAAACATATAGATATATGACATTATTATATTAGGAATCATGTATCAAAAGGAGAAATTAAATTAAATCATGTTTTAACTGAAAATCAACTTGTAGATATTTTTATAAAACTATTAATATTTGATACTTTTAGTACACTAAGAACAAGGCAGGTGTGATTGATCTTAATGCTTAGATAAATTCTTCTACAAACTTGGTATGATTGTTATGCGTTCTTTAATTTAATTTTACTATTTTTGTTTGTTAATGTTTTGCTTATGTGTGTGTTTTTAGATTTTATTTTTTAATTTCGTCATGAATTACATATCAAAAATTCTATTTTTGATCTTTCATGCTGAATTTTAAAGTGTTATATTTGTATTGTATTACATTATTTTCATATTGTACGAATTCTGTAGTTTGTCTGTTGTTTTGGAGTTGATTGCATGAAATTTGGATTTTCTCATCTATATTGTACTGTATGGTGTCATCATCATCCTATATGATATGTATACTTTTATATGTATATATGTAGATGATTATCCAAGTAGATTTAGTTATTATAACTGATTGTACGTACAAAATTTTATTTCGTATGTACGAACCACATGTCATTCACTGTGGGGGACAAACTTAACCGTCATTAAAATGATCTTAAATAATTGATCATCTCGGACGAACACCTATTCATATGTATGATTGAATGGTCAAAAAGTCTATATGAAAGGATGCTTTGTAAATTATGTGATTACAAACAGTCGTTTCATTTTGGACGTTATCGTTTGTCCATACGAAACTTTTTATGTCTTGTACAATTCCATTTTTAAACTATACGAATCTATTTTTGTTACTGTATAAAGGGTCATTTTTCTTGAAATAAGAGGGCTTTAGAATTTATTTTCATTCACTTCAACATCCTCTATGAATCCTTCACAACCTTTGAATGGCAAGTTCTAGCAAGTGTGGTAGAGTTTCTAAGGGTTCCTCATTCAAGAGTTGGGAATGACAACTTTCTGTCTAGAAGTAATGAGGATTCCTACTTCAAGTTTATAGCTTCTAAATCACTCCCTTAAGACTACTTATTTATAATGATATCCACTTTCAAGTTATGTCTCTATTTGATTCAACCTAGATCTTCTTTATTCTGACATTGATCCATGCTTATCATAAAGAGACCTTTCACTACTTCTTAGCAAATATGAGTTTTAGTGAGGATGAGAGTAGGATTACCTCATTTGTTGAAAAGCAACTGCTAGAAATTACTAAGAAAGATCTAGAAACTTTTCTACTCCTAAGGACTCGAGGAACTAGAGCACACACTATGACCTCAAAATCTAACTATGATTGGTTTGAGATAAACAAAACTCTTAGAGGCGTTACTCAATTGGTCACTTGGCTAGAGTCTACATTTTAAATCAAAATGCTAGGATCATCCAGCATATTTTAAGAACCTCAATCATTTCTAAAGCTGGTGATCGCAAAACTATGACTCCTCTACTTTCCACTATAACCTATTTTATCATGACTGGACAACTAATTAATGAAGCCTAAGTCATTCTAGATTACATTCATAACCTTTTTGAAACTGGGTTTTCTTCTCATAAAAGCAAGAAAAATATTTCTCTAGGATACTTAGTGACCTATATCTTAGAAAAGAAGTACAATATTGTTCATCTTGAAATTCCCATTGAAATGCCAATATACTTCCCCGATGCCTCTTTTCGATCTCTTTTTGGGAGGAATGAGAATTCAAGTGAGGATATTGAGAGAGAAGGGGGAGCACCTACACCTACTTAGGGATCTAACTTTTAGGAGATGGTCCGGCATTTTGATTCGTTGGATAGTCACTTTGATCAATGTTTTAATTAAATTTAGACTCACTTAAACTAGCAGGATGCACAATACCAATAATATATGGAGTGGATTCGAGGTCAGTTTGACTTGGTGAACATGAATATATCTATGATGAATAGCTATTTCTTAGTCTTCAACCAGCCTCCTCCTCCAGACCAGGGAACTTTAGAGTTTTAGGTATACTTCTTTGTAGTTGCCGTTGCCAGTTCTTTCCTGATGTCATAATGATGTGATGAAGTCAGTGTTTATTTCTCTTTGTAGTACATGTTCTGTTGTTTTGGTTTGTGTTTATATTTTGATGTTTGAGAAGTAATGCTTATTGATATCCTAACAAATGTATCCAATCATTTTGATATCAATAAAAATATCATGTTTTGTTTTAGTTTCTCTTATTCTTTGTTTGAAATGTAAGTTTTCATATATCAAAAGTCAGTTTTTAATTGATCTAAAAAGTGTTTTAAATTAATTTGTATTACAAAATTAATTTCATGATGAAATCTAATTTTTCAAAAATTTAAGTTAACTTATAACTCGATCAAATTAAGTATATCAATCTTATATTCCTTTTAGGCAAACCTAATTTAAATATTATTATTGTAATTTTGATGTCTTATTATTTTTTTATTTCTTTTTCAATATAATTATTTTTGTAATTAGAGAAATTTAATTTTTTAGATTATTGATTTATGAAAGACCAAATAAAAAAATGATATCAAAAAGAAATGTACAGTGTATACAAAAAAACATTGGAAGAATGCGTAATGGTTCGCAAAATGAAAGAGGCACAAAATTAGCCCAAATAGATTATGATGCACAAAGTGTGCCATAAATATTTGAAAAGATGCGCAATGCCGCTAATTGAATTTGCTCTTTTATTTATCGTTTAATCTTTAATTTAAATCAATCTAATTTTCAATTATATTTTATATTGAAAATTGAAACTAACTAATCTTTATTTCATCACTTTCGCAATAATCCTCTATGTCTAATTGTCTAGATTATTTCATGACCTTGATAAAATTTTCTTATCTAGTTTTTCTTTAATTTAAACTTTTTGAAATTTTCTTTTTCATCTTACGAAATTAAATTTGTTATTTCAATTATATTTCAATCTCTTTCAAGATGAATTATTAAGATTTCACATTTGACATTTTTCATTTCATCGTTCTTATTCCCTTTTTGTTTTTTGTCAAAAGGGGGAGTAATATTGTTTTGTGTTGTGATATTTTTTTGTATTGTGTTTTGTGTTGGTTTTGTGTTGTGTTTTGTGTTGGTTTTGCGTCTTTTATGTTAGTTTTGTGTTTCATATGCTTGTATTCATGTGTTTATTTTGTACCTTGTGTTTGTGTTGGTTTTGTGTTTCGTATGCTTGCATTTGTGTGTTTGTTTTGTACCTTGTGTTGTTGTGTTTTAAATATTTTTTTTTTAATGATCTTCATGAAATTTTCCTATATTCACTTTTTTAGTCTTTTAGGGGAGCCTAAGGAGAAATTTAGGGTATACATGCTAACTCAAACAATAATTATTTTTCCATCATAAAAAAGGGAGAGATTGATGAGTTAGTTGCAACTTAATTTTTTGATTATTGATATTCTTGCAACATGTATGTTTTTGATGATTCCCAAATATTTTTATTTTGATTATAATTTCTCATAACATATTTGTTTTTTGTGTTTACTAATATTTCAAAGAAATCATACTCCATATTATGGAAGGCTTCAAATCAGATAAAATTAGGGATTATTATAAATAAAGTCTATATTTTTAATTTTTATTGAGTCTGAGAAAGTGTAATTGTAATTGAGTAATTGTGTAGATACACATTGGGGGAGTGTTTAAAATTATAATTTTTTAAGCTGATTGTATTGTACGAAGTCATTTCATACAGGATGATTTGTTCATTAATTTTCCCCTTCAAACTGTCAAACGAACTATATGTAGAAAATTTTTCTCAGTACGGTTTGTACTATTTATAGATTTCTTTATAAATACGCCATCTAGAGTATGAAAATGTGAGGTCCATTCTCATCCCGACAAACTATTTTTTGTTGAACTAATCGTATCGTACGATGTCGTCATCATACGTACACTATCAGGAGTACAAATTAGATAGGTCCCTTTTTATCCAAACGAACTCTAAATTTTTTTGAACTGATTATACCATACGATGTCATCATCGTACGTACGCTGTCCAGAGTACGAATTGGACGAGTCCCTTTTCATCCCGATAAACTCTAAAATTTTCTAAACTAATCATACAGTATGATGTCAGTACATGAAGAGTTTGTCTGGAGAGTGTAAATACTGTATCAACACTTGGAGAGTGTAAGTACTCTAGAATATCTTTGAAGAAGATCCGGTAGTCTATCAACACTTGGAGAGTGTAAATAGATGACAGTATTCTACGAACACTTAGAGGGTATAAACAGATGACGGTACTCTACCAACACTTGGAGGGTGTGAACAGATGATGGTACTTTACCGATACTTGGAGGGTGTGAACAGAAGATGGTTCTCTACCGACACTTAGAGGGTGTGAAAGGATGAAAGTTCTTTGCCACACCGGGAATTTGTGGAAGAGAGGAATCATAAAAGCTTCTCTGCCTTATTGTGGGTGTAAAAGGAGAGTCACTTTTGGTAATAGTGCAATACATAAAGAGGGAGTCTTCAGGGAGTGGATTTAGGTCATGTTTGACTAAACCACTATAAATCTTTGTGTCTTTTTATTTTCCACTACTATTATATGCAATTTGTTTATTGTGGTTGAAAAACTTATTTTTTACTCTAAAATCAAACTGCAGTAAAAGATTCAAAATGATTTTCTATTAAAAATCCAAGAACATTTTTTAAATTTATAATTTACCCCCTCCCTTGGTTAGCCCTGAGATAATAACAGGTTTAATAACCTATAAGAAATCAACATAATAATTAATTGTCCTGACCACCTGACTTAACTTTTCTTTGAAATAACTATAAAATTAAATTAAATAAAAGAAATTATTATACAGGGAGAAATTATTTTCTAAGAAGCTTACGATCATGCCATTTTTTTTTTGTTCTTTATATTTTTGAGCATTTTTAAAAGCTTTATTCCTATACTCTTCTAACTTATTTAACTGAATCAATCTTTTTAGTTTGCTTCTTTAAGGTTGTAGTTAAACTTTTAAATTGTTTAACTACCCAGAATGACTTATATTCTAACTTCAAAGTTTGGTGATAGGTTTTTCTATATATCAATTCGTAGGGTGAAATTCCAACATGTGTTTTGAAAGAAGTCTTGTAAGTCCATAATGCACTATCCAACAGGTAGATAGGATTCTAGAAGTGGCCCTGAAAAGTTCATGTGGTAGCTTCCATCATGTAGTACCTTATCTCATACAATATTTAAGATGTGGATCCCATGGGATAGCACTTTATCCTATATTACAATTAGTCGCCATTTTTCTAGCTGATGTATTACTCTGATAACATTTATAATAACCCAAACACTTATATATAAAGAAATTGCCTGTTTTGTCATAAAGGTCTCAAAATTTTTTCCTGCTGGTGTAACTTTCCAGGTGATCACCCATCCCAAGATTTCTTCAGGATGAGCATGCTTAATTCCAGAGTTACTTTAATGAAATTCTAACCATTATACCAAAAGATGCCTCAATGTTTAAGATTTTAGCTTCTTTTATTTAAGGGGTTTCATACAAATGTTGGTTTCTATTTCCTCCTTAGGTGATACACCTTCTAATGATTTGATTATTACATATCTTGGTGAGATATGGCTAATCTCAAAAAAAAAAAAAAAAAAATCTTCATGCAAGAATTTTTTTGTTTGGTTTGATGATAAATCATATGGATCACTCCACACACAATGTAATTTACTATTTTAGTATACTAAGGAGATACACTAGAATACATTGTAAATAGATGCCGATCAGGGAAGAATTCATTTATGTTACACTCATGAGATCTTGACTAGAAAGATAATCGGCTACTTGGTTCTTAATGCCCTTCCTATTAAGGATTTCCACATCAAACTCTTATAACAATACCATCCACCTTACCAATCTAGGCTTGGAAACCTTTTTATCATAAGATATTTTATTGCAAAATGGTATGTGTAAATAAAACCTTTGTGCCAATTAAATAGGATATGAATTTATCAAAACTAAAGATAATTGCTAGTGGCTCTTTATTAGTTATAGTGTAATTACATTAAGTAACATTTAAAGTTCTGCTAGTATAAAATATGACATGAAATTTCTTATCTTTCCTTTAATCCAATTTTGGCCCAATAGTATAATCACTATGATTTGATCATCAAACATTAATTCAAAATGTAAGTTTCAATAATGTGCAATAATAATTGGTACAGTGATTAAATCATGTTTCAATATGTTAAAGGTATTATAACATGCATCATCGAATTCAAATGAGGCATCCTTTTTAAGTAAATGACATAATAACTTGGTGATCTTAGAAAAGTCCTTAATGAATATCCTATAAAATCTTGCATATCCTAAGAAACTCCTAATGTCTTTAATAGAAATATGTGTTGGTAAAATTTGTATAACTTGCATCTTAGCTCTATCCACCTCTAATCCTCTTTCAGAAATCATATATATTAGCATTATCCCCTCAACTACCATAAATTAATACTTTTTGTAATTCATCACCAAATTTATTTCTACTCATCATTTCAACATAGTAGACAAATGAGCTGAAAAAATATCTAAGGTGGTGCCAAATACAAAAATGGCATTCATAAATACCTCAATACCCAGATCAAGAAAAATATGAGAAAATTAACATCATACAATATTAAAAAGTTGTAGGAGAATTATAAATATTGGAAGGCACCCTCTTAAAAAGAAATGACCCATAGTGATTGGTGAAGGTGGTCTTATCCTATTACTTAAGTTATATAGAAATCTGATGATAACCTAAATACCCATCCAGGAAATATTAAAAGGAATGCCCTATCAATCTATCTAGCATATAGTAAATAAAGGATAAGGGAAAATAGTCTTTCTTAGTGTCCTTATTCACTTTCCTATAGGTAATGTAAATCCTCCACCCAGTCATTATCCTAGTAGGAATCAACTTATTATACTCATTGAATGTTATAGTAAGGCCTCCTTTCATAGGGACATAGTGGATAGTATTTACCCAAGCACTATTAGAAATCATATATATAATTTCTACATCTATCCACAAAAGAATCCCCTTCTTTAATACATAATTCATGATTGGGATCAATCTTCTTTGGGGATCATCTTTTGGAAGAGAATTGTCTTCCATCAAGATCTTATGCATGCTCGAGGATGGACTAACTCCCTTGATGTTTATAATTATCCACCCAAATGCTTTCTTTTGGTCTCTAAAAACCCTAATCATCTTGCCTTCTTGTTCTTCTCATAACTCTATAAAAATTATCATGGGAAATGTTGATTCCTCACTTAAAAAGGAATACTTAAGATGGGTAAGCAAGGATATAGCCTCTAAATCAAGTGTATCCTTTACAAATGGTCTCATTGAACTACAAAGGATGAAGTATCCAAAACCTCATACTTCTCCTTAAATAAACTAGGGGTATTAAATATCAAATTCACAGACTCTTTAACCCCCTCACTAAGCTCTTAATCACTCTAAGACTTCTCTAAAGTACTATCAGTCAATCAATCCTCCATACACTCAACAACACTGAAAGTTCGATGGGGATGTTAAGCCCTATGAACTTAGTCCCAAACTAACCAAGAGGGGGGGTGAATTGGTATTTTAAAAACTTCTTTTTAAAACAAGGAGTTAAAATCATATAAACCAAATCACACCACGAAAATAATGCGGAATTTAAACGTGCGGAAGCAAGAAAAAGAACACAGAAATTTATAGTGGTTCGGTCGACTCGACCTACGTCCACTCCTTGGAGGCACCCTCCAAGTATTGCACTACACAAAAAGTGACTCTCCTTTAGCCCCCACGGCTAGGTGGAGAAACACTTACAAGAACCTCCTTTTTGCCACCCCGGCAAGGCAGAGAACCAATCTCCTTTTGCTTCCTCCTGAAGCTGGCAGAGAACCAGAACCAAAAGCAACACTCCTTACCTCTACCGACCCTTCCACGGACGAGAAACTCTAGACGAAGACGACGCAGAGAGATCCTTGAAGCAACCCTTGTGAAACCCCTCACAAGCTCCCCCTCACAAGATCCTCTCTCTCTCTTCTCTCTCTCTCTTTCTCTCCTCAAGGCCTTCTTAGGTCAAGGCAGCAGCAAAAGGTCTTGAAAAACGTTGAACAAGAGCTCTTTAAATAGAAGAGCTTCAAAAGAGCTCATTAATTGCAAGTTGCCGACTTTATCGTCCAGGCCGATCTGGACATCGGCCTGGCCGATCAGTACAAAACAATGAAGATCGGCCAGAGCATAGCCCTGGATGTGAAACAGGACGATTGAAAAATAGCTTGATCGTCCAGGCCGATATCACGATCGTCCTGGCCGATCAGTTCAAATCAGAGGAAAATCGTCCTGACAATAGCCCTGAATACGAGCTGGCCGATATTGATCGTCCTGAAGTAACTTAAGGTTTTTGACTATATCGGCCTGGCCGATCTTGCGATCGTCCAGGACGATATGATCGTATCAATCATCCTTAATTACTTCCTTGATTTTCTGAACAATTATGGCATAATTTGTTAATATTGTCCAGGCCGATCCGAGGATCGTCCTGGCCGATAATTTAAAGATATAGTATACCATACTTGTCTATGGCGGCTACTTCTTTCTGTTTTGAGCTTATCGTCCTGGCCGATACACGTATCGTCCAGGACGATCTGTTAACGTAGGCTGCCTTAATTAAGAATCCTTAATTAGACTTTCTGTTTTAAGCTGATCGGCCAGGCCGATCAAAGAAATCGTCCTGGCCGATATGAGTAAAACCAGAATTTCTAAGTCTCTCAAGTGTGTGTGTGAAGGGTTACAAAGCATCAGTCTTTTTGACTATTACAAGAGGACTCAAAAAGGTAAAAAACAAAAGTACAGACTGACTCAACCCTAAACCTACGCATTTCTGAACTTGGCTCCTTTTTGATTATTCGATCGTCGATTCCTGAAAAGTTAGAAGCAACAAGCTGTCCAAGAAAAGCAGTGTTTGTCAATCATCAAAACATAAGACATGAAAAATAGATTTGCAACAATCTCCCCCTTTTTGATGATGACAAAACACAAGTAGGTAAATCAAAAATAAAAAAAAATTCATTAGAAAAAACAAGGTTACAACATCAACTTTTTCTGATTACATCCTATCCTACTCCCCCTTTTTGTCATCACAAAAAGAGAGTCCAGAAACAGAAAAAAAAACAAACATCACGAAAGACTACTAAAAAAAAGAAACAATAACTAAAAGAACGAGGGATCCTGATCATCAGATGGAGGAGGTGGAGGTGGCTGCTGAAAGTAACTGACAAGGGTAGTAAACTGAGCATTGAACCAGGCGATGTCCTGGTCATGCTGCTGCTGCTGGTGAGTGAGAAAACTGTCAAATCGAGCTAAATCCTCAGCGTGGTGATGCTCGTAGCGGGCGATGTCCTCAGAGTGTTGCTGCTCCTGGGCAGCAACATATGCATCAAATCGGGTCTCCCATCGATCAAACCTCTCAATCAACTGATCAACCGGTGAGTGTTGGTGGAGAGGGACGGGGTCAGGAAAGGGAGCTGGAGCGGGAGCCTCCTCCTCTCGAGCCCCCCGTGGTTCATCAGGGTGGAGACGAGTACTGTGAAGGGTTCTGAAGGAATTGTTTGAGTAGAAGAGAGTTGGGAAATCTGGTGGATTGGGATATTGAATTTGGTATTTGGTTTCAAGAACATAGGCTATGATGTGTCCTAAGGCTAGATTTGACTTTCTTCTGTGGCCTGGATCACGAATTGTTGTTAGGTGATCAATGTAACGAAAAAATATGTCAGCAGTGTTGAATTCCCTATGAGCCATGATATAGAAGGTAGTGAGGGAAAGTAGAGGGGTAATGTGGACACGATCGCCGGCTTTTGGAATGACGGAGGTGCGAAGGATATGTTGGATTGTCCTAGCATCTCTGACTAAAGAGCTAGTCTCTCCAACATGGTAACGGACATTGGTCTGGCGAAGAAAGTGATTTGCCGTGGACCAGTCAAGATCAGGGTCAAGGGCAATTAAGTGCAGCTTATCTCCGGTGGTGGATAGCTGTAAGAGATCAACACAGTCCTGATATGTGATTTCGACAGGGCGTCGATTCACATAGGAGGACAGGGCTGTGAAGGTGGAGTTGATGCGCAGGTTCGCAAAAAATTCTAGAAGGAATTCAGAATTGAAGGGGAAAACAAGAGACAGAATGAAGCAAAGGGAAGTGTGGGCGAAGAGATCCATTACCGGGTAAGAGATGTGGACTGGATTGATAATCCTGGAAACAGTAATTCCACATTCTTTATAGCGGTGATATGCAGCTTCATCTTCTGCTTCACGGAAACGAGGGTCAATCCTTGCCCTCGAGGAACTTCCAGAGGTCTGACGGACGCGCTTCCCACCAGCCATTTGAGAGATCTTAAGCAAAAACACAAAGGAGAAGGGATGAGGAGTGAAAAAACATGGCTGGATCGGCCTGAATTTAAAGAAACGTCCATATCATCCTGGCCGATCGCGGAATCGTCCAGGCCGATATGTGTCAATAATTACGTACAGGCCGATTGGTCAAAAAGGCGGTCCAATCGTCCGGGCCGATCAGATATCGGCCAGGCCGATTAGACACAGGCTATCGGCCCGAGGAGTCAGTCCGGACGACCGTTGAAAAAGCAGATCGTCCGGGCCGATTAGGTGTATCGTCCAGGACGATGCACAATAATTGATCGTACCGGCCGAAGTTAAAATGTTTTAAATGCTTGCCACGTGTATCGTCCAGGACGAACAGTGGATCGGCCCGGCCGATGGTCCAATAATGGATCGTCCGGGGCCAAATTTAAAGATAAAAACGTACTGACACGTGGATCGTCCGGGACGGTCCAGTGTATCGGCCAGGACGATGCACATAGAATGCATCGGCCAGACAAATAAACTATCGGCCAGGACTATCATCATGAGTTTTGATCAAATCGTCCAGGACGATAATGTATCGTCCAGGACGATGATTTTCATTAAGCACAGAAAAAGGTCAGCAGATGGATTTTGGAAAGAATTTGTCCTATCGGCCGGGACGATAGAAATATCGGCCAGGCCGATGTGACTTGAAATTGAAATCAAGAAAGGAATGGTGATGATCAAGACCCTCAAAAATAAAACAAAAGAAAAGACAGTCAAAGACACAAAAAAAAAATAAAACAAACACCGAATATTTTTGGATTTTAATTTTTCTATTTTTTTTTTGTTTTATGAAGGCATCATATGAGAATTCTTTTCTTGAATTTAAATTTTTGAAGTTTTTAGGAGATCAAGAGGTTTAACAAAATCCAATTAGAGGAAGGTAGAAAAACTGATTCCATTAACCCTCAATCAGACATTCTTCAGGGTACAAAAAATCTCTTAAAAACAACAGAGTCCTAACTTGGAATAACACAAGAGGTTTTAAGAAGATCCAATCAAGACTTGTTAACAACTAAAGTATCTTATAAATAATAAACCAAAATAGTTTTTCTCAATCATGGAATTTGAAATCAAATCTTTGAACGTATCACATAATTAATGAGTTTTCTAAGTTTTAAGAGTTTTACCAAAGAGGTGATAGCTTGTAATTAGTGGGCTAATTTTATGCCTCTTTTCACTTTTATTGGCTCTTTGAGCATCTTTTGATTTTTCATACACTTTTGTGTATATAGTTTTTCTTTTCAATTTGGCTTCATTGGCCTCTTTCCTTTTTAACTCTTGCAAGCTAATAACTCTTTAATATACCCTTAAAGAAAAATACTTAGTTGTGAGTATATCCTCCAAATATTAGAGAATAGGAGCTCTCTCTCTAACATAGGGAAGAACAATCCACAACACAAAACCAAAATCACGTGATGACTGCAATGGTAAGATTTCAAAGGCTTGAATGATATCAAAGAATTTTGACTATTATGCATAAGATGACTTAATGTAGCAAGATTAGAAGGATATCTTAAAAAGCCATTGGTTAAACTGAGTTTAAACTTTTTATAAAAGAAAAATCATGCCACTAAACAAAGTCAGAAGAGGGAAAAACATCACCAGTTTACTCTCTTTAACCAATTTAGAAAAGCTAAACCTTATCAAAAGAAAAACTCCAATATTTAAAAGCTTGAGAAGTTTCATCATATGGAATGCCAAAAAAGTGAACAAAGCAAAAGCAAAAAATAAGCAAACTAAAGACAACAAAGAGTGAACACAAAAACTAAAAAATAAAAGTCACAAAAAAAAAACTAACGATTTCAAGCAAGTGATAAAACAACGGATTTTAGCAATTGAGCTGCAAGCCTCCTTATGTTCAGTTATCCTATGCTCCCACGAGGTCTTTGGTGAGAGCACATCTGCAAAACTCAACAACAGTTAGTTTTAGGAACCCAAACAGATTTGGGCTCCTTCTTAGAAAATGTAGAGTGCAATGCAGATGTGGTATATATTGAATCATGCATCTTAGGTCTCCACACCCAATGTGTACTGCGGTGAACTGTGCAAGTGTGTGAGATGTGTCCTAGCATGCCACATGAAAAACATTGAATTCCAGGAAAAGGTTTTCTTAATTGGTTTGGGTAAAAATGCCTCTTCTTAGTTGGTGTCATCCTAGCTTTCTTACATATTTCCAAATCATTTTGAATTCTCAAGTTAGTTCTTTTTAATGCATCATTCTCAATCCTCAAATTTTTCTCAATCTCTTTAGATTTCTTAAGATCATTGTTAAGTGAGATGTGTGAAGCTTTTAATGCATTACTTTTATCAACTAATTCCAAATGCTTCTTGTTTAATTCATCAAATTCATCAAGGAGAGCCATGTGATTTGAATCAATCGTTGCATGATCTTTGAGAAAAACTTCATGCTCTTTTTGTAGATTTGAATGTTCTAATTTTAGGCTAGCATGAGTTTTCTTTAATTTCCTATATGATGCATGGATTTTTTCACAAATTTTAAATAATTCATCATAGGTTGGTCTACATACCTCTTCCTCATCACTTTGATTTTCTCCCATGAAACACAAGTTTGTAGTCTCTTCCTCTGGTTCAGTCTCAGAGGAATCAGTACCAGATTCTGCCCAGAAGCCTCTTTGGATTTTCTTATTCTCCTTCCTAGACTTAGCTTTTTCCTCACCTTTTTCCTTTTTTTTGCTTGAATGATCTTGAAGTGTAGGACAATCGGCTCTTACATGTCCCGGTTTCCTGCATTCAAAACAAACAACATCAGAAGATCCTTTAGTATATTTATGATCCTTACCTTTTCTCCAGTTTTGATGATGCTTTTGTTTCTTCCTTAGAAAGCTTTTGAATTGCCTTGTGATGAAGGCAACTCCATCGCTTTCAGACCCGGAAGATTCAGAATCCGATTTGTGTGCCTTCAATGCAATGGTTTTCTCCTTTTTCTTCTCACCTGCATCAAGATTTCTTTGATTCACCCCTTGCTCGTAAGCAATGAGTGAGCCAAGCAAGTTATCAATAGAATAGGTGTTTAAATCTTTAGATTCAGTGATTGCAGTAATTTTTGCATCATAAGAAGAAGGCAAGCATCTCAAAATCTTGTTAACTTTTTCATAGTTCGAAAGATCTTTTCCTAGTGCATGCAATGAAGTAGCAATCTGAGTAAACCTAGTGTACATGTCAGAAATCGATTCATGAGGTTTCATACGAAAAAGTTCGTAGTCATGCAAGAGAATGTTTAAACGGGATTGTTTAACTTCATTAGTGCCTTCATAAGTAATGCACAGTTTATCCCAAATTTCTTTACCAGTCTTGCAAGTTGAAACACGCATGTAATCCACAGATTTTAAAGCACAGAAAAAACAATTCAAACATTTCGCATTTAGTTGAGCTAAATCTCGTTCATCAAAAGTCCATTCGGTAAAAGCAACTTCAGTTTTAAAATCGTTAATTTCATGAGAAGGTGGAGAATAACCTTCTTGAATAAGCATCCACATGCGATAATCAGTAGATTGTAGAAAAGTTGACATGCGAGTTTTCCAAAAATCAAAAGGTAGGTTATCGAACAGTGGAGGTCGGGTAATAGAATACCCTTCCGTAGTGTTGCGATTCCCAAAGTTAGACATGGATCAAATTCAAAAAGTTTTTAAACTTTAATTTTCGAATCAAGCTCTGATACCACTTGAAAGTTCGATGGGGATATTAAGCCCTATGAACTTAGTCCCAAACTAACCAAGAGGGGGGGTGAATTGGTATTTTAAAAACTTCTTTTTAAAACAAGGAGTTAAAATCATATAAACCAAATCACTCCACGAAAATAATGCGGAATTTAAACGTGCGGAAGCAAGAAAAAGAACACATAAATTTATAGTGGTTCGATCGACTCGACCTACGTCCACTCCTTGTAGGCACCCTCCAAGTATTGCACTACACAAAAAGTGACTCTCCTTTAGCCCCCACGGCTAGGTGGAGAAACCCTTACAAGAACCTCCTTTTTGCCACCCCGGCAAGGCAGAGAACCAATCTCCTTTTGCTTCCTCCTGAAGCTGGCAGAGAACCAGAACCAAAAGCAACACTCCTTACCTCTACCGACCCTTCCACGGACGAGAAACTCTAGACGAAGACGACGCAGAGAGATCCTTGAAGCAACCCTTGTGAAACCCCTCACAAGCTCCCCCTCACAAGATCCTCTCTCTCTCTTCTCTCTCTCTCTTTCTCTCCTCAAGGCCTTCTTAGGTCAAGGCAGCAGCAAAAGGTCTTGAAAAACGTTGAACAAGAGCTCTTTAAATAGAAGAGCTTCAAAAGAGCTCATTAATTGCAAGTTGCCGACTTTATCGTCCAGGCCGATCTGGACATCGGCCTGGCCGATCAGTACAAAACAATGAAGATCGGCCAGAGCATAGCCCTGGATGTGAAACAGGACGATTGAAAAATAGCTTGATCGTCCAGGCCGATATCACGATCGTCCTGGCCGATCAGTTCAAATCAGAGGAAAATCGTCCTGACAATAGCCCTGAATACGAGCTGGCCGATATTGATCGTCCTGAAGTAACTTAAGATTTTTGACTATATCGGCCTGGCTGATCTTGCGATCATCCAGGACGATATGATCGTATCAATCATCCTTAATTACTTCCTTGATTTTCTGAACAATTATGGCATAATTTGTTAATATCGTCCAGGCCGATCCGAGGATCGTCCTGGCCGATAATTTAAAGATATGGTATACCATACTTGTCTATGGCGGCTACTTCTTTCTGTTTTGAGCTTATCATCCTGGCCGATACACGTATCGTCCAGGACGATCTGTTAACATAGGCTGCCTTAATTAAGAATCCTTAATTAGACTTTCTGTTTTAAGCTGATCGGCCAGGCCGATCAAAGAAATCGTCCTGGCCGATATGAGTAAAACCAGAATTTCTAAGTCTCTCAAGTGTGTGTGTGAAGGGTTACAAAGCATCAGTCTTTTTGACTATTACAAGAGGACTCAAAAAGGTAAAAAACAAAAGTACAGACTGACTCAACCCTAAACCTACGCATTTCTGAACTTGGCTCCTTTTTGATTATTCGATCGTCGATTCCTGAAAAGTTAGAAGCAACAAGCTGTCCAAGAAAAGCAGTGTTTGTCAATCATCAAAACATAAGACATGAAAAATAGATTTGCAACAAACACAAGCCTCAACCAAATATACTCTAAGGCAATCCTCATTCTGGTATATAGTGAATTTCATAAACCTATGATCATTTATAGCCACCTCCTTGTCATAGACTCTCTTGGCCATCTCTCCCTTATGAACATCGATCATAACCCTACTAGTTGCTAAAAAAAGGTCTTCCTAAAATGATATGTATCTCCCTATCCTCCTCCATATAAAAAAACTATGAAATATATAGGGAAAATAAATTTATCAACCTTATATAGTATGTCCATTACTACCCCATTAACACAAGTAAAAGATCTATCATCAATAATGGTCAGCTAAACCTCTCCTAAGGCATCAAATGTATACCAGCTCCTAAGTCATGCAATGCCCTTCCACAGAATTTATCTTTTATGCTCATTGGAGTGGTAAAGCTATTAGAGACCTTCAGCTTTTAATGGATTCTAAAAAATAATACTGCATTTCTTAATCAAGGCTATAGTCTCAAATTCACCTATTCATCTCTTCTTACTGAGGATGACCTTCATAAATTTGGCATATGTGTAGGCATATGTTCTAAGCCTTATGTAAAAAGAATATTGATTGTCAATTTCATGAAACCTCAAAAATCTATAAAACTACATATCCAAATTTTTCTTAATTAACCTTTGCGGGAATGTTGGTTGTGGTCTCTCTATAATCATCCTAATGGGTTTATCAACTTCCTTAATAGTCTTATATTGCTCCTTAGACTAATCAATCTCTATAAGTTCTTTTACCATAGATTCCTCCTGGGGTTTCACTCTATCTAGCTTCTCTTAGTATCTCTCCAATCCTAAGTTGGATGGCTTTACACTGCTCCTTGCCTTTCTCCTTAAGGTTTACTTTTGTAGTGTTAGGCAAGTACTATAGGGCCCACTATTGATTGATTTGGATAGCTACTCTAATTAAAGTTTAATATTCCAAATAACAGTAAGCTAACTCTACAGCTAAGTCCCCATATATATTACAAAATCCTCTAAACATAGTTTTTATCATAAAACTTATTATTAGAATTGAAACTTGGGGATAATTGGGCCTAATAATTCAAAATTGCTGCTAAGGGTTGTTCTAAGACCCTACATGATTGGTTTGTTTTGACATCCATTGGTTTCCCTTATTATTATTATTATTATTATTATTATTATTATTATTATTATTATTTCATTAAAAAATTGGGTGGTTCCACTAACCAAGATTATATGTATTTGAGTAGGGGTTATTTTGTATGTTAATGGTATTTAAAGTTTATACCCCTTGAGCACTAGGATCACAAAATGGGCTAAAAATGGTCTCTTTTAAAGGCATGGATTATGCTAAAATTGAACTATCACCAAGATTATTCAACTTCCTAGAATTTGTTGCCACTTAGGCAATCATAATGAAAAAAACATCAGACTCATAGATAATGAAAACTTTCCTAAAATTTACCCTATCTAATGGCCATTGAAATCTATTAGTGGTCATCTACTTGATTAAACAATAAGCTTCATTGAAAGGCTTGTACATCAATGACCCTCCAACAACTGCTTATATGATAGAATTTATGGGATCCTACCAATCCATTATAAAAGTCTAAATTGCCAACTAATTGAACAAGACATGGTGGGGTCATTTCCTAAGATACTCTTTAAAGTGTTCTGATCTTTCATAAGTTAACTCTCTATGAAATTGGGTAAATAAAGTAATAGCATTCCTAAGCTTTGATTTGTTTGAAGGAGGAAAATCTTTTGTTAGGAACTTGTGTGCCAAATTATTCCTAGTGATGATAGATCTTGGGTATAAGGAATTCAAACAACATCTTTGCCTTATCCTGTAGAGAAAAGGGAAACAAATGAAGTCTAACAAAATTATAAGAGACTTTACTGTACTTGAATATAAAAGATATTTCTTGGAAGCTAGCTATATGTAGACTGGGATTCTCAATAAGACTTCTCCCAAACTACGAATTCTAGACCATTTGGATGATCATGGGTTTGACTTCAAAGTTTTTGGCTTAGATGCTTGTCCTATAGATACTTTGGTGGATACCCTCTATCATGAGATTAGTATATTCTCTAAGAGGTCTAAGTGGACTATGCTTCTCATTGGGTTTGACCATCTCTAGAGTTTATTTTTTTTTAATGTTTTATAAAGATTCTTTCTATCTCTAGATCAACTAATAGGATTCCCTCACTATCTTTATTATGGAAGCACTACCACAAATTAGCAATGCAAATGCATTATATAGCAAAAGCAAATGTAAACTAACTCAGTCAACTCAAAAGTATAGAAAGAAAAGAAATTCAATTCCACAAAAAAAAAGATAAACTAACAAAAATGCTAAGATTAAATATTCTTTTCTTTCAAAAATATAGAATAAATAATAAAATAAATATAGTTTCTCGGTAATGGTGACAAAATTGTACTAGGATTTTACACTAAGTTTTTCATAAAAATATGTTGGTTTTGAATTAATAAAAATTGATTGATACATAATTGTATGCGTCATTTAAGTAATAAAGTTAAAGTATGACGTCGATCCCACGAGGGACTAAATTACCCTAGTATTGTCTACTCAAGTTACGAAATTTATCCTACCAATATTAATTTTAAAGGAGTTTTCTAAAGTTCCTATTGTAAATAAAAAAAAATTGAAAATTTAATAAATAAAAGTGTTATGAACCTAGGATAATGATTAATAATAAGTTTATCAAAGTTGACACTCCTAATATACATTATAAATTAGAGCATATGCACACTTAGATCTCTGTCAAGATTGAAAGAGTTTAAAGTAGAACTTTCACTCAACTACAATGATTATATCATCATAGAATCCAAAATCATAATCATCATATATCTAGGCAGGATAGTTTAACATTTCAATCCTAATTACTTCCTTACCCCTCCATCAAAGCAATATGTCACATTTTAACTTAAAGTAAGACTGATTTAATAATTAAATTATGAGCGCGAGAAATTAAAAGTAATGTTATTATTTTAATATCTAGAGTCTACTTTTGTACATTATTCTTTATATCACACATTACTATTTGTGTTGAATTTGGAAAGTGGTTTAAAAAAAATAAATTTTAATTGGGAGAATTTAATTTTGGAATTTCAATCTCAAAATTGAATACATCATTATAGATGATATATTACCTCGAAAGGCAAAATATCATTCCCTAATGAGTTCAGATAATTAAACTAAAAGTTTTACTGATTGTAATAGTCGAATTTATGGAAAAACTGTATATGACCATGAAGGATCAAAATGATGTTCTATTTGTATTCAAGTACTATAATCTAGATGAGAGACCATTAATTTTTTATTCAAAGAATGTTGTTAAATGATATATACTCTCTAGGGAAGAGGATATAATCTACTGTTGATCATTCAGACATGATGATAATGATCATTGTTGATTTTGATTTTCCTAAAGGAATGTAATTGAGCTTCGAAAATCAATTTTGAAAAGTGGATGTTGGTTCTAAATCTTCTATGAGTGTAAGCCCTCATAGTTAATTATATTATAGGGATGTTGAATTCTCTACAAATATTATTGATTAGAATAACAACATAAATTTTATTTTAAAAATTTTCATAGAATGATGTCAAAGGAGTTGAATTTAGATTCTCAAATGGGATTGGATTGAGTTTGAGTGCTTATTTTAGAGAAGGATGAGATTTAGGAAGCACATTAAGATTCTAGAATAATTCAGAAGTGCCTCAACCTACTCTAGAGAAGCTTTAATTTGAGTTGATCATTTTATTAGAAAATTGAGATTGTATTCTAGAAAGTTGAGGTCTTAAAGCCTCGACCTATCTCAGAAACTAGTTTTAAATTGGGTAAAGGACAATATTACCTAATGTAGTGCAAAATCTAACTTACTCCAGCCTGGATTGGGGAGCCAACTAACCACCAATAAAATCCATATGTCTGATCTTTTTTATGAAAGTGTGGTAGGTTCATTGTTAATTATATTTTTAAGATATCTAATCCTAGGATTGAGACAACTTACTTTGAGTGGGATACTCATCTATCTTCACTTCTTTATCCTCCAACGATCTCCTTTCATTCATCGGGTTCAGATATACAAATAAAAAGAAATTTCTCTCCAAATGGGTGTTTTATTTTATGTTTGGATATTTGAAATCATCCTAACTTTGATATCCAAATGGAAGAGAACTCTCCCCTAAGGGGTGCTTCCTCCTCTTTGGAATCCAAGTTGGATGCTTGTATCCCAACTTAAAGACCCACTTTCATATTTTACAACTCAATTAAATTACATCAAATAAGGAAAAGAAAATCTAGATACCCTGCATGATTATCCTAAATAATTATAATAGAATGTCCCAAATAGTTATATAGATACATTAAATTAAATCACAACCATGCTTGACCATGCTCTTTTAATTTCAAGGCGATTGAACAATTTTGGCACCCGTAGAAAAATATATCAGTTTTATAGTTTTATTTTATCCCCCTTGATTTAGCCCTACATGAGCATGACCACATACATAAAACTGTGTAAGCTTCTAAATTATTCCTAAAATATTACTAATTTAACACCCATCAAATTAATTCATATATTGCATAAGTTAATAAACACATCAGTCATAATAATCACATCAATCAACTAGTATGCACTGAAAATCATAAAAATCTGACACACAATAATAGAAAGTAAATAATAGCCTAGCCTAAAACTATAGTCGATCGTCCTAGCAAATCATCTAAACTGTGTGGAGTAGGTTGCGTGGCTTGGATATATCTTATGTCAGGTAATTTATTAAAGTTTTTAGTGTTTTGATTAGTTAAAAGGCTTAAGGGATCTTAGCTTAAATTAAATATTATTATTTTAAGATTGATTTTAAAATAAATTCTTAAGTGTTAAGTAATTACTACCTTTGTTTACTCCAGTGCTGTGAAGTTTAGTTCACCTTAGTTATGGCTAAGTTAATAGCCTCGTATGCCTGATTTATCATTAATAACCATTATAAATTAATTGATTTTATTGGTTAAAACTTAAGAGTTTGCTAATTCTTTAATAAAGTTGATTTATTGATGGTTTTAATGATTAAATAGATTTTTTAATTTTAAATGAATTATTAAAATTTAGAACTATCTAAATTATTTAATTGCATTAATTAAGGAGTCAAAAGTTGACTTTTTAAATTAAAATAATTTCTATAATTTGGATATTTTTACTAAATGCTAGATCTTAAGATGAGTAATTAAACTCTAAGTTCACTGGATTTTCAATTTTCTGTATTAAGTTATAAATTTTTTATGTTTTGACTTAATTTTGAACTACATTTGACGAGAGAGTTAACTTTTTGAATTTAACTTATTTTTTGTGGTTTGATATTTAAAAAAAAATGCTAGATCTCAAGTGGAGTTGAATGGCTTTGATTTTGGTCAAATTAGAATTTTTTTTAATTGATTATGAATTTTCAATGTTTGGTTCATCAAAGGAATTTTTTTAGTTATTGAATTAAGAAGGTTTTTAATGTTTTTATCCAAACTCATTCCAAACTTCATGAAATCAATCCCAAAGGTCAAGGACGACCCATGGGAGTGTTTCCAAGTGTTTTACAATTATCTGGAATTTAAATATTTTTTAATTAATTA
Source organism: Dendrobium huoshanense (assembly GCA_016618105.1). Classification (NCBI taxonomy): domain Eukaryota; kingdom Viridiplantae; phylum Streptophyta; class Magnoliopsida; order Asparagales; family Orchidaceae; genus Dendrobium; species Dendrobium huoshanense. The sequence goes on from CM028347.1 coordinate 32,048,751, forward strand.
AAGTAATAATTATTGATTTTCACTAAAACTTAAATTAAGTTCAAATTAGGGGTCCAATCAAGGGGTTTTTAATTTTCCTAGGTGGGGGATTAAATTCTCATCAGTGTGATGTAGTATTTTTGTTTTTTTAGATTTAATTTGGATTTATTATGATTTATTAAATTTTTTAGAGTTAATTAAGGGGTTAATTTGGCTTAATTAAGTTTTAAATTTAATGGCTTCTAAAGCCAACAAACATCTGGCCTAAGATAGTCTGTACCACAATGTTTAAGTGTTTTGAATCTAACCTCTATTGTGTGTATATTTTGATTTCTATGTCTTATCTAAATTCCCTAAAATTAGCCTTAACTTTTCTCCATACATGTCTCTAAGTTGTAGTGATTTGCAATTGAAGGTCTCTAGCCTTTATCAAATATGCAACCAGCCACATTATCCAAGCAAAGCAATAAAAATATGGCCTAATTGTAAGTGAGATGGAAGGGGTGAATTACAAAGTATTTAGGTCAACCCATGACCAAAACACTTAGATGTTTATCCAAAGAGAGACTCCCCCATGATGTTACTCTTAAAACACCATAATAAAGAAGAAGTTCACCAAGGGTTTCATCAATCAAATGCAAGTGCAAAATAAGTGCCTAACTATGCACTATGCAAAGTGAGATAAAAGGTTCCATATGCAAATGACCTATGAATTTGCACTTGACTTAATTGACTCAATTTATTAAATATCAATTAACAATCAAGCCCTCTCAAAATAATCAAAAATCACCTAAAATGCAAGCATGGCATTTTTAAAATATAATTTAAAATTAGTTTTTCAAAGACTAAAAATTTAAAAGAAGAGCTTCAACATTTTATAAATTCAAAATGGCATAAAAATATTATTTAAATAATCATGAAAAAATAGAGGGTCAAGGATATTTTAAAATAATTTTCTTCAAAATAAAAAAAAGATTTATAATTAATATGATATTAAATGTAAAAAGAAATATTTATTAAATAAAACATTTTAAAAATTACTGACACATTTTTATTTAACTTTAATTTTAAATTAAAGATAATAAAATTCTGAGCAAAATGAAAATTATTTTATGATTTTTGGATAAAAAGACATTTTTTATGAATTTTTAAAATAGCGACGACGATGACGACATGCCATGCGGTGCATTTTGGACCGCAGGATCAATGCGACATTAATGAGAAAGTAATGATTGTCAATTATTGCACTGTGGAAATCATTGGCAATCATTACCAGATGTAGGGACGTGATAGCACGTGTCACTTATTCAAGTAACCAGCGATCGCACGTTGTTCGAATCCTCTATGGTTTGAATCAATGGCTTGGACTGAGCCAAATGAGGATCCAATCCGCGAAGATGAATACACAACTAAATCAAAGGCATAAATAACGAAATCAAGATTGATTATCTTTCGATCATTGGTTTGAAAAATGTACATGCATATAAACACTGCCATTAGCCCTAGGAATAGATTAAACGCTTAATTCTTTAAAAATATCCAACCATTTTACTTGAAATTTTAAATAGTTGCACATGTGAAGAGCATTTGTGGGGACCATATTTTTAAAGCTATTTAAACCCATGAGTTTAAAGCTAGGGTTTCAATTTTATCAAGCTTTAATTGTTGTTTTTTTTTAACTCTCTAAACTTGTATGCTATTCTCGTACAAATATCTAGAAGAAACCCATGGATGAAGTGCTTGGATCATCAACAATAAGAGTTGGATGGACCTAAGAGCTACTCTCATAGGAGTATCATTGCGAGCGGATGTTGACAAGTGTTTTTCAACTGGGGAAAAGGAGAGGAGGACTTGGAGAGTTGAAAAAAAAATGGAGAATCAATTGAGAGGCTCTGTGGTTGAGGTTTTATTGAATGAATCAAAATGAGAGTTTTGATTATCTTAAGCCTTAGGGTTTTAATCAATGGCCCTGATGCATTAGGGGTGTTAATTAAAGTCCCTACACGTTCCCAAAGTGTCTGAGATGACAGAGAAAGGCTGGGGAAGTCTCAAATCTGATGGGGATCTTTTGAGAAAGAGGGACCACATCTTCCTTATATAAGCAAAATTAGCGCATGGCCTTGGTTCAAGGGACTTTGGGAGAGGTTTAAAGATTAAATAGAAGCTTAGGGATGGCTCGAATGGGATTTACATAAGCTAAGTAATGCAATCATATAAGCTCCTTTGACCATTTATTGACTATTTGACTAGTCAACTTGGTCAAGGGAGCTTAGGTGGCATTCCATAGGTCTTAGAATGCTGGTAAAGTTGAATCAAAGAAGCATAGGGTTGTGAACATGATGTTTATAGGAAGAGGTCAACATATAAAGAGGTTTGATCATTCTTAATGGTTTGACTTTGTCAAGTCAACCATGGTTTAACCCATACTAAGTTAGAAAATGTTTAACCCACACATTAAAGAGACTTTGAAGTCTTAATAAGGTTTGAATGCAATGTCATTGTGATTTGAAAATGGGATAAGTTTATGGCTTGTGTTTGACCACTATAGACAATTTGACCAAGTCAAATCTAAGGTGGTTTGACTCATGTTAGGTTTGAAGGCATTGGAACTATTCATTGGAATAGGGTTGTGCATTTTGACATGTCGATTTAGCTTGGGGTAATGATTTGACCTAAACTGGTCATATTTGACCAAACATAGGTTAAGTTAACCTAGTCAACTGTTGACTAGGTTAAAATGTCAAAATTTTAAATTACTAGAAAAGGTGTTCAAAATGATTTGAAAGTACTTAGGGTTGAATTATAGTTGAATTGAATATAAGGGTTGATGGTTGATCTGGTCAACCATGGTTGACTTGGTAAACCATGATTGTCTTAGTCAACCAGGTCTAACTAAGGGTTGGGTTTGGGCTGAACAAGTTTGAATTGATCATTAGAAACTAATGGAGGTAGTCTCATGCATTGGGAGGGTCATTTGGTCAAAAATGACCATTTGGGTTATTAAGGGGCATTTTGGTCAACCTGGTCAAATAAAGAACTAGGTTCAATTCCAATGCACTCTTAATGATGTTTAGGATGCATTGGAAGAAGTTTAAAAGATTGATTTGAAAGTTCCATCTTTAGTTTACCAAAAAAAGCCAAATTTGCTTTTAAAGGGCAATTTGGTCATTTTGACCCCTAGTCAACTCTAGGTCAAACTAAGTCCAACCAAATGTGAATTACTGGTTAATTAATCATATTAAATACAATGGATATAGTCAAGAGTCTTGCGATGGGCCCTAACGTCAAATTCCACAAGGTGGAGGGTTTAGTTGCACAGGCCATCAATATTTGATAATTTTTATAGCCTTTGGGTTTCAATTTAGTTACTATGGTTAGAGCCCTTAGATTTAGCTTAAATTTGAAGAGTTGACCTTATGAACATGCATAATCAATATGCAATTGATAAATAATTAATCAGAGTTCATTTTTTTGGATTTGAAGAGGAATGAAAAATCACCTAGAAAGGGTTTTAGGACCTGGGTCCTTAACTTTTGGATATTGACCTAGAATTCGTGGTTTGGACTGGATGTTTTCCTTGAATGGTTGGGTTTGAGTTATCCATACCAATTACAATCAAATTAATGAAAATAGTTGATTGGATAGGATTTGAAGTTTGATTGAGGACTGGCTGGAGACTGGAGTTGAAGATTGAACTGGAAATTGAATTGGAAAGTGGATTGGAATTTAATTAGGGACTTGACTATAATTTGAATGGGACCTACATGATTGACAAGTGGACACCTATCAATCATTTGGTCATCAAGAAGGATCTTAGGTAGGTCCTAGTGACCTCATACAAAAATGAGGTCAACAATTACAAGTTTAGAATTAATTAATTAGCTAGTGAATATAAGAAAATACATAAAACATATTTCATTATTAAGATCAACACAAAATACAAAATACAAAAAAAAAAAAAAAAGAAAGTTGTGTAGGATGTTACCTTAAAGCACTTATGTAATGCAAAACAAAAAGTTATTGCACTTCGAATTGCTCTCTTTTAAGCACACCCTCTCCACACACTTTGTAGAACACTCACTCACTATTTTGTCAAGAAAATAATTGGCCAGCCCTAACAAATTCCGCCACAATTTTATTTATACAATGTAAACAAACTGTGAATGGTACCATGGACCTAAAAAAGATGGGGCCATAGTATTCCAAAAATAACTAGCACTACAATGAGTTTAATTGTTGTGATGTTTGGTTTGAAAAGTTATGTCATCTCTCTAGTGGACCATTCCATGTCATGACACTCCTTTAATGATGTGGTGATAATCATTACTTAGCACTATAGTGCTGATTGGCACTAGGGTGATCCAAGAGATGGCGTTGGGGCACTAAATTATTTCTTTTTTTTTTTCTTAGAGCATATCCACTGCAGTGTTGGATTCTAGTGTCAGCGAGCTGGTAGCAATGTAGTGCTCCAACACGCAGGGCACGAGCTACGTTCTTCTAGATTGGCACTATAATTCCAAATCTATTTAAAAAAAATATTTTCTTATCAATTTTAAAATAAAATTTTAACCAAATATTTATGAAAGAAAATATTTGATTCCCTCAAGGAAAACCCCCTCTCTCAACCTCTCCTTTTCCCTCTCCCTTGTGAAGTGGACTCTCTCCTAGCTCTCTACCAAGATGAAAAGTATCTGACTGCTTAAGTTCACTTTCCCTAAAGACATATCATGATTTTATAAAGCAAGCTGTTAAAAATTCTAATTTTTAATACTACATTCTTAGATTGCACATTAAGATTAATAGATCGTGTTGTATGGCTGGTTCAATTCCATTGAAGAATATCTTGTATGATGGAAAGTTGTCTAGTATGATTAACTATATTAAGGTTCACCTACTGAATTCTCGGGTGAATTGGACTGTATAATATTTGTATCATATAATATAATCATTAATGATGATTAGATCCTGATTCAATTTCTTAATCTATTAGATTAAATAATGCAACTTTAATTAATATTCGTATAGTACTAACTAAGTCATACAGTATGATCAATTGAAATTTTAAAATTCAAATTTGTCTAATTTTTATAATATATATTTGACTGTGGAGTTTTATCAAAATAGTTGATCATCCTATACAATATTGCATCATACAGTATAATTAGTTATACCCCAATTTTAATTAATCTCACTTAATTAAATATTTGATTTAAAATATGTTTGAATAGATCATTTAGTAAGATTTGGATCATACATTATAATTTTTATCAGACTGACTCATATACTGACTTAAAATAAAGAAGTATAGACTCTATAAAAAACAGATTGACTTATATACTGACACTACATTATCTTGATCTTGATGTTTCAATATTGCTTAGTATATATTGTACCTGAAATAGTTAATGACAAACAAGAAAAATATCCAATGAATAAAGCAGGAATAAGTACTCATCCAATAATATTTGTAATCCTCAAAACACAAGACTAAGCTCCCTTATTACAACATTTTCTTCACTGAAATTTCTTGCAAAACAATAACCAAAATAAGTATTTTCATAGTAAAACATATACTTCAATTGTAACAATACTTCATTTTCGAGCATTTGAGTCTTCCAATTCTCCTCTATTAAAGTATGTAAATAAATTAACCAAGAAGTTTGGCATCAAAGAATGTAATAGTGCAAATACTTTCATGAACATAACCATTCGATTTGATAAATATCCTAATAAAAGTCTATAAATCTAAAGAAGCACGATGAATTGATTAGATATTTATTGTATCCCATTACAAGCTAACTAAATATAATATGTAGTGCTTATCTTTGTCAAAATTTCACAAAAGAATAATATTTAATTATCGTTAAAACAAGTTATTAGGTATCGCATATGAGCACTAACCTTAAAATTTTGAATGCTAGGAACATAATGTAAGATATTTTTATTCTAGTTTTATGGGATGTAAAGTTAATAGAAAGATAATTTTTGGAACTTGCCAAGTTATAGGATATTCATTGAGTTGATGTTTGAGTAGAAAGAAAAATTCAGCTAAAGTATACTTCAGAAATACAAAAAGAAATTGTGTTGTTCAAGTTATGACTTAAGCAACCACTTCTTGAATTTGGTCTACAAGTAGATGTAATATACCAATAAAGTTTCATAATATAAGTGTAATATATATCACAATAAACCTTACTCAACACCCACAAGCTAAACATGTTGATATCCTTCATCATTTTATTAGGTACTATATGTTGAAAAAAGATAAGGATATTCAATACATTGGCACGAAAAAACAACTAGAATATATATATATATATATATATATATATATATATATAGTAAACTACTTAGTCATCGATCTTATAGAAGATTGTGTGCATCAATATTGTTGACGACATTAGGTGATGAGGCCGGAAAATGTTGGCAAAACTATTGATGGCTTGCATCAATCTTAAGTGAAGGCATGTATCGACGATGTTTTCCAGATAATGGATGATGAGCTTTAAAGTATTAGCATTTATCTCGATAGCATAGATCAATTCTATAAGCGATGTAATACATTGATATTATTGGGGATGGTGGGCAACAAAGTTAATGGCGTGCTTACACCTTATCAGTGATAGCATGTGATGGCATTATTAGAGACATCAAGTGATGAATTCGATTGGTCTTAATGTTTGGGTCTATGGTGTGCATCGATCTAGTTATAGAGGTTGTTTGCAATGAAATTAACTAAAAATGGTAGCTGGGCAACAGTGGTTGCGACACCATAGTTGAGCGATAATGATCTAGAGAATGTAGTCAGATGATATTAATTTTATAATGAAAGTTGAGCTATGAGATTTGATGAATATGAATGGGTGATAATACACAGGTGCTGGTGGTTAAGTATTGGCAGGTGGGTGAAAGTTATTACTCGAAGTGGTCGATGTCAAACAATAGGTGGATCTGTAAAGTGTTTTATATCTCAAAGTTCACTTTAATTTTAATTCAATGTCTAAGTTCCAATCCCCTCTATCATGTAAATAATTGGGATTTAATTATAATTTCTTTAGTAATATTTTTGCAACTTTTGTTTAAATTCTAAAAATAGCCCATTGAACACCTCAATCTGATTTCGTCGATCAAAGACCACTCTTTTAATATTTATATGCATTATTGATATTATAATTAAGTGGCCATGTGATGCAGCGGCTACAAGAAGAAGAACCTGGGATGAGAAAACTCAATAAAATAGTATCCAAATTTCAGGAGAATAATTTTTCATTATACTGCCTTCTTCCTCTCAACAGGCCATAAAACCATAAGCTAGCTTGCTAATAGTAATTACTTAATTAATATAAGAAAAATCTAGAAAGTACTATTCTATGCTTAACATAAAAAAGTAAAATAGCAGAAGAAAGAGTTGTGGGCCATTGAGTTTAGTTCGGTGTCCGCTAGGGTCATGTAATAGAGAGGTGGAAGCATTAATTCTCCCCTGGCCTAGAGAAGCTTGACAACAATAAGATTTTTGTAGGTTGTACTTCATTGGGCGGATGATAGCTATATATGTTTGTTCTGTTGAATGTGGAAGAAGTGTGTATGTCAGGTGGAAGGTCACTCACGTAAGTGTTATCATTAATTTTGTGTAGAATTGGGAGCGGACCAATTTTTTTGGGGCTAAGCTTAGAGTAAGTTCCATGGGGATATCGTTCTCGATGCATTGTAACATTACAAGTTCACCGGTGTTGAAGACTTTGTGCATCGTTGAGTGTCAGCTTGCTGTTTGTACTTGCTCGTGGTCTCCTCAAGTTTGTCCCTTATGGATTGCATTGTTTCGTTTGCTTGTGTTATTGTTTTATGGACTGAAAATCTATTGCTTTCGGTAAGATGGCTAGGTATACTAAGTGGTTGGGTTGCTTAGTATACACTACTTGAAAGGGACTACAGCCTGTAGAGCAGTTAGACATAGAATTGTAGGAAAATTTGGTGTATCCTAGAAGCTCTTATCACCTCTAATTAGGATTCTCTTGAATAAAGCAACAGAGCATATTGCTACGGGTTCTATTAGCAACTTCTGTTTAGCCATTATTTTGCGGGTGATATGCCAAGCTGAGTTTGAGATAAGTGTTTAATCATTTCCACAACTCCCTTTAAAGGTGGATAATAGATTTTACATCATAATCAGAGGTAAGACTTTGAGGTAACCCATGCAATCTTATAATTTCCTTGAAGAAAAGTTATGCAATATTGACTGCAATGAAAATCTTTTAACATGGAATAAAGTGCACCATTTTTTAGAATCAATCGACAACAACCATGATTGAGTCAGCTGCCCGCTTAGTCTGTGGTAACCCCAACACAAAATCAAGTGTTAAATCTTCCCAAATGTAGTCGGGTATCAGAATGGGTAAGTAAATTCCAGTGTTCTATGCCGTGCCTTTATATATTTGACAAATAGAGCATTTTTCCACAAATCTAGAAACATCCCTGCGTAAATGAGGCCAGTATAAGAAAGGTTGCAGCAGCTACAAGGACTTGTCTCGTCCAACTTAAGCTGCCAAACCTCATCAATGGAGTTCTTTGATCAATTGAGGACACTATGAAGAGTTGTAGATACATCGGCTGTTCCCTTTAAATAAGAATCCTTGGTGGAGTGTATATTCATGTTGTTGTTGGCCAGCCATACATGATGTCCAAGCTTGAGAGAAATCCTTATCTTCTGCATACAGTTCTTGCAATGAATGCAATCCTGATATCGGTCTGAAGATGAGTCAGTAGGGCTGAACACCTACTCAGAGCTTTTGCAACTTGATTGGATTACCCTTCATTATGCTTAATTACAAAGCTAAATCTTTGGAAGAAGATAATCCAACGTGCATGCATCAAGTTGGTGTTTTTTTAGTTTTTGATGTACTAAAGTGCCTAGTTTTCATTACATAAGACAAAGTCCCAGTGCAATAAGTAATTCTTCCATTGCTTGAGATCTCAGACAATTGCATATATTTCCTGCTTATATGTCGTCCAATTCTGGCGGGTGGAGCTCAATTTTTCACTAAAGTTTTCATCTGGTCTCCCTTCTTGAGATAAAACTGCTCCTACACCAATGACCAAAGCATCAGTTTTCAAAGTCAGTGAATGCTAGTACAAGCACTGAGCTGAGGGCCTCTTTGATCCACTCAAAATACTTATATTGCATCATTGTCCAGGAGAATGATGAAGCTTTCAAGCAATTCGAAATAGGGGCCGTTATATCACTGAAGCTCTTGATGATTGACGATAATAGTTGGACAAACCATGAAAGCTCCGCACATCAGTCAAAGAACTTGGAATTGGTCAATCTTGAATGGCAAAGATTTACTGAGGAACGATTATGATCCCATATGGCATTAGAACGAAACCCAAGAAATGGACATTGGCAACAACGAACTCGCATTTGGTCATGTTGAGGAACAATTGACTATTATATAGCGTCTCTAAGATTGACCTCAAATAGCTCAAATGATCTATAAGAGAAGAGTTGAACACCAAAATGTCATCAAAATACACTATGCATTGTTGAGATTGTTGCATCTTAATTTTTTTATTGTTGAAATCATTACAACAAGTGTACTTTTTATGATTTGAAATATTATTATTTTAATTATAGTTTCTCCAAAAATATTTTTGATATATTGCTTTTGTTGTTTGTCTATACTAATATTTCAGTAAAATCATACTCCAGATTGTTGAAGACTTCAAATCAGATTAGATTAGAGTTCTATGTAAATGGAATATGTATTTTTCATTTAATTGAGTATGAGAGAGTGTGATTGTAATTGAGTAACTGTGTACACACACACTGGGGGAGTGATTAAAAATGTTAAATTTTTAAATTAATCGTGCTGTATAATGTCATTTCGTACGGGACAATTTGTTTAGTTATTCTCTCCTATGATCAATTAAAAGAACAAGTGAAGAAAAAATTTTTAAGTGCGAATCCTACTGTACAAAGGGTTCTTCGTACAGACGACGCCCATAGTATGAAAAGGACAGGTCTTTCTTCATCCCGATGACTTTAAATCTTTTTCTGAAATAATCATACTGTATAATATGTTGTTAAAATAGATGACACCCAGTACGAATTGGACGAATCCCTTTTGTCCCGACAAATCCCAAAGTTTTCTAAACTAATCGTACTGTATGTTTACTTATTCGTACAGATGATGTCTATAGTATGAATTGGACAGGTTCCTTTTCATCCCGATGAATGCCAAATTTTTCTAACTGATTCATACTATACGATGTCCTGTTCATATAGACGACATCTAAAGTACGAAAATGTGGGGTACCTTTTCGTTCTGATGAAGTTGAAAAATTTTCTTAATTGTTAGTACTAGACGAATAGGGTTCGTACTAGACAATCATCATGTATAAAAATATTTCATATATGTTCGTATAGGTTCGTATGCAATAGCTTTTGAATTGATTGTATGTACAAAAATTTGATCATACTGTTTGATCGTATATGCTCAAAATGGAAAATTTTAAATTTCTAGACGGTTTTTTGTGACTTTTATATAAAAGGACCTTAGAAACTGACATGAAAAATGTTGTTCTTTGTGCTTTTTCAAGAGTAAGTGAGAGAGTACTTATGAGAGAGTGTATGAGAGATTTCTTGCAAGTGGAGGGTAAATGAATGACAAGGTTGATCAAAAGTAAGAATCTCTTTTGATTTTTTATTACTACTCTTCTTTTCCTCTTTTTAGTTTCTCGAGAGATAATCTTTGAAATAGATCCAGTACTCTACTGACACTTGGAGGGTGTGAACAGATGACGGTATTCTGCCAATACTTGGAGGGTGTGAAGGGGGTACTCTACCACATCGAGGATTGATGGAAGAGAGGAAAATTGTAAAGGCTTCTCCACCTTGCTATGGGAGCAAAAGGAGAGTCACTTTGGTAATAGTGCAATACCTGAAGGGGGAGTCTTCAAGGAGTGGACATTAGTCTTGTTGGACCAAATGACTATAAATATTTGTTTTCATTTTCATTTTCGCACTTTTATTTTTCAGTATTTCTTATTTTGTGGTTGAAAAATTATTTTTACAAAATATATAAAAAATCAATTTTTGTTAATGTCCAAGAGAATTTTTTTTTAAAATTCGAATTCACCCCCCTCTTGATTAGCCTTGGGACATTTGCATAGGTTTAACAATCTATGCATAATCAATATGCATAACTTATCTAAATAATTCTTGAGAATTTCATGTATGAGTAGCATAAATGTATGGAGCATTATAGAGCCCAAAGGGTATAACCTTCCACTTGAATAACTTATCTATCATCTTAAAGGCGATCCACTCATCTCCGGGATGGTTACAAATTTGATGGTAGCCACTCTTCAAGTCCAATTTGGAGAAGCCTGTGGAGTCTATAAGCTTATCCAGGAGATTATTAATTTATGGATTGGGGAATTTATACTTAACAGTGATGCGATTCATATCCCAACTGTCAATGCACATAAGCTATGGTCCATCCTTTTGGGAACAATCAAAGGCCGGGATGGCGCAAGGACTCAAGTATAGCTGAATGAAAAATTTATGTAATAATTCATGTACTATCTCCCACAAAAAGGTGTGCTATCAAGAGCTCATGCAATAATGGGGTAGATCGGGTATAACAACACCAGCCTTCTAAAGGATGTTATAAGTGACTCAGCATAAATAGTTCTTGCCAAATCTAAAGGTAACATTACAAAGTTTAAAAATAAGGAAGTCCAGTCGCTTCTTAACCCAACTAATTTTTGAAAGTTTGTTAGGGATGTTAAGCCCTTATGAACTAGCCCAAGGCTAAACAAGAGGGGGAGTGAATTAGTATTTTAAAAAATTCTTAAATCAAAATCACAATCACAAAACTCAAACCAAAATCACCACAATGAAAATCAAAGTGTGGAAAAAATAAATGCAAAAAACAGTAGCAAAAGACCACAGAAATATATAGTGGTTCGGTTAACTCGACCTATGTCAACTCCCCGGAGGTGCCCTCCGGGTATTGTACTAAACATAGTGACTCTCCTTTTGCTCCCACAACAAGGAAGAGAAGCCCTAACAAAAACTCCTTTCCATCGAAATCGGTGAGGCAGAGAACCTGACTCCTTTTTTCTTCCTCCTGAAGCAGTCGATTGCTGAACAAGACCTCCCATGAACCCCTAAGGATGAAGGATGATGATCAGAGAAGATAACTTGGAACCTTACTTGGAGAAACCTTTGTGAAACCCTCTCACAAACTCTCCCTCACAAGTTCCTCCCTCTCTCTCCCTCTCCTCTTGGCTCTCTCGGGACATGACAGGAGCAAATAATACAAAAGGGTAGAAAAAGAGCTCTTAAATAGAAGAGCTTCGGAATAGCTCATTAATTACAACTTGCTGACTTTATCATCCAGGATGATATTAACATCGTCCTGTATGATCAGTGAAATTTAAGCCTAATCAGCTGGGACGATCTGAGGCGATCAGAAGGAATTTGTTCATATCGTCCAGGATGATGGAATATTATCCTGGACGATTAGTTCAAATTGCAGAATTTTGTCCAGACCATCGCACTTGTTAGGGGTTCTAGACGATGCAAAATTGACTTGATCATCCAGGACAATCTCACAATCGTCCCAGACGATTAGTTCAAATCCAAGAAAATCGTCCAGAATATCACACTAAAATGACGATGTATGATTTTTGGTTGTCCAGGAGCAAATAAGTTTTTTGAATTGATCGTCCCAGACGATGTGATCATATCAATCAAACCTTAATTTCTTTTTTTAATTACTAGATTAATTTAGACATAATTATGCTTCATCATCCAGAACGATGTCCTGGATGATGTCTAAAAATAATTCAAGCCTTAATTGATCTGGAAATTTATTCTTTCTAATTTGAGCATATCATCCTGGATGATATAAATATCATCCAGGACAATCGGCTTAATGACGGCTGCCTTAACTAGGATGGCCAAATTAAGGTTTCTATTTTTTGAACAGATCGTCTAGGATGATTTATGGATCATCCAGAATGATGTTACCAAAAATAGTAAATTCTATAAAATAGTCGAAAATTCCCCCAAGTGTGTGTGTGTGCAAGGTTACTTAGTATCAGGAGCCACTTTTATTACAAAATTAACTCAAGAAAGAAAAAGGTTTACAGACTGACTCAGACCTAATCTACCCAATCTTGAGCTGGTTCAAATTATAGTCCTGATCAAGTGATCCAGAAATGTTAGTAGGCAAGACAGTTGTAGTAAAACAAAAGTATTTGCAATCATCAAAATCCTATTTCTAAAAACAGCTGTGCAACAATCCCCCCCCCCCCCCCCCCTTTTTATGATGGAAAACACAACAAAAATTTCATACAAAGATAGTGTAAAAAAATTAGATCAATTAAATAACATATTTAAATTATAAAGCAAATTAGTACAGTAAATCACTCCCCCTTTTGACATCATAAAAAGGAGGAGGACAGTAGAACAAAATAGAAACTAAACAACAACAAAAAAAAAGAAACAAACTACTGCAAAAAAATAGCATTAAAAAACTAGTAAAATGATGGCCCCTGATCATCAGAAGGAGGAGGTGGTGGAGGTGGTGGCTGCTGAAAGTAGCTTGACATCATGGCAAACTGTGCTCCAAACCAGGCCATGTCCTGGTCGTGCTGCTGCTACTGGTGGGTAACGTAGGCATAAAAGCAGGCCATGTCCTGATCTTGTTGCTGTTATTGATGTGTAACGTAAGCATCGAAGTGGGCTAAGTCATCAGTGTGTTGTTGCTTCTATGCAACAACGTAAGAGTCAAAATGGGCTTTCCATTAGTCAAAATGCTCCACCAGCTTATCTAGCTGAGAGTATTGGTGAAGCAGACCAGGCGCAAGAATAGGTGGGGAGCCTCTGTCTCCCCAATTACCTCAGCTTCCTCATTCCCTAGGTGGAGACGAGTACTATGAAGAACATGGACGAATTGTTGGAATAGAAGGCAGGCTGAAAATTTAGATGAGCAAGATATTGGAGGTTGTATTTGGATTCTAAGATATAAGCAATGATATGTCTTAGGGCTAGATTTGTCTTCTTCTTATGTCTTGGGTCACGAATGATGGCTCAATGTAACAAAAGATCAAGTCGGTAGCATTGAATTCATGATGGGCTAAAATATAAAAGGTGGTGATCGAAAGAAGAGGAGTAATGTGGACACGATCACCAACATTTGGAATTATTGAAGTGCGAAGGACATGTTGGACGGTTCTAGAATCTTTGAACAAGGTGCTAGCCTCACCCATGTGAAAGTGAGCATTTGAGTTACAAAGAAAATGGTTGGTCGTAGCCAGTCAAAATCGGGGTCAGAACACAGGGTGTGAAGTTTATCCCCTATGATGGAAAGCTTCAAATTCTTCGCACAATCTTGATATGTGATCTCAGTCGGGGTATCGATTCACATACGAGCCAATAGAGGTAAAAGTAAAATTCATACGGAGACTTACAAAAAACTCAAAGAGAAACTCGAAATTGAATTGTACAGAAAGAGTCAGAAGAAAGCACAAGGTGGTGTGGGCAAATAAATCTAGAACCGGATAAGACAGAATGTTTGGATTGATGGACCGGGAGAGAGTGATTCCAGCCGCCTTGTAGCATTAGTAGGAGGCTTTATCATTCGCCTCTAGGAATTGAGGGTCCCGAGTAGCCCTCGAGGAACTTCCAGAACGGTGGCGAGCATACTTTCCTCTAGCCATGATCACGAAATAGTAAGAAAAGAGAAATGAAAAGCTGGAAGAAGGAGATTAGTGTGAGAAAAATGGCTTGAGGGGCTCGATTTATAAAAAATATGCCAGATCATCCAGGACGATCGCATGATCGTCCAGGATGATCCGGTGCACTTATTGCGACTGGATGACTGGTTAAAAAAGCGGTGAGATCGTTCAGGATGATCAGATATCATCTGAGATAATTAGACACAGACAATCGTCCCGAGGCGACAATCCGGATGACCGACGAAAAAAATATCATCCAGGATGATTAGGTGGATCGTCCAAGATGATGTCCAATAATGGATCGTACCGGTTGAATTTAAAATGTTTAAAATGCATGCTACGTGTATCATCCAGGAAGAACAACTGGATCGTCCGGGACGATCACCAATAATGGATCATACCGGTCGAAAAAGAGAAGAGAGCTTACTTGTGATGGGCTCATTTTATGTCTCTTGTTCATTGAATGGTGTACTTTGCGCATCTTTTAATTATTTTGATACACTTTGTGTATTTTTTTTTTCAATTTGGCATCATTGCGTATCTTTTGTTTTTTGGCATCATTGACCGCTTTTTTTTTTGCAAGCTAGATTCTCTTTAAAAAACTCTTAAATATTCTTAGTTGTGAGTATATCTTATGGATATTAGAGAAGAAAAACTCACTCTATAATATAGGGAAGAACAAACCACAAAACAAAATAAAAAATCATATGAGAAATGCATTAACAGGATAATGAGAAATCATTAAGTAACATAAAAACTTTGATCATTATAAATGTAAGCTAGATTACTGTAGCAAGGTAGAAAAGATCTCAATTGTAAATTTTAGTTGTTAATTTAAGATAGACTTTTGTTTAGAAAAGAAAATTACACCACCAAAATAGGTTAGAGAAAGAGACAAAATAACCTGTATTTTTACCTATTAGCAAATTAAGAGATATAAAATATTGACTATAAACTTTCAAAAATAAAAGCAAGGCATAAGATGTAATTCAGCGATGATTAGAGAAACAAATTAAAGCATAAGAAAAATAAAGCACCAAAAATAAAAACAACTACAAAAATAAACAAAGAAAGACTATAAAAATAAAGCAACATGAGTAAAAATAAACAGCATATAACATATCAGAAATCAATTGAAATCAAGTTCATACATTTATGTCAATCACATCTAATCTGGTCCTTAAAGTGCTGAAAGTGTCGAAGGCCAGTGATTTAGTAAAAATGTCTGCTAATTGATTCTTAGTTCCTACATGATGTAACTAAATGTCTCCCTTGATCACATGGTCTCTAATAAAGTGATGCCTTATGTCAATGAGCTTAGTCCTTGAATGTTGGATATGATTCTTAAAAATGCAGATGGCACTAGTGTTATCACAAAGAATTGAGATCATGCCTACAGGTAATCCTAAATCCAGTACCTGCTATTTCAATCAAAGGCCTTAGGCCACACAACTTCCTAAAGCAATGTACTCAACTTCAGCAGTGAAAAGTGCAACAGAGTTTTGCTTTCTATTAGACCAATAGATTAAAAACTGTCCTATGAATTGATAAGTTCCAAAAGTATTTTTTCTATCCACCTTATATCCTACAAAATTAGAATTAGAATATCCAATAATCTCAAAAGAAGTACTGTGCCTAGGGTACCAAATTCCTAAGTTTTGATTCCCTAATAGGCATATAAGAATTCTCTTAACTACAGTCAAGTGGGATTCCTTAGGATCAGCTTGAAATCTAGTATAGAGAAAAATACTAAATATTATATCAGGTCGGCTAGCAGTCAGGTAAAGTAAAGATCTAATCATCATTCTGTACTTCTTTTGATCAACAGACTTTCCATTTGGGTCCTTATCCAACTGAACACTGGAGGTTGTGGGAGTATTAATTAGCTTGGCTTTATCTATTTCATACTTCTTCAAGATGTCCTTTATGTATTTTGATTGATTTAAAAAGGTTCTATCATCTAATTATCTTATACTACACCCCAAAACTAGGACAACTCTCTCATCATACTTATCTCAAATTCTCTACTCATTATTTTAAAAAACTTATCACATAGCCTCTTATCAGAAGATTTAAAAAATATATCATCGACATAAATCTAAATAATGAGTAAATCATCTCTTACTTTCCTCAAAAATGGGTGGTGTCTACACTCCCTTAACAAACTCCCTCTAGTAAGAATGTGTTAAGCCTCTCATATCAAGTTCTGGGTGCCTGCTTTCTTCCATATAAGACCTTATTTAAATTAAAAATATGATTTGGAAAATGAGAACTCTCAAAACCTTGGGGTTGTTCTACAAACACGTCCTCTTTTATTACCCTATTTAAAAAGGCATTCTTAACGTCCATTTGAAAAAGCTTAAATCCCTTATAACAGATAAAGGCTAATAACACTTTATTGGCTTCCAATCTAATTACAGTGGCAAAGGTCTCCTCAAAATCTATCCCTTATATTTGGTTGTACTCTTTAGCCACCAATCTTGTCTTTTTCCTAACCATCGCACTAGAATCATTCACCTTATTCTTAAAGACCCACTTGGTTCTAACTACACTTTGTCCCTTAGGTCTTTCTACAAGCTCCCAAACATCATTCCTAATAAATTAGTTTAACTCCTCCTGCATGGTTGATCCAAAATTCATCAGAAAGGGCTTGATTGATGTTGGTGGGTTCAGTCATTGAGATAAAGACATAGTGGTTCACTTTCTTCCTAAGTCTATGCCTAGTCCTAACACCTTTAGAAGGGTCTCCTAAGATCAGATCTTTAGGGTGACTTGAAGAGTATCTCTAATCTCTAAGTAAAGTGTGTGAAGGTTTAACCCTTTCCTCTAGATCTATATTTTCTACTCCTTGGTTAATCTCACCTACTCCTTCAATGTTTTGGAGCTCTACCCTCTTCTCCAAATTTTCAACTCCAGTGGTAATCTCTCCAACTTCATCTTCATCCTCAACTCTAAACTTCCTAGGATCAGATTCATCATTTACTACATGAGCAGTCTCCTCCACCACCAAAGTCCTCTTATTAAATACCCTAAAAGACTTCCCAACACTAGTATATCCTAAGAACACTCTAACAGATTTTGGGTCAAATTTTTTTAAGTGAGACTTTTCATTATTGTGAATGAAAACCTTACAACCAAAGATATAAAGGTGAGAAAGATTGGGTGTCCTACCCTTAAGGATCTCATAGGGTATCTTATCTAGTTTGGCTCTAACATTCACTCTATTCAACATATAACAAGCTATGTTTACCGCTTCAGCCCAAAAGTACTTTGGAAGTGAATACTCAGCAAGCATGGCTCTAGCGGCTTCCACTAAGGTTCGGTTCTTCCTTTCAGCTACTTAGTTCTACTGAGGGGTCCTAGGAGCTGAGAAGTTGTGGCTAATCCCCTTATCCTCACAAAAGTCTCCAAATCTCTCATTTTCAAACTTCCCCCCATGGTCACTATGGATGGTCAAAATCTCACAACCTAACTTTTCTAAATCCATGTGAAAAAGGATCTAAACTCATCAAAAGACTCATTATTGTGTGACATAAATCTAATCCAGGTAAACCTCGAGTTCTCATCGACACTCACAAAACCATAGACTTTTCCTACTAAACTGGTAGTGCTAATGGTTCCAAATAAATTCATATGAAGGATTTCTAAAGGTCTAGAGGTGCTAATGTCCTTACTGGAGTCAAAAGTGGAGTGGACTTATTTTCCTAATTGGCAGGCATCACAAAGGTGGTCTTTTGAAAACTTAAGCTTGGGGACACCTCTATAGATCATTTTGGGTCACTTTCCTAAGGATTTTCATACATGCATGATATAATCTTATGTGCCACAACCATGAATCAGCAATAATAGTTTTTAAGCAAAAAGAAGCAGCACATTCAATATTTTTTAAATTAAGTATATAAACATTATTGATCCACTTTTTTTGCAAAACAGTGTTGTTATTTAAGCTGATAATGCTTGAATTTGCAAAAAAAAATTATGATGAAGCCCTTTATCGTAAAGCTAACTGATGTTGAGCAAGTTTTGTTTTCAGTTAATATACAAGCAAAATATTTGTAATTAAATGATTCTTGGAATTTTCAATTATACTTGAGCTCACCACCTTCCTGGTGGTGTTATATCCAAGAGTAACCTTGCCTCTTATCCTGATCTCCAGCAAAATGAATTGATTAACATCGCCAGTCATATGTCGAGAGCATCTGATGTTTAGGTACCACATGCTCTTACGAGACCTTTTGTGAGAGCTAGCCTACAAAATCATCAAATATATGATTTAGGAACCCAAACATGTTTGGGTCCCTTCTTATGAAAAGTAGAATGCAATGCATGTGTGTCATGCTGTGAATCATGAAATTTAATGTCTACTATGGTGAATGGTGCAAGTGTGTGCTATATATCCTAGCATGCCACATAAAAAATATCTAACTCTAAGAAACAGATGTACTAATCTACTCTTGTGGTGATGCTTCCTTTTATGTGATGCATGTAAAGATGGTTTTTTATTTTCAAAAGCTTTTAGATTTTTTAACTTTTTTAACTCCTTTTCTAACTGACCATGAGATAATTTCAAGGAATCATGTGCATCAGATAATTCTGCATGCTTTTTATTTAATGCATCAAACTCATCAAGTAGAGACATGTGATTGTTATCAATTATAGATTGATCTTTAAGAAGAATTTCATGTTCTTTTTCTAATTTTAAAAACTCTAATTTTAAGTTATTATGTGTTTTCTTAAGTTTCATATATGATGCATGAATTTGTTCAGAAACTTCAAGTAGTTACTCATAGGTTAGTTCACATATCTCTTCTTGGTCATTTTGACCAAGATGATCGTCTGCCATCAAGGTTAAGTTTGTTATCTCCTCTTCAGATTCGATCTCAGAGGAGTTTGATGCTGAGTCCACCCAGAACGCCTTTTGGAACCTCTTCTTGTCCTTTTTAAACTTTGGTTTCTCCTCACCCTTCTTCTTGCTAGGATGAGTTTTAAGTGTAGGATAATCAACTTTAACATGTTATAGCTTCCTGCATTCAAAGCAAATCATATCATTATAACTCTTAAAATTTTATTTCCCTTATCTTTATTCCACTTTTGATGGTTTTTTTTTCTTATTCCTTAGAAAGCTTTTAAATTGTCTTATGATTAAGGTAACATCATCGCTTTCAAACACGGAAGAATCAGTGTCCTTGTCATTGGCCTTCAATGCCATAGTTTTCTCCTTCCTTTTCTCACCTACATCAAAATTTTTTTGATTCACCCCTTGCTCGTAAGCAATGAATGAGCCAAGTAAATTATCAATTGAATAAGTATTCAAATATTTAGATTCAGTAATTACAGTAATTTTAGAATCAAAAGAGGAATGCAAGCATCTCAAAATTTTATTCACCTTTTCATAATTTGTGAGTTCTCTTCCTAAGGCGTGCAAAGAAGTTATAATTTGAGTAAGCCTTGTATACATTTCAGAAATTGATTCAGAAGATTTCATACGAAAAAATTTGTATTCATGCAAAAGAATATTCAATCGAGATTGCTTAACTTCATTAGTTCCTTCATAAGTAATACACAATTTATCCCAAATTTCTCTACTAGTTGTGCAAGTTGAAAAATGCATGTAATCTTCAGATTTTAAAGCACAGAAAAAATAATTCAAATATTTTGCATTAAGTTGTGCTAAATCCCTATCATCGAGACTCCATTCAGTAACAGTAACGCCTTTAAGTTTACCAGTTGGAGGTGTATAATCATCCTTAAAAAGCATCTACACGCAATAATCGATCATTTTTAAAAACATAGACATGCGAGTTCTCTAAAAATTAAAATGAATATTATCAAACAAAGATGGTCAGGTAATAGAATACCCTTTTGTAGTATTACGATTACTGATGTTAGCCATGAATCAAAATTCAAAAAGTTTTCAAACTTAGTTTTTATGAATCCCGCTCTAATACCACTTGAAAGTTTGTTAGGGATGTTAAGTTCTTATGAACTAGCCTAAGGCTAACCAAGAGGGGGGTGAATTCGTATTTTTAAAATTTTTTAAATCAAAATCACAATCACAAAACTCAAACCAAAATCATCACAATGAAAATCAAAGTGTGGAAAAATAAATGTGAAAAGTATTAGTAAAATGATACACAAATTTATAGTGGTTCGGTCAACTCGAATTATGTCCACTTCCTGGAGGCACCCTTCAGGTATTATACTAAACATAGTGACTCTCCTTTTGCTCCCACATCAAGGTGGAGAAGCCCTTACAAAAACTCCTTTCACAGACACTCGCGAGGTAGAGAACCCACTGAAGTAGGCAGAGAACCTTGATCGATTGTTGAAGAAGACTTCCCTTGAACCCCCAAGGACGAAGGACCACGATCGAAGAAGACAACATGGAACCTTGCTTGGAGCAACCTTTGT
The DNA here is from genome assembly GCA_016618105.1 of Dendrobium huoshanense. Taxonomy (NCBI): domain Eukaryota; kingdom Viridiplantae; phylum Streptophyta; class Magnoliopsida; order Asparagales; family Orchidaceae; genus Dendrobium; species Dendrobium huoshanense. Next base: position 32,069,889 of record CM028347.1, read on the forward strand.
GAAACCCTCTCACAAACTCCCCCTCACAAGTTCCTTTCTTTCTATCCCTCTCCTCTTGGCTCTCTCAGTTCAAGACAGCAGCAAACGATCTACTAAAGGGTAGAACAAGAGCTCTTAAATAGAAGAGCTTCGGAATAGCTCATTAATTACAACTTACCGATTTTATCATCTAGGAGGATATTAATATCGTCATGTACGACCAGTACAATTTAAGCTTAATAAGTCTGGACAATCTGAGGCGATCAGAAGGAATTTGTTCATATCGTCCAAGAAAATGGTATATCATCCTGGACGATTAGTTCAAATTGCAAAATTTCATCCTGACCATCGCATTGGTTTGGGGTTTTGGATGATGCAAAATTGACTTGATCGTCCAGGATGATCTCACAATCATCTTGGATGATTAGTTCAAATCCAAAAAAATCATCCAGAACATCGCCCTGAATAGATGATGCATGATTTTTTGTCGTCCAAGAGCAACTAAGGTCTTTGAACTGATCGTCTCGGACGATCCTACGATCGTCCAGGATGATGTGATCGTATCAATCAAACCTTAATTTCTTTCTTGAATTACCATATTAATTTAGGCATAATTGTGCTTCATTGTCCAGGATGATGTCCTAGACGATGTCCAAAAATAATTCTTGCCTTAATTTATCTGGCGTCTGATTCTTTCTGATTTGAGCATATCATTCTAGATGATATAAATATCATCTAGGACGATCGGCTTAATGACAGCTGCCTTAACTATGATGGCTTAATTAGGATTTCTTTTTTTGAATAGATCGTCTAGGAAGATTTATGGATCATCTAAGACGATGTTATAAAAAACAGTAAACTCTATGAAATAGTTAAAAATTCTCCCAAGTGTATGTGTGTGTGCAACAAGAATCACTTTTATTATAAAATTGACTCAATAAAGGAAAAGGTTTACAAACTGACTCAGTCCTAATCTACCCAATCTTGAGCTGGTTCAAATTGCAGTCTTGATCCTATGGTCCTGAAATGTTAGTAAGCAAGGCAATCATAGTAAAGCAAAAGTATTTGCAATCATCAAAATCCTATTTCTGAAAACATATGCGCAACAATTTTAAATGGGTTAGGAATTTTAGTTATTTTGACATATAGAGCTTTAATAACAACTTGGGATATAAAGTTCCTGGTACACCCACTAACGATCACCATGTCGCATGCACTTGGTGTGAAATAGACTATGCCTCTAAGTCTCAATTGGCTTCCACAGGGCTAAGAGTAATTTCTCTGAAACATAAATGACTAGTTCTCCCTCGTCAGCTTGTATTTCTTCAACTAACTCCTATTTTTCCTCCCACATTTTGGATTGATTTGCTTGTTCCTCTCCTTCCACAAACTATGCCTGATGCCTGGTGGGACATTCGTTAGACTTATGACCAGGTTGGAGTCATCTAAAATACTTTATGGTGGATGTCTTAATATAATGAATGTAATTGGCCAGTGCTTTGGCCCTAACTGGTCTTCTAACCTCAGCTGGAGAGCTTGAACATCATTGGACTGTGTGGTTCTTCGATTGCGACATAGATAACTTAGGTTGTCCCAAGCTTCCATCCGGAAATGATCATCGAATTGATATAGTCATTGTAATTGAGCATCTGTGCTTTGAAAGCGAAGTTTACCGGCTGAGATAAGGACTAGACAAAATTGAGCTTCAACTTGGAGATTATCCTTCAAACCTCCAATGTAACGAGCCACTAGTTGATTTTAAGATTCAATAAGGTTGTTACACACACTAAGATAATAAAATTGCTCAGTGTATTCACTGACATTTCGTTGTCCTTGCTTACAATGTTGATATTGTAGGTACAACAATTGCGAAAAATCTATAGGTAGGAAATGCCACCTCATTAGCTATTTCATGCTACTCCAGTTGCAAGTAGGACCCTTTACTTCCGTCTTTCTACTCTAAAGCAACTGTATCCATCATGCATAAGCTACTTCTTTGAATCAGCATGCAACATATTTAACTTGTTTGTCAGGATTAATCTCTATACACTTGAAGAAATTCTCTACCACTCCTTCCAAATCCAAGTAATCTTCAATGTGGAGTCTACCATCAAAAAATGGAATATCAAATTTTATATACCTTCTAGTTTTTAATGATGTGGGCATCTTCATGTGTCTCTGAATAATCCTATATAGGGTGTTCGTCCACATCAGAATCTAAAATTCTAGAAATAGAGCAGGGGCTCTTCTTTGCAAAGGACTTGTGTGTGCAAGTGCTCTCAGATCCGGTATGGATACTAGAGAAAAGGGGTGAACTGTAGGATTGGTAGAAGCTTTTATTTGTCGCATCTCGTCTCACTTTTCATCTACGAAATCGAAAAAAGTGGTCATGAACTCATCCAATTGCTTCGACGTGTGCTGGTGCATCTCCCACAATGCCACCAGACTCTGATCGCCATCGGGCTTGGGTTGGTTACTTCCTGAGGCCATTCATGTAATTGCCTAGCTTTAATACCAGAACTGGTGTAACTGTTACAAAAAGAAAAACTTGGGACAAGATAACTCAATAAAACAATAACTGGATTTCAAGAGAATATTTTTTATTCTATGTCCTTCTTCCTTCAACAGGCCATAAAACTATAAGCTAGGTTACTAACAATAATTACTTAATTAAGATAAGCAAATTCTAAAAAACTATTGTACTATGCTAAATAGAAAAAGTAAAGTAGTAGAAAAAAGAGCAGTGGGTTGCTGACCTGAATGTGGTGTCTCTATATATCTCTCTATTCTATAATTTTTTAGGGGGACAAAATTTCCTTTTTTTTTAATTTAAAGAATGCATTGAGACAAAATCTGTATAATGAATTCCTAAACGGAGGTTCCTTTCCATACAAAAGAACAAAACTATGAAAAAGAAGAGGAGAAAGAAGGCGAATAGATACACTCTTAATGAGCTGGCCAAGCTGTGGTAGGGCCCTTTACTACTATAGTTTTACAGTAGATTTAAAAGCAAAAAATATTATAACAAAATATTACAATTAAATTTTTATTAACATAAACTTAAAATTTTAACACACACCAAATTCTTATAATATTTCTTATAAGAATTATATAAAAATAATTTCACATTTACTTATTAATATTGAAAGCCTTTCTTTTAGATATATGCTACGCCAATTACAAGATATTATAATATATATATATTATATATATATATATATAATATATATGTATGTATGTATGTATTTAATGGAAGCGTGGGAAGCTTTTCTATTTAATAACTTGGAATTTTTATTAGGTCCGGTGTAAGGACGTAGAGGAAGGTCTGGTCGGAGACAAAATCCTGCGAAAAAACTCGGTATTTGCTCGGTATTGCTAGGTATTATTTGATAATAACGAGGAATACCGCTCTGTGAAGACAAATACCGAGTTATACAGAGCTTACCGAGTTATACAGAGCTATACCGAGCAATACTGAGTTGTACCGAGTTTTTTCTAGGAAAAACTCGGTACAACTTTTGTATAACTCTGTATTGCTTGGTATAGCTCGATATAACTTGGTATTGGGTCTTCACGTGATGGTATTCCTCGTTATTGTTTGGTATTGCTCGGTATTTGCTCGGTATTTCTCATTTTTTGGTGCGATTTGGCCTCCGACCGGACGTTCCTCTAGGTCCGATTGGAGGACGTAATAATTGTTCAATAACTTGTGAGCTTTCTAAAAATATCGTGCGTTTAATCTCCACCGATTAAATATTTTATGCCATTTAAATCAATGGACAAACAATAATTGTTTGTTTGAAATGAAGTGAAGGTGAAGACAGATTGGGCCCTTCCAAAGTGAACACTTACTGTATTTATGGAAGCTGATATGGGAAGCATGTGCAGAGCTGTAGAGATGAAATTGCTTCAGAGTTTTTGCTTCTTTCTTCTTCTCTCAGTTGTTTCTCCACTGAGGGAGGTTCCTCCAAGCTTTTGTTCTGCACAAATTGAGGGTAAGGGAGTTCTCCAATTTCCCTTCTGTAATTGTCCAGTTCTATTGATTTTTAAGGAATTTCTGAAATTTTTATATTAGAGTTTTGGTTTTCGCTCTTACTACTTTATGAAACAACTTTTAGTACATTTTTTTTTTTAAAATTTGATTCTTAAAGCAGTAAAAAAGTTATCCAAAATGAAGCCTTATTTTAATCATTGAGTAGACTTCTATGTTAAAATTTTTAAAATTTTGAGGGAGAAGAACTAAAAAAGAACGGGGCTATAAATTATTACTTGCATTTAGTTCAAATGATCCCTAAATTTTTATGATTTCTTCAATCTTTTCTTAAATTTCAATTATTATTTTCTAATATGTTCTATTAAATTTTATGATTTTTCTCAATGAAAATTTTGAAATTATTCAGCTTATGATCAGTATAAAATAATTCCTATCTTTCATACTGTTTTTAAAACAGCTTTATAATATAAAAAATTTAGACCTAAAATTTAACTTCAAAAAACTTTTGTACTAAAAATAATAATGATAAGCTGTCACAAATGAAACATAAATATTTTAGGGTTTGGATCTGCTATACTTTCATATGGTTGCTGTCAAATATCTATCTTTATTGAAGGGAAACACATCCAAATCAATTAGAAAATGAGGTAGTTAGTAATAATGGCATAATTAATCAAATTTAAGGAATTAGGTATATTTTCTTTTTTTATGTGGTCCTATATACAAGGAATAATTGGAAGATTTTAAGTATTATTTATGTTGCGTGTTAGAACATATACAATTATAGAGAGATATATAGAGTTTAAGATCTTAATTATGTACAAAGTTTAAATTCACACACAAATAAAAAGAGGAGGTGCCAGAGTAATATGAGACACCTGATTTTTTACGTGAATAATCTAGAAAAAAAATCACAAGGTTTGACCCAATTGAAATGATTCTGCTAACGTTTATCAATGATTAAAAATGATGTCCATTATTGGGGCAAGATGTTGACATAATGTAGAAATTATATGTCTTATAGAGCAAATTATATGGTTAGAGTCGGAAAAATCAATTGACATGAGCGTTGTTCTCAAGAAATCATTGGCATATTTGTTTGGTCCGTAGAACCGTAGTCGGGGATGGTGGTTAAATATATCAAAGGTTGGAGGGATCATAATCAGATGATGGTAGATGGAGGAAACGTAGTCAAGAGAATGTGCTCAAATGGACCATAGTCTAGTGTCGAGGTCGTTGTGATTGTAGTGAGTGACAATGGACTAAGAATCAAAATTGATGGATAATGGTGGCTTGAGGACCATAATTAGTCGATGATGGTCTATGGCCTATAGTCAGTAGGCAATGATGGTCTAAGGACCTTAGTAGGCGGGTAAAGATAGTTTGAGGATCATAATCAGGGGACGGTGGTTCGAGAATCATAGTTGGTGGGTGACGGAAGTCTGAGGGATCGTAGTCGGGTGACTAATATTGAAACGACTATACTAGCTAAAAGTGCATTTAAAATCGTAGTCATCGGGTTGGTGGTCTGAGGGATGTAGTTGGCAGACGACGGAGTTTGGAGAAACTATAGTCAACAAGCGATGTAGGCTGGAAAGACCATATTTAGTGGGTAACTGAGGTCGAAGAGATCACAGTCTTGTGACTAAGGTTAGAGGGACCGTAGTCATGTGATCGACAGTGGTCTGAGGACTGTAATCGAGTGATTGAGGTTTGAGGACTTTAATCGATGGACAACCTGTCATACCCCATAATTTATATTTGGAAGAATGGTTTCTATCTATTATTTAATCATTTAACTAGAGCTTACCAATTTTATAAAAAGTGAAGAAAACATAATTACATTTATATTCATCAATATTTAAAATTTAATACAAGCCCAAAATAATACATATACAATAATCATATTGTTTAGTGAACTTTCTTCTCTTAATGAATACTTGTCTACAAAAAAGACAAAAACTACTAAGGTGTCAGCAACTCAAAACTTCCTCAAGCTTTCTTACCCTAAGTTGAAAATATATAAAAATTATTTAATGAGCCTAAATCCCAACAAGCACAAATATCTAAAGCTAAAATTAGTACACAATATAAAACAATCATATCATATTAGATAAATAGTCATTTATCATCAGTTACATATAATGTATCATATTATATTGTATTAGTGGCGTAACATTATCATATCAATCTTACTACTTATCATTCATGTTTTTGATGTTATTCAATAAATATGATTACTATTATTAATTACAAACAAGTAGTATTAAGTCAATCTTATCTATCATGTGTCATCTTTCTTCGCTATTATATCATATAAATTAATTGTAATCAGGCTTATCCATCTTATTACCACATATATCCCATTGCCATATATTGTAACCATATTATCAATGTATATATGCATCTATGTATGACTTAATAAGACTGGACATCCAACTTTAAATGTGATGTTTTACCTCCTTTTATCTCTCATCGATCAATTTAATCATTAAATCGTTATATCATTAATCATCATTATTATCCTTATATGTGGTTTTCAATAATCTTAAAGTGTTGCCACTCTTTTCCCTTTGGCATAATCAGTCATCAATTACATGCTAAAACTGAGATAGCACTATAAACCATCTTTAAAGGAAAGCTTGTTGGCCCTCCCTCATGTAAAGGGTATTAACATTTTAAGAACCAACCCTTATTATTTATAGTACTGATAGTAAGCCTTCCTTTCCTACATGCAATTACCACATGCATTACGTATCAGTAGTATTATTTTCTTATATGAAATGTAATAATCTGTGAATGAAAGAAAATCAGTAAAATATGCATTAACTTCAGGAAATAATTTTTTTTTTAATTTCAAGAAATCATAACTCTCAATTTGTTCAATAAAATTTAGTAATATTTCATTCAAAATGCTCATAATAACAAGCTCTACCACATATCAAAAGTTATGAGGTTAAAGTTCATAGAAACGGGAGATATCAGGTTTCTATCACTTTTAGGAGAGAAAAAATATATCAAACTTAGAATCATTGAAAACAAATACGAAGTAAAGATTATTTATTACGATCAATGCAACTTTTGTAATAGGATTGATAAATGTTGAAGTTTTGAAGAGCTTTCTTTGTCCTTTGTCCCCCCTCTCACCCTCTCTCCCTCTCTCCTTTCTCTTCTTCTTCTCCTTTCTTTCTTTCCTAGCCAAGCCAACAAAAAGGGAGGAGGGGTGATGGAAGGGATATATATATTATATATTATATAATATATATATTATATATATATATATATATATATATATATAATATATATATATATATATATATATATCTATATATATATATCTATATATATATATATATATATAAAACTCATTTATAGTGTTAAGTGTTATGGTGCTCTCCTGACACATTGTCGCTACGTTGAATGTGATTTGAGCATCACTGTATGAAAAAGAGTATTAGTGCCGACATGCAAAATTTTAGGCCCCGAATGCCATTGCACCCAAAGGCATAGCATCAAAGCACTATAGTTCAAAATTTAATTTTTGAAATAATTCATTTTAAGTATTTTCTTGGGTTGTGTACTCTACCAAGGTTGAAAGGATATTATTAGATTAATGATTGTCTTAAGGACCATTATCGGCGGTGCAATGTATGTCTAGTGATGATGATCGATTGATGGCCTAGTGGCAATGGCTACCCTACAAACGTTCAGTGGTGGAGGTCGAACAAAGGTCTGACAATGATAGTGGCTAGGTGGAAATCAGATGGCATTGGCTGACCAAAAGCTAGATGGCGTTGGCAATGAGTAGTGAAGGCCGGATAAAGGTCTTAAGATGATGACCAAATAGTGGTTTGACGATAATAACCGGGTGGATGTCCATTGACGATCAAAAAGTGAAAGCTCAACAGCGATTGCCAACAGGTGATGGTTAGCCAATAGTGGTACTTCGGGGTAGCTTTGAAATTATTCATGTGCCCTAAAGCTCACTTGAACCTCTAGCCCTATGTCCAACTAAGCTTCCTCTTCATGTAGGGAGATGTGGACTATTTATAGATTTTTGCTAGTGACATGCCCTATTAAATATAGTGAATCCAGAGCAAATTCATAGTGCTCTATCGATTCATAAAATTCCTCAATCATAAAAGTGTTTCATGAACATTTATGTGTCTAAATGGTGCTAGAATCAATTGAATTTGGGTTCATTGGATTCGTCTCGTCGACCGCTTTATTTTATTATAAGCTTGCTATATTGGGATATTATTTGATCATCCAATAGATATATCCAAACTTTCAAATATGTTTTAAGCTCTTGATTTAGACTCAAATTGAACCGATTTTGGTGTCTTTGGTTGTCAAATTTCATTTTGATTATAATTTATTGAAATTAAAGTTTAGATGGTCACAAATTACTATATATTTGAAGTTTCCAATTTACATATATTTGAAGATTCAGGTATGATCCAGACAATTTTTAGTGACTATTAATTTTCCTATATTAATTTTATAAAAAATGTATTTTTTTTTTGTCTTGAGAGATTTTTTGGAAAAACTTGCATAACAAAGTCTAATATAATTTATTACGGAAATAATAAATATTTAAATCTCTAAAAATTTTAAAATTAAATAAAAAAAAAATCAGTTTTTTTTTAATATTAAGTTTTTGTTCCTCCAATTTTCCTAATCTATGTTTCTCCCCTATACAGCCATTATCAACCTGCAGCTGCAGCACAACTCCTCTGGTATCCGCCTCCCCCTTCACCATCCTCAGAGCCCCTGCTCCCCGTCTCCCCTCTCCAGCGACCTTCCCTTCTCCGACATCCTCCACCACGATTCCACCCGCGTCAACTCCCTCCTCCACCGCGTCACCACCTCCGCCGCCTCCATCCCTCTCTTCAAGGGCACCGCCCTCGGCACCTCCAATTACGTCACCCGCATCAACATCGGCACCCCATCAAAACCTTACACCGTTGAAATCGACACCGGAAGCTCCCTTCCATGGCTCCAATGTCTCCCTTGCAAGCGCTACTGTCACCGCCAACTCGACCCCATCTTCAACCCAGCCGCCTCCTCCACCTACCGCACCATCCCCTGCTCCGCCGCTTACTGCTCCGCCCTCTTATCTGCCACCCTCTACCCCTCCGGCTGCGACAGTTCCCGCACCTGCACCTACGAAGCCGGCTACGGCGATGGCTCCTTGTCCTTTGGCTACCTATCGCAAGACACCCTCTCACTCTCCCGTAGCGTCGCAGCCTTCCCCAAATTCATCTTCGGCTGCGGCCAAAACAATAAAGGTTTGTATGGAGAGTCGGCCGGCATCTTCGGCCTCGCCAAGAATAGCATTTCTCTCTTCTCTCAAATCAGCCCCAAATTCGGCAGCTCCTTCTCATACTGCCTCTCTTCTCGCTCCGCCACCGGCTACCTCTCGTTCGGCGGCTACAATCCTGGCAAATTCGTCTTCACACCCATGACAAAGAGTTCGGCTGACGAAAGTCTCTATTCTTTGAAACTGTCGAGTATCGCAGTGGCGAGGCAGAGCATCGCGGTATCCGAAGAATCACCGTCGATCATTGATTCAGGGACGGTGATCACGAGGCTGCCGGAGGCGGTGTATAGTGCGGTCAGAGCAGCGGTGGTGAGGGCGATCGGGGGGAAGGTGGCTCGGGCTCCGGCGTATTCGATATTCGATACGTGTTATAAGGGGAGTGCGGCTGAGGTGCCGACACTGGAAGTTGCGTTTGTGTTTGGCGGAGGAGCGGTGTTGAGGCTGCCAGGAAGCAATGTGATGTTTGATGTGAATAGCGGGGTGTCGTGTTTGGCGTTTGCGGCGGCGAAAGGGGTGACGATTATTGGGAATTGGCAGCAGAAGACGTTTGATGTTGTGTATGATGTGGGGAAGGGGAGGATTGGATTTGCCGTCGGAGGCTGTGGATGAGAGGCGGCGGTGATTCCGGCGGTTGAATATGGGGCATTTGGGTTGTTTGTTTGAATGGAAAATGATGATGGGTGATATGACATTGTAAAATAAATAAAAACACTACACCAATGCCTCAACTTACAAAAACAATGTAAATAAATAAAGGGAAATTTACATACATATCACTTTATAACATCCTATTTACATATCTAACACCTAAAACTTTAATATTACATGAATACCACCCTAAATTATTTTAATATCAAATATACCACTTACATTTATTTCCTAAACCCTAAACCCATAAATAAATGCCATATATGATGAGCAGCACACTGGACAATACAATTAGTTCTCATCATCATAGGAATATTTTAAAATAAATAAATAAATAAGAACTCATAGTGCCATCTAAATGTTTTCTTTATATGCTTTTAGATTTCATCAATTATATAATATGAGGTACAAATAAATGATATACAAAGAGAGCCTATAAACAAGACCAAATAAGATCTACAACACATATCTTCCACAAATCTGAATAGTTATCCGAATTTTCTCATTCAATTTAAAGCCGTTCATTTATGCATAAATATTTTCTTGAAAATGTTGCTTAGCACTTCAATACAGAAAATATCAGCTTGTTTAGGTTTGACTTGAATCTCCAAAACTAAGACCAACAATCTTTCAAACTTATCTCTCTTGGAAGTTGTTTGGATCCTGCCAAGTGCTGGTAGAAATAATTGAAACACGAAAATTGTTTGAATTTTAGTTTGAAATGAAATCAATTTGAATTGGATCGAGTTGAGTTTTAAAATGCAAGTATAGCTATTTTCCAGTAAAATATTTTTATTTATGGATTTCATATAGATGAAATTCGATCCTAAAAACATTGTAGGAAACTATTGCAATGGAATATTTTCACTGAAAAAATTTTGTAGCAAATTATCGGAGGACATTTCAGTCGAAATACGATGCAATAAAAATGTCTCATAACATCGATCATTTCCAGTGTTCATACCGAAAACTCACAAGCCGTCGAAAATGGTGATGGAATATCAGCAGAAACTTCCTCCAACAATTTCAACGGACACGAGCACTACCAGTATTTAAAGAAATTATTACGTGTGAGGAGTCACGACGTAGAGTTACATTTGGACTCTAATAAAAGAGTGACATGTGTTTTTATACACAGTAAGTACAAATTATATGATTGTGTACACAATATGTATAAACTTGTACAGTCTCTATATAATTTGTACATAATGTGTACAAATTTATACATATTATGTACAGAAATATATGCCACATTTTTATTGGAGTCCAGACATAACTCTACGTCCGGACTCCACACGTAATAATTTATTTATGACTACTTCAATCTTCCAGAATTTTCCAAGCGGCTTTTTCCACTAGTATCGCACAAGAAAATCTGTACCATCATTTCCCATAGAATATCCACCAAAACTTTGCCAAAAGCCTATAAGAAAATTAAAAAAAACATTGTTGACTAAATTTTCCTTTAAAACATTGTAACTGGACAATTTTCTTAAATTTATATAAGTAACTTGTTCAAAACAATGTATTCCTCCTTATTTTTATTGACTACATATATAGAAAATTTATTTAAAAATGATCATTTGAAATGCAATTATATATATTATAAAAAAAGTATGATATAAACTATCAAAAAAAAATTTTAACATCCCAAACAAAAAAAAATATAAAATAGATAATTATAAAACATTATGTGCATTCATTTATTTTGTCAATGTAACCACCTTTGTACATAGCAATTCCTCAATAGTAATTTCTTTGAAGCTTACTGTGTTAGAGGATTGAGCTTCATATACTTAGGCTTGTAAGCCTAAGTTATGAACTTGTCTTCAATTATTTAATATAAATTGGTCTACAACTCATACATAGCTCTCAAATAGATACATCTAACAATATTGAACCAGACGTCTAACTCTCATCTCATAAGTTAATGACATAAGTGTTGACCTCATTTATGTATGAGGTCACTTGGACCAATCCTGACCCCATATCAATCTAGCCTCCAGACCACTCTAGACTCTGGGATCCTCCTAGAATCTAGACCCTAAGATTCCTTCTAGACTCTAGACCCTAGGATTCTTCTCCAGACCCTAGGATTCTTCTAGACTAATCCAGAGCTTAAGACCAATCTAGGTCCTAAGATTCTTCTAGACCCCAGATCATAGGATTTACTCTAGACCCTAGAATTCTTCTAGACTATCCAAACCTTCAAATCAATCTAGATCTTAGTTCAATCTAGATCCAAGTCAAACCAGATCTCAAATCCATCTAGATTTCAAACATATTCAAACTTCAAATCAACCTTGACCCCAAGCCAATCCAGACCTTCATTCAATTCAAGCCTCAATCAAAATCTAGACTTACAAACCTACTTAGACTTTAAACCTATTCAGATATTAATCTCCAGCTCAAACATTGATCCTGTCTCTGATCAAACTTCTACCCTACCCTATCATTTATGATCATCCAAAATAATCATAAATGATTTGGATAACTCAAGATTAATCAATCAAATCTATAATCCAACTAAAATCTAGAAATCCAGGTCAAAATCAAAGGCTAAAGGCTTAGGCCCTGAAAGCCTTTCCCAATGATTTTTTAAATGCTTCAAAATTCAAAATGATATATATATATATATATATATATATATATATATATATATATATATATATATATATATATATATATATATATATATATATATATATATATATATATATATATATATATATATATATATATATATATATATATATATATATATATATATATATAATTTGAGCTCATTATGAGGTCTATAACACCAAAAACTAAATTGAAACTCAAAGGCTATAAAACCTTCAAAGATTTATAGCCTATGCCACTAGACCTACCACCTAGTGGATTCTAACCTTAGAGCTTTCTCCAAAGTCTCTAATCACTTCCAGACACTTGATTATGACCTATTGAACATTAAACTGTATTTTGTTGGATCCACTTTGACCCCAGTTGACCAGGGGTCAAAATAACCAAATTTCTCCAAACTTCAACTTGGCATTTTTAAATCAAATCTTGAAACCTCCTCCAATGCATCCTAATCACCACTAGGAGGGCAATGGAATCAAATCCTGACCCTAGTCAAGCCTGCTTGACTAGGTCAACAATTTTTGACCAAAATACACCTTAGGGGTTTGAATATCCATTTCAAACCAAATAACCTTCAAATTGCTTGGGACCACCCCCACCAAGTTTCAAATACCATTTTAAACCTGTTGAGCACAATTCCAGCCTTTGGGTCAACCAGGTTGACCCAGTCAACCTAGGTTGACCTAACACTCCTTTAAAGCTTTTAATGGGTCATTTTAACACATTTAGCCTATCTAACCCAAATCAAGCCCTTAAATGCTTTCTAATCAATGGTGTCAATATTTCTAAAGTCACCATTGGTCAAACCTAAGTCAAGTTGACTAAGTCAACTTTTTGGACTTGGTCAAACTTCCACATTTTAGTCATTTTAATCCCCACTTCAAATGTAAGCCAATCAAGCACTCCAAACTATCCAAATCACTTCAATAAATGTTTTAAATATGTTCAAATTATTTTAAACCTATCTTGAGTCAAGCCATGGCCAATTTGACCAAGTTAACTTGCAATAACTTGGTCAAATTCCTTCCCATGCATTTAAACTCCACTTGCAAGCCTCAAACCTCTTTCAAATCATTTCAAACTGCATTCAAGCTTTATCCCATGCCACCTCAACAGTCCATGTGGCTTTGGATTGGTCAAATTATCAAATCAAAGGTTTATAGAGAGTCAAACTTGGTCAAACCTCCTCATAAACCTAATCTACACTAATCCAAATCACCCCAAGTGTTAAGACTCCCTCTAGAACATTCCAAGAGCTATTTTAAGCCCTTAAATCTTGATCTAATAGCTCCTATCAATCCACATGTGCTTTAAAGGACAAAAGGGCTTTATACCTCATGACCTTGATTTGTCCTTCTCCTAGCTTTCCAACAACTCCCAGGGCATGTAGCAACATCCTAGAATGCCCTCCAGTCGATCAAGACCTAAACATTGAGTATCATTCTTCAAGCAGGTCTATCTCTCTACTCTCAAGCCCTTATAGACCCCGAACTCTTTTTGTTTGGGCATTCCAGACCTCTCTCCACCTTTCTCTAGAAGAAACCCACCACTCAAAAGATTTATGTTAGCCAACGCCATTTTCCATCCAAGGCCTATGGCGTGCGATAGGGAGCTTCTCAGGCCAAGGTTTCTTAATATGGATTAATCATGGACAGTCTACAAGTGCAACAAGATTTTAAACATATTAATCAGTCCATTGAATGAGGTAGAATCTCAAACCCTATGTTAGAAAACTTAGTTTAAATAGCTTTTGATTAAGCTCTTTTTAGGTTATTAAGACACATCCCCATTGATTATGTTCATTATACCTAGCCGTGTTTAAAATTTCATGGAGATTGACTGTTCCAATCAAGAGAAAACTTCAAAAAACTAGTTTTAAAGCGTTTCTGAAGCTTGGCTCAGGTGTTCATTTTTTGGACCATTGATTGCACAATCAACAGTCTAGATTGAGCCATTTTGTGGCTTTGATTAACTGTGGATCTGATCCTGTAGTTAAACATTTCGTCCGCCCAAATTTAGACTGTTCATTTCAAACATCAAGGATCGGACAACAGAGAAAGTATGCTAACACGGATAAGAAAATCGCATCAGCGGTTTAATTATTATGTGATGATTTCCTCATTGCATCGCCGGGCAATCATTATCGTGGTTTTGATCCGCAAACCAGAAGCTGTTGCGTGTCCGCTCCACCGCACGCCGTCGCTCCGCCGTTTCATTTAATTGATTTAAAATTGTTTTAAAATTAGTTTTAAACTTAAAAAACTTCAAAAAAAAATATAATAAATTAAATATTTTTCATAAAATTATGTATTATATGTCAAATTGCTTAGATTATTAAGATCTTTAATTGAAAATTAAAACTAATTTAAAATATTTAATATATATTTTAAATAATTTTATAACATTTAATTTCAAATATTTAAAAATATTTAATTAAATGCCATATTAAATATTTTAAAAATTCAAAATTTATTTTAAAATATTCTCTTAACTAAGTAGAGATTAATTTTAAGATAGTTTAGTTTTAAGTTCATATTATTTTAAAATATTTTTGTATATTTTAAATAATTTCGTTTCTTTAAGTGTCTAATTCATATTAAGTTAAATATTGATTTGAATAATTTTTCAAAAAAAAACTATATTTTAAAAATATCTTAATATTATTAAAGTATTTTCAAAACCACTTTAAAATTGTTTTTAAATAATATTTTGATTTTTTTTTAATTTCTAAAATTAAGCTATTTTCAAATATCAAAATTTAATTTTAAAATTATGTATACATTAAATTTTGAAAGCACACATAGTATTTGAATGGAATTGATGGTGGATAATTAATGAACAATCACATTTTGATTATTCATTAATCTAGCTAGTCTTTTGTTGTAAATCTTATATTTGTTATTTGCATGTTTAGGGTGCACTTAGCCTACTTTAATAATATTAAGATATTTGAATGTGACACCATTAAGAACAATAATTAAGGACATATTTATAAAATATAGAAAATTTTTAGAAATTAGGATACATATCATTTTGACACAAAACTTTGAACACTTAAACATAATAACATCTACAGCCCATAGAATTTTTTTTCCCACTATTTTTTTAAATTCATTAAGACCCTTAATTAATTTTTATTAAAATTAAACTTTTAATTAAGCATTAAAACTTTAAAAAATTCTAATAAATCAAATTTAAATAAAAAAATACAAACAATTCCTCTAACTGGCCAAAATTCAAACCTTAATAAATGAAAAATAAAATCCCTTTAATTTGACATCAAATCTGAACTTAATTTAATTTTATTTAAAATTTAATCTTTAATTAGGTTAATTAATTGATAATTATTAAAAATTCCAAAAAATTCTCAAACACTTGATATTCTCTCCTTAGATGATTTTTGACCTTTGGAGTTGGTTTTAAAGAATTTTGGAGTTCCTTTGGACTCAAAACATTAAAATACCCTTAATTAGATAATTTTAATAATTCAAATAATTATCTAAATTTTAAAAAGACATAACTAATTCCAAAAAATTCCAAATTAATCAAACTCAAAGGAATTCAACTCATATTGAAATCTAGTATTTATTAAAAATATTAAACTTCCATAAATCATACAAATATGAAAAAGTCAACTTTTGGTCAAATTTAAATCAAAATCAAGTCAAAACTTCAAACCTATATAATTAAATATAGAAAAATCTAAATTCAGCAAACTTAGTGGCTAACAACTCATCTTAAGGTCTAGTATTTTATAAAAATACTAACTTTCCTTAAATCATTCTTAATTAAAAAGTCATATTTTGACTCCTTAATTAAATAATTAAAATAATCGAGAAAATTCATAAAACTCAAAAATCACTTTAAAACTCTAGAAATCTTTAATCAACCTTAAAATCAATAATCAATCAATTTTAATTAAAATTCATTAACTTTCAAAACTTAACCAATTTAAATCACTTAATTATACTAGTTATCACTAAGTGACCCAAACCTGCGGGCTATTAAATTATCCGCAAGGAAGGTGAAATAAACTTTACGGCCTCTGTGAAAAACAAAGGTGGTATCTGATAAATAATTAAAATAAATTTTAAAAATCAATTTCAAATCATTACTTAAACTTTAACTAAAATCAATTTCAAATAGAGACCTAAACCCATGAATTATACTTGGGGAAAAGAGATGCGGAGGTAAACTTGGAAATGAAATCCAAAAGGAAATTATAAGGGACTCCACATTAACATCAAAATGAGGAGACCACTTAAAAAGCTTCATGTGGAAATTGCTAACAAAATAGGAGTGGTGATAAAAAATCCTACAATAATCTAAATCATTAATAAGTTTAATCAACACATTTAGGGTTCAAAACTGTAACCAAAAAGGCACCACACAGCTTCATATTGAAAAAAAAAATTGCGAATATAATCAAGAGGCAGGAGCCAGCCCAAAAACTTCCCGACTAAGGCAAACTCAAATGGCGCATTAAGAGATAACATTTCCTCCTCTAAAATCAATAAAGTAAGCAAACCATGGTGGGAAGAGACTTTGTGCGAAGGAAAGTCAGACGAAACTGATTCACCTGACAAAACATCTCTAAACAACCTAGATTTTAGCTTTCCATCAAAAAACCCTGGATACCTTAAATGATCCGCAGCCATACAGAAGAAAACCATAAGAGAAATGGGGTTAAGGAAGTGCCCAACTGAGATCGCAGGAAGGAGCGAAAACCCTAAAAAATTACAAGGTGCAAGATGAAACCACACAGAGCAGAGACATCCTGCGAACCTGATTCAACCCAAAAGACTAAGGCAAATGGAGTGGATTGAGTTAGGATTCCATATAATATAGTATGTCGACAAATCTTCAACCAACTTTTTATTCCATAAACATTTATTCTCATAAATATATTTTATTTAGGATTCAAGCCAATGATTACATTAAAAGCCTTAGTTAATTTATATGTTCAAGGTTAATAAATGGTTGTGCATCTCCAATCACCATTATCAGATATAATTTGATGAGGGACTACAATTGATATACGTTATTATTCCAAAATAATTGAATAATATGTTGATATTTGACCTTCATAGTGGAACAAAATCCACCTACTTCGAAAAATAATCAACCATAGCTAATATGAATTGATGACCCTTATAGAAGGAATGGTCATTGAGACAAACAATATCTATATCCCAACTCTTAAATGGTCATAAAGCTATTATAGGGTGTAACACATTTGGAAGATTATGCAAAACTAGACCAAGCACTTGGGAATGATAACAACAACATGTAATAGCCATATAGTAACTAATCACCGATGGCAAATAATATCCAAATCTTTTATATTTTTCAAACCTTAATATTTTTCAAACACATATTGACTTAGACCAGATGTTACACCATCTTGAATTATGATTCTTTAATTATGCTCGGTGTATGTTATACTTGAAATAGTTAGTTACACATAAGTAAAAATATATAATATATAAACTAGGAATAAGTAAATGATCATCCAATTTTATTTTGAATCATTAAAACTTAAAATTGGGCTCCCAAATTGCACAATCTCCTATTTTTTATGATAGTAAGTAATGTTGGCAAGAATGTTAAATTTATAAATTTTCAAGTTTTATGATTAATTTCATGCTAAGTTCTCCCCTCACTAAGATGCTTCTTTTAAAAAAGGGGGAAAATATTTAATTTTTAACTTTTTTATTTTTTTTATTTTAAAACACACATTTTTAATATTATTTTAAACATACATTTTTTTAATATAAAATATAACGCATTTATAACCAAACCTTATATAATTATTCAAGGACTACAATTAACTTAGTGTACATCATTTTAATATTTTTAAAACTAATCTTTTACAAAAAAAATAAATTACAATGGAATGCCTTACTGTAGTTGAATCCCTTGAAATGGGTTAATTTCATAACATATTGCACTCATATAAGTTAAATCCTACTATACTGACAATTTTGCTTACATTTAATTATTTTGATAGTCCACAACCCCTTAGTTGCATAATATATGGAGAATATTGTTAGGTAGAAAAGCATTTGCACTGCACTGTATATAGTCCTATGAGTTGGGTTGTTTGTTAGTTAGATATGATTGTTTCTAGCTTGTATTTAATTGTATGACTACTTTATTGTGCTAAAAATAGGACAAAAATACTCTCTCTTATAAGTGCCAATATTATCAAATTGTCCTTATGGTGTCCCTCAAGTGTTGTTGCATATTATATATTGACCACAGTTTTTGTGAGGTAAATTTTCTCATCCACTAGGCTACTCCTAGCATTTAGGTTTGTCTATCTTAGTGTATAAATTGCCTTTAGTAGTTCGCTAGGAGCATACTTAAAGACACAACATTGGCTAGCCATAGAAAGCATGTAAACCTCTTAGGACACTCCTTGGTGGCCACATTTAAAACCAAACCTAAGGTCTAAACTACGGGTGTCAATTTTAGGTCACGGGTTCGGTTCGAGTCAAACTCGGAAATGACCCGGCACAATTCGAGTCAAACCGAACCCGACCCATTTGTAAAAATGGGTTGATTCTCTGGATCCGAACCCGACCCGCTTCGGGTTCGAGTCAACCCAACCCGACCCGAGGACACGCGAAAGGTCGTGAGCAGCTTCGCGGCAGCGGCGTTCGGCGGCATCGACAATCGTTCAGCCGGCATCCGGCGGCAGCGAGACGCGAGGCGGTCATTTGTGTCGGGCGAAGGGACGCGGTCTCGCGGGATGGGCGAAGCGACGCGAAGGCGGCCAGCGAAGCAACACGGGATGTGACTTTGGTCACGCGAGCAGGCAGCGGGTCAGCTAGGCAGCGTAGTGGGGGCAGGGCAGCTCAGTCACGCGACTCACGCGAGGTTGGGGGGGGGGGAGGGTTGGGGCAGGCTGGTCAGCGAAGCTCAGCGGCGGTCAGCTCGGTTAAGTGGGGGGGGGGGGGGGGGGCAACTAGTTCAGCGGGTCAATCGGGGTCATTTTCTTTTCGGGTTTCTGGGTCAACCCGAACCCGAAATTTTCATGTCGGGTTCGAGTCGGGTTTTCAGGTCATGTCAAATATTGACACCTCTAGTCTAAACCTTAGAAACCCAAAAACATCCTAAGATTGATGTAAATACCCAAACTTGGTGATTTACATTTTTAATTGGTTTTAATGACTTCTAATTCATTTTAGATTAATTTGGACCTAATTCTATCCTTATTTTGCCATCTTTAACAATGAAAGACAATATTTCTAAATTGCAGCTATGGTGTCCTTGGACCAAAACTTCAACCAAACATTGGAGTTGGTTTCAATAGTGGAGTTTGTTTCAAATGACCATAAAACAAATTTTATCTCCAATATAATTCAATTGCATAAATAAATTTTCCCTTGAGAGTGACAATACCTTTATTAAAGGTGATGAAGCTATTGATTTAAGAAATATTTCATTGAGTACTTGCTAGAACACAAATTCCAAGAGAAATCATTATCCAAACACATCAAGAAGAGAGTTATTTCTTACACTTCTATAAATTTTTCTTGACATCACTGATCATTCAAAAAAAAAAAAGTGGTTATATTATCTTAACAAACATGAATCCCATCAGAACATGATTGAGGTACAAGCTAGGTTGTTTGGAGCTCATAAAAAATGAAAATAAAATTAAGGGATGGAAATTGAGCTAATAATATACTATGATCTAAGTATTGTATGATACAATTAGATTAATTTAATTTGAAAATTAAGGTTTTTTAAGGTTTTTTAAGAACCCACTTTATAAACTTAATATAAGAAACTTGAGAGTAAAGAAGTTGAGTAGCAAAGGATGTTTTCCAAGGAGAGAGCTTGAGAAAAGGAAAGGGGAGACTCCTTGCTCTTATGATAGTCCAAACCACTTGGCAGGAGAGAGAAGGTGATGTTGAGGGATTTCTTCCTTAAGGGTGTCAAGGGGTCTAAGGGTTTTCACATGGTTATTAGAGTTAGTTTGCATCTTGGGTTCTCCTTGTTGTGGTTTTGGAGATCTTGGAGAAGAGCTCTAGAAAAGTTTTTGGGCAAAAGACTTATTAGTTGAGTAGGCAAGGGGAAGGCCTCTCCACCTGGTTGAGAGACAGAAATAGGCATGACAATCTTTGCCATAACGAGGAGTCAAAAGATGGACAACAACTTTGTCATAGTGAAGAGCTAAATGAGGGACAACATCTTTATCGTTGCATGGAGCTGATGGAGGTATGATATCTTTGGCATAGCGAGGATCTAAAGGAGGGAGCGGCATATCCACTGCAGCTATGTGCTAAATAAGTATTTGGCATCTCCATCATGCGAAAAGCAGACTAGGGAGCGGCATCTCTACTTGGCCAGCGCAAAAGGATGGAAATTCTTCGTGGTCATAAGAGTCTCTACAGGTCATTTTCCACCTGGTAAGGGAGGAGGGTTTTGCCGCCTGACTGAGTACTAATGGAGAGTGAGTTAGTGCAAAATAAAAGAGGAGGACCTTTAGAGAGTGAATGTAGGTCGATTCGACAGAATGACTACAAATTCAGTTTGCTTATTATTACTTTTGCTGCATTTACTTTCTCGCAATTTGGTTTATTTGATTGATCTTTTGGAAAGTTGTGATTGAGAATTTTCAAATTAAAATCTTTGTTGAAAGATAAAAATAAAAAAAATTGAATATTTTTTAAAAGTTTGTAAACACGAAAATATTTGTTTCTTGCTTTTGGTTTGAAAACATTTTCTTAAAGCTTCCACACATTTCTTTAATTTGATTTTCAAGTTAAGAAAAGTTTTTTTAAATATCATTCACCCCCTTCTTGATGTGCCATAGCACTTTCAAGTGCTAACTCATTTCACACATATGCAAATACAAATAATATGAAAAGAAATAAATAAATCAATTCGCTATCCAACTTAAGATTAAGCAAATAGGAGTATTTCAAAACTTTACCGATGAAAATATTCCATATATCTGAGTTTGGGACTAGTCTGAATAAAAACCATCCATCCATTCAGAAAGAAAGAAATGCTTTGAGTACTTGTGTATACCAAAAGATGAATAGTGTTTACTCATAAGAGATAATTATGAAGAGTTGAGACGAGAGTTAGCCAATAGTAATATGGCCAACACTCGAAGAGACCTATTGGAAGAGTTATTAATATTTTTGTAGAATGAAAACAAAATGATTCTATTGGAATTAACAGAAAATGAATTTTTTAGTTCAAATGTGCCATGGCAAATTTTTATGTATGTAAGAGAATTTTCTATTTAAGTAATAAATTAAGAAAAATATTATATTTTAAAATACATGAATGAAAAATCTATATTATTTATATTACTATCATAAAAATAATTTGTTACGCTCCAGATATAATCTTAGCCCTTCATTTTATTTAGTAAAAATCACATCTTTTATTTTAAAATAAAATCTTATAAACAACATTTATAATCAGCCAATATATATATATATATATATATATATATATATATATATATATATATATATATATATATAAAGAGAGAGAGAGAGAGAGAGAGAGAGAGAAAGAAAGAGAAAAAAAAATAGTAATCGGATCAAAATGTTATTCCTGAAGTAATTTAACAACTTTTATGTGAGTTTTAAATTATTTAACGAACCTGATTACTAATCTCTTTATTAATTAGTTCTGCCATTATCTCTCACACTACTAGAAAGTTAGAATTTTCACACCAATTGTACCGGTTTAAACCGCCACAAATAGAAAAATTAGTGCAGGTTGGAAGCAGTTGCATCGGTTTTATCCGGCACAATTCTGGTAGCTTGTACCGGTTAAAACCGCTGCAATAGCTAGCGATTCGGATTTGCTTCCCCGCCTGTCGAGAAACCGCTGCGGAATGTCGTTGTAGCGCATAGTAAATACAGCGTATTTGTAGCGGTTTTAGAACCGCAACAAAGAAATTTGTGGCGGTTAAAATCACCACGATAGCTCAAAATTTGTGCTGCAATTGCCTTATTTTTTAATAGTGTCGATCATGACATGAAGAGCTTGCTTAGAAATGAGCATGTTCACCATCCTTCATCCTCAGTATTCTGAAGTTTGCTAATACTTATAGCTTGCCTTTCTTATTGTGCTTTTACGTTTATTTAGTTTGCTAATGATGATTATTCTTTTAATGGCCAGTCATACTAAAAATTCTACTATTATAATTTTTTCGTATTTCAGCAGTGGAGAATAGTGTCCACAATCAAGTTGGCGAAGGCTCATCCTCTAGATGAATTATTCTGTACGTGCGGGCGTCGAATGCCGTCCAGAGCCCAATGATTAATGCTCCACATCACATCCTTCTTGGTATCGTGGCTCGGTACTGAGCTCCGTACGTACTACTCGGTATCGAGCTTGGTACTGCTCGGCACTGGATGATATGGCTGCATCTGATTCGCTTCTAGATGGTAAGCTATGTCCAGTGTCTTCATAGAATAATCTCTCCCTCCAACCCATCATTACAGGAAAAATATAAATTACTGGCAAAATTTCGGGAAAACGTCTGATTATCTAACGGATGTCCAATGAAAAACTTCCTATATATTCTAAATTATTTTGAAAAATAATCATATAATTAATATTTGTTAAAATAGAATTAACTAATTAACTATTTAATTGTAATTCTGTGCGGGACGTGCTTGATAAGCTTGCGAAGGTCAGCTAGCCAGTTTACATACAGGTTCGGTTGCCTGGGCTAGTTGCGCACATACAAAGCTGGGCTTGGCGTAGGTCAACGCATATGGCTGCTGCTTGCGGTCAAACGAGACGGGTTGGCCAGATTAGGATGGAAGATTTCAACAAAAGAAAAATTAAAATTTTCTGGATTTTTTTTTAATATTTTCCAAATGACAATTTCACCTGAAAATTTTTTTCACGGATTTTTTCCACCAATAATTTCTTTCTGGCCCGCGTTTTACTGGCGGATTAATTTCTGCCAAAAATTCATTGAATTTATGGCGAAAAAGTCGGCAAAAAATGAGTGAGTTTTTCCTGTAGTGGGCATATGCAATGAAATATAACCTCTAATTCTAAGCAAAAAAGTCAAGTAGAGATATATGGCATATCAACTACACGTCAAAAATGTGTCTTTTGAGCTTTCTAGCCAAGTAGTTGGTAAAGACAAATATAGTTGAAAATCATAACATACTTGCTCTTTGGATTGTATAATGAAAGATCACCCAAACGCTAAAAAATGGCTAATTAGACACATAATTAATAAGAAGAGTGTGAAATATGATGCTAATTTAAACCCAAATTTATAATATCAAATTTTATCAGATAGCTTTTTCCCGCAGCCGCTCTACTAGGGTTTCTCTTTGCTCCGGGTGTTCCCCCCGCCCCGCTGGATTCCCCTCCGGCGATCTCCTAGATTTAGGGAAGTTCTCTCCTTTCCTGTTATCTACTTTTGTTTTGGTGGCTGTTTTGGTTGGTTTTCTTATTTTTCTTCGGCGGTGCCGGTATGGCGGGACCCTGGTTTTATAGGGTGGGTTTCTCGTTCTCGTTCTTTTCTTGAGGCTCTTGCTAGTTCTACGCCTTCTTACTCGGATTTTCTGTCTTCTACTTTTCGTGGCTTGCCGTCTTTATGGATTTCTGACCAGGAAATCAACGATCTTGCTGCCCCTTTTCAATTCTTGCTAGTTGGTTTTTTCCTTTCTAAGAGACCTGCTCTTGACTCTATTCGAAATTTTTTCTTCAATTTTAAACTTAAAGGAGAAGTCTCTGTTACTATGTTGGATCCCTCTCACATTTTGATCAAGTTATCTAACGATCTTGATTATTGTAGGGTGTTCTGTCACCGATCTTACCTTGTCTTTAATTGCTATATGAAATTAATAAAAATGGTCGCCTAGCTTGGATATCGTTGTTGAGTCGCCGGTTATTCTGATTTGGATTTCTTTTCCGCGTCTTCGTCCACACTTCTTCTCCCCACGGATTCTCTTTGGGCTTGGTGGGATTTTTGGCAAGCCTTTGAAAATTGATGAAGCTACTTTGGTTGGTTCCCGACCTTCAAATGCGTTTGTTTTGGTCAAACTTGACATAACAAAATCTTATCCTAAACAAGTTTGGTTAGGCTCTGAAACTTTAGGTTATGTCCAGGAGGTTTTGTTAGATGAATTTCCTCATTTCTGTGCTGCCTGTAAATGTATTGGACATACTCCGGGTAATTGCCGTCCCGTTTCGGCTGGGATTCCTAATGATTCTTCTATCCCGAACGCAAATTTAGCCCCCCACTATGTTGAAAATGTTGATAATGTCGTTGCTCCTTCTGTGCTGGAGGTTTTGGATAGTGATATTGCTAATAATGGGTTGTGCTTGATTCCTTTCCCACTGTTGGCTCACCGGTTTGTTCTCCTGGTGCTGTGGGATCTCCTGCCCCGTTGGCTGGTGTGTTTCTTGGTGAAGAGGTTGGAGTTCTTCCGGCCCCAGCTCTGGTGTCGGAAAATAGTGATGGTTTGGGTTGTTGTCCTGTTCTGGTTCAGATTGATCCCTCAACTCTTTGGTGCCTGTTTTGGGTGTCGAAGCTTTATCCACTGACGCTCAACCTTTTACTCCTTTGGGTATGAATTTGGCCTCCAATCATGTATGTCATAGTGGTGAGGCCCTTCCTCGTAAGGCTCCTTTGGTGTCTGTGAGGTCTGCCCTTTCTTCTTTGGTTGGTCATTCTTTAAATTCTAAGATGTTGGATTGTCCGGTTAAGCCTGCTATCGTGGAGATTTTGGGTGAGGAAGTGTGTAAGGTGGCTGTTTCTGGTATCTCTAGCCCTTCTCGTAATGACCGCTTAGTGAATAATGATTTTTTAGATGTCCCTGTTACTTTTATGGAGCCTCAAGGATTAATGTATAATGAAAAGGATAATTCGGGCATTGATTTGCGAGTCCAGCTGGACTGGCTTCATGACTATAGTTCTGATTCTACTTCTGATTCTGTGGAATCAATCGGAGATGACGATCCTGACAATTCTTTTAATATGTTGCGCGATCAACCTCTTGTTTATGCTGCCTCTCGTGGTAGGCCTCGTGGCCGGGGCAGACGTGGTCGCTGATTGTTGGATTCGGGTTGTTGATTATGTTGCTTTTCTATCGTTGGAATGCTTTTAATTTATGGTTTGTTGGTTGACCGTTCAAATGGTTCTGATATGGACGATGAGGAAGCATCATTGTTGCTAGCGTCGTGGATAGCCAGGGGTGGTTGGCAACCTGGTTGGCCCTTCGATTTTGTATTTTCCAGTGGATGGCCCCGTCCTAGCAACCCGAAGCTTGTATGAGTCCGACTTTATCAACCCTCCTCCTTTTATTAATGAATTGCTGTTTTTTTAAATCGATATATATATATAACGATATTGATTCCTCTTATAAGAGGAGTGTGACTTATCTTATTGGAATTTTTCATTTAGTTAGACATAAAATCAAATAATATGAATTTTTAAACCATACATGTATGCCCCTATACATAGTTGTGGGCTACAAAAAATTCACCTACCTGCCTCACTTCATTTTTTCAACTACTACAGATAAGTAATTTGACTAATGCCCTCATATTATTGTTCTCAACAACCCTTATTATCTTTACATAAAAAAATCCAAAATATAGGAATAGACCTCATGGAATAAGCTATAAATTATTAACTTTTTTCTTGTTTTTTTTTTTTTTTAATTTTATTTTGTTTTTTTTTAATTCTTTATTTTTTACTTTTGTCTATTTATTATCTAACAAACTCAAATTACATTACATTTAGTTGCTTTATAAGAAAATAAATTAAAAATAAAAGAATAGGAAATGTTAGTTAAATTATATTTTTTTCTAAATTTATTTGTATTATTTTTAAGGACAGGATTTGAAAGGTTGCCAGTTCTATACTATAATCTTTGGAGAGAGAGAGAGAGAGAGAGAGAGAGAGAGAGAGAGAAATAAAGTTCATAGTGGCCTTTGCTTAATTTTAAGGTTAAATTCTCTATTAAGGTGAAAATGGGGGGGGAGGGGGGGAGAGAGAGAGAGAGAGAGAGAGAGAGAGAGAGAGAGAGAGAGAGAGAGAGAGAGTAACATAGTTCATAGTGGCCTTTGTTTAATTTTAAGGTTAAATTCTCTATTAAGGTGAAAATGGAAAGTACAATCATGCTGGATCACACTGTATAAACTTCCATATTGCATCCAATTAGATATTTAAAGATCATGTTAATAAGATGTTATGTCAAGCTCCAACATAACCTCTCAAGATTGACATGAAGTGAATAGAGACATGTACTATACGTTTTTGTACAACTAAAATTTTAAACCTAATAATTTAAAAATGAACACATTTTAATTGAACAAAATCATTTCCAAAATTTTTCCAATTTCTTAACATCAGAGCTTCTATGATACATTATGATTTTATTTTGTTTTGTATATGTATCATAAAATTTTTATGATAAACATATATGACTATGCTTTTTCTTATAACAAAACTGTCCACCAAAAAAATAGAATAATCAATCAAAATATGGTTCTTATTGGGTTCGAGTTTATCCTTTCCTTTATCTGAAATGACATTCAATATAAGATTATATAAGCTAAAAAAAACTCAGCAAGATAATAAACTTTAATGAAAAAAATCAAATCTCATAATTCAATAATACTCTTAAGGAAGTAAGTGTTTTACCTACTCCTTAATATGAAGTATAAGCATTTTTTTTTTTTTTTTCAGTTGTAAGTTCTCTCGTTAGTTAGTTCATTTTATTTGTTATGAGGTCATGCCAGTGATGATGACGGTAAAGAGTTGTAATAGCCAATGAATGTATTTCCCAGCAATATGTCAGTTTAATTAGTTGGCGTGCATGATTGAATTTGTGATTAAATTTAGGTTCATTACCTGCAACCTGCATTGCTGGTGTCATTGCAAGATTTAAATCTTGCTGGTGTCGTTGCAAGATTTAATTTAGGTTCATTACCAGCATTTCACGCTATCCACTTATAGTTAGAAATGTCGAGATTTGTAATGTGATTCTGTATCAAAATTTAAGCACCATGCCAAGAAGGCTTTACAGAAGTCAATAGAAAGATTTCAATGAATCTTGATCGTGAAATCTGACGGGCATGAAGTAGGTGGCTCAAATTACAGGTATAAAATAAGTACTAAATCCCTCAACTCCCACTCTCCCTCCTCCCCCCTTCCCCCCTCTTGGCTTCCTTCCTCCACCTACTTACCACCACAATGAGCAATGTGGGCTCCTCCATCACCACCATCACCTCCCAAACAATTCCCAAGTTAGGCCCCTCTATTGGCATCTCCATCTCCATCCTCTTCGTTGTCACCACCATCATCCTCGTCCTCTACTTATTATGCTATCGCTCTACCGTCTCCCCTTCACCTCACCGTCATCAGCCAGAACACAACATCGAGATTGGGCTCAATGATGCTGCACTCAAGACTTTGCCACAACTCTCCTATGCTGCAGCCAAGAATCAAGATCCACGGGTGGACGTTACTAGCTGCTGCTCAATCTGCCTTGTGAACTATGAGGAGGAGGAGGGTGGTGATGAGGTTATAAGACTATTGCCGGAGTGCGGGCATTTATTTCACATGACATGTGTGGATCCATGGTTACGGCGGCACGCAACTTGTCCGGTTTGCCGATCATCGATGATGAATTTTGCCATGCGGATGCCTTTGGCCGATGTGGTTCCACTTGCCATTGGACAAGCATAGACATATATAAATCAATGTGGTATAGGCGTGCATATATGTACATTAGAATGTTGTTTTTATTTTCAGTAATGTTATGCTATTGTATATGTTGATAGATTCATAGATTTGCCAGCTTGAGTATATATATATAAAAGTATTTATTTCACCTGTAATTTGAGCCACCTACTAATCTCAAACCTATTTCATGCCGGTCCGATTTCATGATCAAGATTCATTGAAATCTTTCTATTGACTTCTGTAAAGCCTGCTTGGCATGGTGTCCACATTTTGATACAGAATCACATTACAAATCTCTACATTTCTAACTATAAGTGGATTACGTGAAAACAATGATGATACTTTCAACAATTAAATCTTGCAATGACATCTCAATGACATCTCCTGTTATGTGGGTTGGACAAAATATATTTGGCACAAAGGTTATGCTTTGAGATATGCTTCTTATGCTTGGATGATTATGCAAAGGAAACTTAAAACTGCTGATAATTTAATTTTTAGGGGCATTCCGACCGTCCCCTCTTGCTCTTTTTTTTGTTAGCAACCGAGAATGTCACTCACATCTGTTTTTTTAATGTGATTTCTCGTTCTTGATCCTTACTGATCTTTTCCCTTCGTTGGCTAATTTTTATTT
This sequence comes from Dendrobium huoshanense, assembly GCA_016618105.1. Classification (NCBI taxonomy): domain Eukaryota; kingdom Viridiplantae; phylum Streptophyta; class Magnoliopsida; order Asparagales; family Orchidaceae; genus Dendrobium; species Dendrobium huoshanense. The sequence goes on from CM028347.1 coordinate 32,098,795, forward strand.
GAGGCCTAACTTGCTCCAAGTCTACGATTTCTTGGGTAACACACGAGATTATAACAGATGTGATTTCAATTTTTGTTTTCTCTTGCTTGCTGTTCTGGTTTATTGGATTTGGAGGGAGCGTAACTGCAGGAGGTTCTCTAATGTTAGGAGAAGTCCAAATGAACTTAAAGGTTTGATAATTTCTGCTATTAAAGCTAAAGTTAATAAGTGGAAGCATTATGATAATCTCAAGGAGAAATTCAGGGGAATTCTGGACTAATGTTTTTTTGTGATTTGCTGCTGATGGTTTATGTTTTAGTCTTTAAATCTTGCTGGACTGCTGTGAGCTCCAAGTTTTTGGCTGTTTTCAGCTTTCTTCAATGCCAGTTATTTTGTTGGCTGCAACGATAGTTTTTGTGGACGATGATGTGCAAGGTCTACATTCATATTGCTTCCTTGGATGGTCGGTCGGCAACCAGGACTGCAAATTATGACGCTCTGATGGCCCTTTGGCTTTGGCTCTGGGCAACTAGTGTCTTTCATTTGGCTTCGTTGGTTTCTCATGATCTTGGCATAGATGTCATTGTGATGTAGACCTATTTTCCTGAGGCCTATTTTGTAATTTTGTATTTCTTTTCTTTTTGGTGGTATAGTCTCTTACTTATAATTTTGGCTTACTTGTAACTCTTTGGTGATAAATATACGGGCTCTGCCCCCATTTTTCCCAAAAAAAAAAAAACATCTCCAGTTATATTTTCATTTTACAAATATATCATTCCTTAAAAAATATAAAATGGAAATAATGTTATATTTGTAAACAACAAAGATAAAAAGAAAATAAAATTTTAGTTGTTGGTTGACTAAACTAATTCGTTTTAGACTTCATTTCTAACTGTCTCAAGGTCCTAGTCAAATGGATTTCGAAGGAATTATGGCTTGAAGCAGAATACCAAATTATTTTAAATTTGTAAAAATAAATTTGGCATTATGCTTCAAGTAACAAGTATAAACTAATTCATAAGCATAGCATATATGTAACATGTGCTAACAATCATATAATAAAATTTGGCATTCTTTTTCAGTCGAGACCAAATTCTAAATATATGTTAATTAATGTTAATTATTGGACATTAATCGTCAATTTCATTCAAAAAAAAGAAAATAATAAATAGATGTCAATATCTAGGGACCATAGTTGGTGGGCGACGGAGGTCGGATGGCTTGTAGTCAGTGGATGATGGTTGTCAGATGGACCATAGTCGGTAATAGATGTTGGTCATAGGGACCATAGTCGGCATGCTACCGTGGTCAGAGGGATAGTAGTCGGTGAGCGATGGAGGTCGAGGTGTCGTAGTCGGAGGGACCGTAATCGGTGGGTGATGGTGGTCGACCTCGAAGGGGCCATAGTCGGCGAGAGATGATGGCTGGAGGGACTGGCAGTGGTCAGAGGGAGGCCCGACGATTGTGGCTGGACAGAGGTTTGATAGTGATGGTTGGGTGAAGGTTCAGCAACAGTGGTTAGGTGACGATGGCTATTATGCAGTGGCATCGAGGTGAAGCTCCGGGACTCTTCAAACCTTATAGCTCTCTTGATATCTAGCCTAAGGTCAAAGTTTTAAAAGTCCAAGCCCCCCTTTCATGTAAAAAGTAGGGGTTTATTTATAGATCTTTTAGTGTGACATGCTCTCCATCGGACGGCCCATATCGATTCCTTCAATCATAGATTGTTCATGCAACATTTGCGTGTCTATGTGCCAGAATAAAGCAATCTTGGGATCGTTGGATTCGTCTCGTTGAGCCACTCAATTTGACTTTAAGCACGCCATATATATAGATCTTTTGATTATACATTTTTCCTTTAAAGCTTACAAATATACTTTAGTCTCTTAATTTAGGCCCATTTAGGCATGAATCAGGTCAATTTTGGTGTCGTTGGGTTCATCTTACTGAGACATTCAAATTGATTTTTAAGTTTGCTGAAATTGGAGTTTGGATGGTCCCACATTTAATTTTATAAGTTTTAATTTAAATATGTCTCAAGATTCGTGCTCGATCAAGACACTTTTTGGTGACACATCACTAACATTAAAATTAAAAAAAATTAAACTTATGCAAGGAAAATTAGAAAAGATCACTTCAAAATAAAGGTTGTAGGAAAAAAGAGAAATTGATGTACCTTCATATTTAAAAAAAAAAAAAATCAAGCAAATTGGATAAAAATAGAGCTTCAAGAAATTATGGGATGGAGGAAAATTTTCAACACTACAAGGTCAAAGACAAGGATTTAAAACTCATGGTAAATCCTACCAACAAAATTTTCAGTAACTAGGACCCCAGTAGCAGCGCGGAAGCCCACTGGAAATTTTAGCAACTTTGGTCTGTCGATTTCTATTATAAGAGTGGTCTATTTTCTTTTTGTATTAGATATACATAAAGGTTTTATTTGATTTGATTGATTTCTTGATAACAAAAATATGCCTATATAAAGACAATAGAAGGGAGCAATAAAGGAAATACAATAAATTAAAATACACTTAATAATTGTTATATATTTTGTTAATAAATAATATTGATTCCTACTATAAATCTTAGACATGTTCTAATATGTATATGATAATGAATAATTACAACAACTCTAAGGGCTATTAGTTTGGAGGAATTTGGAATTTGGCGGAGTTTCAAATATGATGTGCGGTAAAACTTTATATTTAAAAAATTTTGAGTGTTTGTTTGTTAATTTGTAAAAGAAATTAGGTAGTTAACATTTTGAATTTATTTTCTTACATGGTTAAATGAATATTCGAAGTAGATGTGCTCCCCTCATATGTGCAATGTTGAAGCCCTATTATGTTATTTGTGCTGAGTGCCACAAGTAAGTTAGGTCTCTATTATAGTACTTGGATACTACTCCCTCATACCCCCCCCCCCCCCCCGCAAGCTCTTTCTGTTGGTGCCTATTGCAAATACATGAAGATCTCATCTTGCCAGCCAAGGGGGTCATTACTTTATTTACTTTTTGCTGTGGATGTACACAAAATATAGCAGTCTCCCCTCCTTTTATTTTATTTTGTTGAAGCTGGTATCATGTAGGGGGGTTCACATTTTCAAATATAGCAGTCTCCCCTCCGTTGTGGTGGTGTCTGATTGTGCTGGCGATGAGAATAGTCAATGACCATGATTGTGGTGGTGTGGAGAGTGGTTGTGGCAAGTAAAGCTTCACATTTTCAATAAATTTAAAATTGCTTAAATTGAGTGAATTTCAAATATATTAAAGATGAACTAGGTGACGAGTTACAAATACATCCAAGTCAGAAGATTAATTGCATTTGCTTTTCTTCCAACCAAACTTCTAAAAATTGAAATCTCTTGTTTTTTTTCATTGCATTATATATGCTAGCAGCCAATTCGCCCCTAAATAATTCTAATAATTTTAATGAAATAATGCCCCATCAAAAAATATATAAGTAACCCTTCTTTTTATGCATTCGGTGGGATCAACAATTTTTGTGGAAAAAATTCTAGCAATTAGGAAAATTTAAACACTTATGGTTGGTAACCACATTAGCCATGTGCCATTGGCAATGTTTGCCATCAATCAATGTTTATGCCTAAAGTCAGTCGACTATTTGCAATTGACACCAATATTTAATGACCACTTCTATACTATTTGTATCTGCTTATGATAACATGATTTGAATATGATAAAACTTATATGTTTGTTTAGCATTTACTGATTCTTTTGTGAAATTTTTGAGATTATGCCTCATTAAATCGCCAAATTCTTTGATTCTATTTGGAGGGAATTTCAATATGTTAAAAATAGAACTCAGTGCATTCAATTAAATTTTTTGGAGGAATTTACGTCGAATATATAAACTTACTTCACATATTATAGGACATTTAATACTTATATATATATATATATATATATATTATGAGCGTAGTAGGCATAAAAATATGAGATTTCTTATTATATTTGACTTCTTTAATGAATTAGCACATATTTGTAAAAGTATATTTTCTTAAATCATCATGTGTGCATTTTGCATCATGGGTACATATTTGTGTTGGTCTTTTATTTTCATGCTGAAGACTTACGGGAGTTTATCTGAGCAGTATTTTTTCGTCATCTGGATGTTGATGTTTAATAATTCTGGGTTGGTTTTGGACAATATTTTGTATCATGTTTTGGATAGGCTGGGTGCTTTTGGGGTCTGGGTTAATTGGCTAGTTGGTTTTGGGTGTTGAGGTTTATGATAATTTTAAGCATTGGAATAGGTTATTTTTTCAGGGTATTATGTTGGATTCGTTTGGGTGTTGTATGTTCTGTTACACTACTCATGGTTTTGGGATTATTACTGATATCATCTATTATAATTCTCTCACGGTTTTTGGAGGATGCCTTGCAAGTATTTCAATAAGGTTCGACATTGGAGCAGCAATGAACACAAGGTATGCTTTTTTTGGTTTTGGCTTTTATTTTTATTGTATCTTTTGCCTTTTTGCAGGAGAGCTGTGCTGAATGAGATGATTTGGCTTCTCCTTTTTTGGGTGCTGTTGACTCACAGCCCTAGTAGTTATTTTATGTTCTTTTTGTAATCGTAGGATAAGGATCCACCGGCTCGTAGGTTTTTTGGTTTTCTTTTATCCTGTAGCTCTTTTGAGCAGTAGAGAGCTGGAGGAACCTTCTAAGGACTTTGTAACCAAATTTTTGTTATTAACGCGTAGGCCCCGCTGTGGATTTTAACTAAAAAAAAAAACTTGTGTGCATTTTGCAAAGTCCTTTCACCGGAGTATTCTAAACACGTTGTCATATTTATTTACTATTTTCTCATAATTTTGGGTCTCTATTAATTTTTAAAAATATTTATATAAATTTAATAATTAAGACTAAACAAATATCATATTTGCAAACATATCCTAATATTATTTTCTTAAATACATCCTAAAATTCACTTCGTTCAGTTTTTAGCCTATTTCCATTATGTGGCTGTGAGAAAAATAAGAGAGAAAGCAATAGAGAGAATATAGAAAGATTGGAAATGAAAGTCTTAGAGTAAATTTCATTCACAAGCCAGTTAGAAAAATTGTACGGCTTGATATAAGTTATCATTATCCCACTTCAAATTTTAATTTTATCACTCCTATGTACGTTATGGTACTTCATTTTGTCAAATTCTATACAAACTTAGAACAACAAAGATTTAGAAATTTTCAACTCAAAACCTTCAATATGTTGCAGACTGAATTATTCTGATTATTTCACATATATGATTTAAATTTTCGTAGGGTTTTTCATGTGGTATGATGTTTGTGGCATTTTAATGAGTATATTGAGGCAAATATAAATTCTCATAAAATAATAAATACTTTAAAATGATATTGTGAAAATTGCATATGAATGATTTTATGATTCATACTATTCATATGTTGATACAAATTTATCCCATTAAAAACTATTATTTTGGCATAAATAAAAATTTTTATGTATTTTTGTAACAAGTTAGACAATAATCATAAATGTTTAAAGTGTTAATAGCTTTATGCTTATATATTTAGAATGTGTGGAAATGAAGGGAAAAAGAAAATACATGCCGCTTGTTTTTGATATTTTATGTGCATTAAAGTAGAGTTATAAGGGTCTATGCGTTTAAATGATTATCCATTTGTACGTATTGATGCTCCTGAATAGATGTGAACGAGTGTAGCTATAACTAAAAGTTGATTTATAAGGGGCAAAAAATGAAATATAAATAAGTGGAGATATAAGTGGAAGTGACGATATAAGAGAGGTAGGGAGAACTGTGAAATATTACAAAATAAAATGTTAAAATTTTATTTTTAGTTAAAATATTACGTTCGTGTCATTATCTTCAAATAAAGACTTAAATTATTATCTCTAAAATGCATTTGCTATTGACATTAGTTTTTATATGGACACTACTTGATAATCACAACACATGAAATAAATAATTTGTTTTTTTTTTCATTTAAATATTTTTTTACTATTTATATAATTTATAATAGCATACAAGTTCTTTTTTGGCTTAAATATTACATTTTGAAGTAGATTTGCTGTGCTATTATAAGTCATCCCTATTTTACATGCCTATAAAATTTTCTGGAAAGGGTATGGCTCCACTTGAGTAAAAATTGTTGATACCACCAATTAAGACATTGATCATAATTAGTTGTGTTAACTATATAAATATAATGTTTTGACAATCATGATAAGATATATATTTTAATGGAGAGAAATTATATCATGATTATTATGTATAAATTTTTTTATTATTATATGTTTTAGTAAAGTAAATGAAAAGATTTTAATACTTCCGCATAATATTTATTTGATAATAAAAAAAGGCTTTGTGTTTATGAATATTAAAGAAAAAAGAAGAAAATTCCTTTCAAATAAATAAATTATTGTGAACTCAACATAATGCGACTTGCTTCAATATAGCAAGTTGCATTTGGTTGTTTGTAAAACAATCTTTCTAATTTTTAAATGGTTTGGTATCCCTCTTATTGTTGAAGCTGCTATCGGGATGAATCAAGACGTGGAAGAGGATAGGAAAAATAGAATTGTATTTTCACACCTTAAGAATACAGACTACAGGACATTTATATATAACTAAGATTTAGTACAGAAAGACTAAATTAGGATGTGAGTTTATTTGTCTAACACCCCCGTGCAAACTAACGAATCGGTTGGAGATGTTAGTTTGTTGGTGAGATGATGAAATTGAGCTGCTAGTAACGGTTTGGTGAAGATGTTTGCGATTTGATCCTTGGTTGAGATATGGTGAACTTGGATGGATTTGTTCTTGATACATTCACGTATAAAATGACAGTCGACTTCAATGTGCTTGGTCAGTGCGCGAAAGACTGTGCTAGAGCAATCGCAGAGGCGTTGTCGCAATACAGATTTGTGGTGTGTTGTTGCGGGCATCCAAGTTCTTGAAGTAGTTGACGTGTCCAAATGATGTTAGTTGCTACAGATGCCAGAGCTCGGTATTCTGCTTCTGTGGAGGATCTAGCGATGGTGGCTTGCTTCTTTACACATCAAGAGATTACGGTATTACCGAGAAAATTGCAGTACACCATTGTTGATTTGCGGTCAGTTTGTTCTCCGGCCCAGTCGGCGTCAACATATGAGGTGAGATTTAGATAGTCTTGGTATAGTGGTAATCCGATATTGAGAGATCCTTGAATATAGCGAAGGATGCGTTTGAGATCTTCAAAGTTCTGATTTGAAGGTTGATGCATGTGTTGGCAAGCTTTGTTAACGACATAGGAGATTTCTGGCCGAGTGAGAGTAAGGTACTGCAGAGAGCAAATGAGTTGACGATAGAACTATGAATTGGAGAATTTGACGGATGCAGTGCCTAATTTTGCAGTTTTGGTGGCAATAGGTGTTGAAACTGGCTTGCAATTTGCCATTCCTGCACGATCGAGGATGTTGTGAGCGTAGTGGCTTTGCTGGAGTATGAGATCGGAATTGGTGCAGATGGAGTGGATGCCGAGAAACTAAGATAGTGTGCCAAGATCCTTCATGTTGAACTGGTTGTTGAGTTTGGATTTGAGATCCTGCAAGAAATTGGTATTGTTGTCGGTAAGAATAATGCAGTCGACAACATAGATAAGAAAATATGATCAAATCTTATCTTTGTGATAAATCAGAAGTGAAAGATCCAAGTTGCTTTTGTTGAATCCTAGTTGGTGTAGAAAGCAAGTAAGAGTCTCAAACCAATTGCGAGGAGATTGCTTTAGACCATAGAGTTCTTTCTTTAATTTACAAATGTGAGTGAGATGTAACTCGTCAATGAATCCGGGTGGTTGCTTCATGTATACCGTGTCATGTAAATGGCCATGTAGGAAAGCGTTTGAGACGTCTAGTTGATTGATAGACCAATTGTTGTGTAGAGCGAGTTGTTGAGTCCAGTAATTAGGTTGTTAAGCCTAAGTAAATGTCCCACGGCTACCAAGAGGGGGGTGAATTGGTAGTTTTAAAAATTTTAAACCCTCTTAATGATAAAGTTAAACCGAAATAAAATTTTCTTTTAAAGTTTATAGAAAAATGTTTTTCAACCACAGTGTTGTTAAAACTGAAATTCAAAGTGCGGAAACGTAAAAGCAATAAAGTAAATGACACCAGATTTATAGTGGTTCGGTCTATAACCAGACCTACATCCACTCCTCAGAGGCACCCTCTGAGTATTGCACTAATACCACAAAGTGACTCTCCTTTAGCACCCACAGCAAGGCGGAGAAGCCTGTACAAAACACTCTTTTCACCACTACCCGGTGCGGCAGAGAACCGTCGTCCTTTTACACAATCCACAGTGCTGGCAGAGAACCGTCGTCCTTTCACACTCTCCTAGTGTGGGCAGAGAACCCTACGGCTGTTCACACTCTCCAAGTGTAGGCAGAGAACCTTCTTCCTTTTACTCTCTCCTAGTGTAGGCAGAGAACCCACGTCTGTTCACACTCTCCAAGTGTCGGCAGAGAACCGGACCTTCTTGAATGATCTTCTCACAAGAATCTAGAAGGAAGAAAAAAAAGAGTGAAGAAATCCAATTTCACAAGTAGAGACTCTTACCTTAGCAATCCAAGTGAAGCCTTCTCGCTCCAATGGTAGGAATCCTCCTTTGAATGCTCTCTTCCACTCTCTCCTTGGCTATTCTCTCAATAGGCACGAAGATCAAATGACAAAAAGATTGGGTGACAGTCTAATTTGGACCTTTTATACAAAAGACATGAAAAACCGCCCAAAAACTGCAAATATCCAATTCTGTACGCAGTGGATCATCCCGTACGATCCTGGATCGTCCTGGACGATTTTACTTAAACGATCTGAAACGACCCAATTTGTATATGTGTACGAAATGACTTCGTACAGCTGATCGTCCTGTACGAACTAGGTTCGTCCAGTACGAACGGTTATTACAAGGTCGGTTCTAGAAACTGCTGAAAACTGTTCTAAGTCGGTTCATCGTTTGGACGAAAATATGTTCGTCTGGACGAAAATTTTCCAGAGAGCCGATCGTCCTGGACGATTATTTATTTCGTCTGGACAAAAATTTTCCAGAGCACCCATCGCCGCGGACGATAATTTGCTTTCGTCTGGACGAAAATTTTCCAGAGAGCTGATCGTCCGGTACGATAATTATTTTCGTCTGGACGAAAATTTTCCAGAGGACTGGTCGCCTCGTACGATGGTAAAATTCGTCTGGACGAAAATTTTACAGAGAACCCATCGTCCGGGACGAAAATAAAATTCGTCCTGGACGAATAGGACTTAGAAAAATTTTTCCAAGCAAGTTCCTATTCGTTCCAAGTGCTCTATAGGAGATAACTGACAGATCGTCCAGTACGATAAATATCGTCCTGTACGATCAGTATAGAATTTCAAGATCTCCTAATTTGTGTGTGTGAGATTTTATTCACTCAATTACAATCACTCTCTTTCAAAATTAATTCAAAGAAAAGACAAACTTCAAATAAACAAAATATCATATGTTGAATTTGATTTGAAGTTTTCGTAGTCTGGAGTCTGATTTTCCTGAAATGTTAGTACACACAAGAGCAAGTGCAAATCTTCTAAAATTGTTAGGAGATAACTATACATTTGAACAATAATGTTTGGAATCATCAAAACTACATAAGTTGCACAAATATAAATCATTCAAATAGCAACTATTCAAACAATCTCCCCCTTTTTGATGATGGCAAAACAATTATTATTAGTATGGTTTCAAGTTAAAACAAATCGCTTATCTCCTAAACTCCCCCTGAATTTATGAGTACATTAAAATAAGGAGGCATTAAAGAACAATATTTTTGTTTTTCAAAAATTTTAACACAGAAAACACAAACCACAAAAATACAAACACAAACATAATAATTTTAACACAGAAAACACAAACCACAAAAACACAAACACAAACATAATAATTTCTCCCCCTTTTTGACAGCAACAAAAAGTGAAGAAGAAAAAGACAAGAAATGTAAATAATAATATGAAATTCATTTTTAAAATTTAATCTAAATTGTGATTTGACATAGGGTATGCAATTTTAAACTAAAGATATTAGGTCAATCATAGAAATTCATAAAATTTATGAAATGATATAACTTTGTAAGTAAGAAGAATTTATCAAAGACATGATTCAATTTAGACATTTTGATTATTGAAAATCATTACAAGAGAGATGTAAAAAAAATTCTATATTTCAAAGTTCAATAGAATATAAATGAACATTAGATCAACTTGAATTAAGAGATTAAACGAATTTGGAAAGAAGAGAATTACCTCATGTGGTGCTTTGCACATCTTTTCAAAGTTTTGGAGCACATTTTTGTGCATTTTTCTTTGGTTGGGCTTATTTTGTGCCTCTTTTTCACTTTGCAAATTTTTGCGAATCCCTTTTGATTTTTGTACATTTGTACAATGTTCAAGAGTAATTTGACCAATTCTTTCCAAAATCTATAATCTAAGATTTCAAATATTTCTAGGTGCATAAATATCATTTGAGCATAGAAATACAAAATAAGAAAACATCAAAATTGCAATAACAATATTAACTTTTATGTAGTCTAAATGAATAGACATGAATTTAAAAATTCTAATTACAACAAGTTATAAACAAATTATAAATTTAGAAAGTCTAGATTTTCTAATATAGATAATCTCACATTACAATCGAATTTAAGCACAATGTAGATTAAAAACAATATTAATGAAATTCATAAAGATTAGCCACATTTCAAAACAAATCTAAAACAAACAAACTTTCATTGATTAAAAAAAAATTACATAAAAAAAATTGAACTTAAACAAAAACATAACAACAATCACAATAACACATATAAGATAAAAAACAAAACAACAAAAAAAATACAACATCCACACATAAAAAACACTTCTACTGTTCTGGAGGAGGAGGAGGAATGCCGCCAAAGAGGTTGAAGTAGGAGGCCATCAACATTACATTGGTATTTATTTCATGAACTTCATCTCTAATATTACCAATGTCATGTTGCTGCTGCGTAAGATGAGCATCAAATTGATCAAACCTTTGATCAATGTGAGTCTCTAGTCTATCAAATCTCTCAATCAGATTCTGATAATCTGATTGAGAAGCAGAACCTTGCACTCCTTCTTCTTCTGAAGCACTAGCATGTGCTTTCTCTTTCTCCTCCTTGAAGAGCAATCTGAAAGATGCATCGTTATAGTAAACTGGCTCTTCATATTCTTCATCAGGATGCACTATATTATACTTCTTCTCCAAAATATAAGTAATCAAGTGCCCTAAAGAAATGTTCTTCTTCCTCTTCTGATCAGGATGTCCTATTTCTGAAAGCCCATAGATATGATCTAGGATGAGTTGGGCTTCATCAATAGGATGTCTTTTCATGATTAAAAAAGTTAGACAAGAAAGGAGAGGAGTAATGTTAATCCTATCACCAGCTTTAGGAATAATTGAGGATCTAAGGATATGCTGGATGATTCGGGCATCTTGGGTCATACCGGCCACTCTAGCAACATGATTGTCAATCGCATTTTCTCTAATTACCCTATTGATTTGAAACCATTTGAAGGAGGTTTCTGACATTAGGGTGTGGGCTCTATATCCCTCAGTTCTTAAGTTTAAAAATGCACCAAGGTCGTGCTTGGTGATCTCAACTTTTTTCTTAAAAACAAAAGAACTAATGATAGAGTGGTCAGAATTGAAACTCATGTTGGCTAGGAAGTAATGGTAGGTTTGCTTATTGTAGAAGTGGACAAGAGAAAGAATGAACTGAAATTGGGTTGAGGCGAAGAGGTGTAATACCCGAAATTTCAACTCTGTTTGGATAAGAATGCGAGACGGAGTGATTTTTGCAGATGCAAAACGAGGAAAAGATTCCTCATTTGCCTTGGAAAGAAAGTTGTCTGGGGCATTCCTGTTAGGTTTCTTCACCAAAACTTTTTGTCTTTTGCTAGAGGAGGCCATAGTTGATTTGATGTAGAAAGGGATTGAAAAAGATGTTTGAAAGTGTGATTGTCAAGTTTGAAAGCCTTCATATTTAAAGAAAAACGATACGTTCGTCCTGGACGAAAATATTCGTCCTGGACGAAAAATTATCGTTCGTCTGGACGAAGTAATTTCGTACAGACGATCCAATTCGTCCAAAATGTAACGGCTTTTCGTATTCAACACAACTTACGATGCGTCCCTTCGTACAGGCTTTTTGACTTGACCGATCGTACATACGAAAAAATTTCGTACAGACGATCGAAAAGTGTTTCGTTTTAATGACTCTTGAAAACCGTCCCCTACAATGAACCGACACATGTTCGTACAGACGAAAAAATTTCGTACAGACGAAGTTCGTATTAAAAACTGTCTTATCCACTCAACCGCTGCATTCAATCGTCCCGACGTTTGAGAAAAAGAAAAAATTCGTACTGGACGATCACAGATCGTACAGACGATCCAATAAAAAACTGCTCTCAAAACGGTTTAAATTCGCGCAAACTGTTTCTTTACACATCGTCCCGTACGAAAATATTTCGTCCTGGACGATTTCCTCCAAAAAAAAAATTTAATTTTGAAATTTTTAAATTAACAAAATCAACAAAAACAATCAAAAACACAGAAAACATAAAACAAAATCATAAATCCAAAAACAATTCATTAAAAACACACAAAATTCACAAAATTACAAAAACAAAACACAACAAGTATCAATGTTGCAAAGACATTTTAGTTAAGCATTCAAATCAATAACACCAAGCCTTGTTCTTAAAGTACTGAAGGTATCAAAGGCTAAAGGTTTTGTAAAAATGTCTGCAAGTTGATTTTCAGTTGAAACATGTATGAGTTCAATTTCTCCTTTGGATACATGATCCCTTATGAAATGATGCCTTATATCAATGTGTTTGGTTCTAGAATGTTGAATAGGATTTTTGGAAATGCAAATAGCACTAGTATTGTCACAATAAATTGGAATAGTGCCTATAGTTAATCCTAAGTCAATCAACTGTTGTTTTAACCAAAGTACTTGTGCCACACAACTTCCTAATGCAATGTATTCTGCTTCTGCAGTAGATAGTGCCACTGAATTTTGTTTTCTACTAGACCATGAAACTAATGAATTTCCAATGAATTGACATGTTCCAGAAGTGCTTTTCCTATCCACTCTACAGCCTGCAAAGTCAGAATCTGAGTAACCAATAATTTCAAATGAAGAGCTAAACTTAGGATACCAAATTCCTAAGTTTTGAGTTCCTAGTAGATATCTTAAAATCCTTTTCACTGCTGTCAAATGTGATTCTTTTGGATCTGATTGAAATCTAGCACATAAGCAAACACTAAACATAATATCTGGTCGGCTAGCAGTCAAGTAAAGTAAAGATCCAATTATCCCTCTAAATTTCTTTTGATCAACAGATTTTCCCTTAAGGTCTTTATCTAACTGAACTGAAGAACTCATTGGTGTACTAACAGGTTTAGCATTGTCCATTTCATATTTTTTGAGGATGTCCTTAATATATTTGGTTTGACTAAGAAAAGTACCTTCCTCAAGTTGCTTAATGCTAAATCCTAGAAAGTAATTTAAATCTCCCATTAGACTCATTTCAAATTCACTACTCATTGTTTTAGAAAAATCATCACAAAGATGTTTATTTGAAGATCCAAAGATGATGTCATCCACATAAATTTGAACAATAAGTATATCCTTTCCAATTTTCCTTAAAAAGAGAGTTGTATCCACACTTCCTTTTTCAAAAGATCTTTCAAGTAGGAAGGTGCTTAACCTCTCATACCAAGCCCTAGGTGCCTGTTTCAATCCATATAATGCCTTTTTTAATTTGAAAACATGATTTGGAAATTTAGAATTTTCAAAACCTGGAGGTTGTTCTACAAAAACATCTTCTTCAATTACTCCATTTAAAAAGGCACTTTTGACATCCATTTGAAACAATTTAAAACCTTTAAAACAGGCAAAGGCTAGTAAAACCCTAATTGCTTCAAGTCTAGCTACAGGGGCAAAAGTTTCCTCAAAATCAATTCCTTCAATTTGATTATACCCCTTAGCTACTAATCTAGCCTTATTTCTAATGACTACTCCTGAGTCATTCATTTTATTTTTGAACACCCACTTGGTTCCAACAACACTTTGATCTTTTGGCCTTGTAGTTAGTTCCCAAACTTTATTTCTTACAAATTGATTTAACTCTTCTTGCATGGCCAATATCCAAAATTCATCTGAAAGTGCTTGATCAATGTTAGTGGGTTCAACAGTTGAAATAAAGGCTGAATGATTGACTTCCTTGTTTAATCCACGCCTAGTTCTAACACCCTCACTTGGTTCACCTATGATTAATTCCTTTGGGTGGTTTTTAGAAAATCTCAAATCTCTAGGCAAAGGGTCTTCTCTTTCTAAATTTTCTTCCACATTTTCTTCCAAATTTAATCTATCAATCTTTTGGGAGTTTTCTTCAATTTCTTCTTCAACAACTTTTGGCTCTTCCATGTTTCCATTTTCATCAAAAACAACATGTGTGGTTTCTTCAATGACTAAAGTTCTTTTGTTGAATACTCTATAAGATTTTCCAACACTTGAATATCCAACAAAAATTCCTTCATCTGATTTTGGATCAAATTTTCCTAAGGCAGATTTTCCATTATTATGTATGAACACCTTGCAACCAAATACATGCAAATGAGACAAATTTGGTGTTCTTCCTTTTAGCAACTCATAGGGTGTTTTATTCAAATTTGATCTCACATTCACCCTATTCAGAACATAGCATGCAGTGCTAACCGCCTCAGCCCAAAAATATCTAGGAAGTGAGTATTCTGCTAACATTGCTCGGGCGGCTTCTATTAATGTTCTGTTCTTTCTTTCAACTACTCCATTTTGTTGAGGAGTTCTAGGTGCAGAAAAATTGTGATCAATCCCCTTTTCTTTACAGAAATCTTCAAATCTTTCATTTTCAAATTCTCCTCCATGATCACTTTGTATAGAAATTATTTCACATCCTAGTTTTCTTTGTATCCAAGTTGAAAAATTTCTGAATTCCTCAAATGATTCACTCTTATGAAAAAGAAATTTAACCCAGGTGAATCTTGAAAAATCATCTACTATAACAAATCCATATACCTTTCCTCCTAGACTTACCGTGCTTACAGGTCCAAAAAGATCCATGTGAAGAATTTCTAATGGTTTACTGGTCCTAAGATCTTTATTGGACTTAAAAGAGGACTTCACTTGTTTTCCTAATTGACATGCATCACACAGATGGTCCTTAGTAAAGTCTAGTTTAGGTATTCCTCTCACCAAATTCTTTTGGGTAATTTTTCTAAGATTTTTCATACTAGAATGACAAAGTCTCCTATGCCAAAGCCATGATTCATCAGAAACAGTTTTCAAACAAAAAGCAGTAGGAGATTGAATACAATTTAAATCTAGCATGTAAACATTGTTCACCCTTTTTCCATTTAAAACAATTTTCCCATTTAGGCTAATTATGCAGCTAGTAGGTAAAAATTTTACATTATAGCCCTTATCACATAGCTGACTTATGCTAAGCAAATTATGTTTTAAGCCTTCAACTAATAAAACATTATCTATGAAAAAGTTTTTCAAATTTCCAATCATACCTGATCCAACCACTTTCTTTGTGGTATTATCTCCAAGTGTAACCTTGCCTCCACTCCTGGCTTCCAGCGTTATGAATTGAGCAGTATCTCCAGTCATGTGCTTAGAACATCCGCTGTCCAGGTACCATATACTCTCACGAGGTCTTGTGTGAGAGTATACCTGCAAAATTCTCAAATGTTAGACCTGGGAACCCAAACTAGTTTGGGTTCACCTTTATGAAATTTATAATCAGATGCATGTGTGATATGTCTAGGTTTATGCATCTTAGTTCTCCACACCAAATTAGGTTTCATCTTTAAAGTGCAGGTGTGAGATATATGTCCCAAAAATCCACAATTGTTACATTTAACATTAGGAAAAATATTCCTATGTTTTCTCTCATATGATTGTCTTCTAAGGGATTTCATGAATTTAGGATAATATTTAGGATTTGTAAAATCTTCAAGTTTAGGGGGGTTCCTATTATCCTCGAGAGCTCTTATAGTAAGTTTGTAAAATGAATTCATTTCCTCCAAGATTCGATTTGTATAATTGACTCTATATGTCTTGTGCTCAGATTCATCCTTAAATTTCTCAAATTCTTTTTCAAGTTCAGCATAGGATGATTTTAAATTCTCAAAATTTTTATTCAAGTCATCATATTCATCAAGTAGTTTCATGTGGTTGCTATCAATTAAAGCATGATCTTTCCTAAGGATTTCGTGTTCCTTATTAAGCTCTTCCAATTCTAAAACTAAACTAGCATGCATCTTTTTGTTTTCCTATATGCATCATGCATGTGTTCAGAAACTTCAAACAATTCATTATAAGTTAAATCACATACCTCTTCTTGATCTGATTGTTCAGCTTTATCTGCCATCAAGCAAAGGTTGGTGACTTCTTCTTCTTTTTCAGTCTCAGATGAGTCTGAAGCTGAGTCCGCCCAAAAAGCCTTTTGAAACTTCTTCTTGCCCTTCTTTACCATTGGTTTCTCCTCTACCTTCTCCTTGCTAGGAGTGGCTTTGAGTTTTGGACAATCAGTCTTTATATGACCTGGTTTCCTGCATTCATAACAAATCACTTCATTAGAAACCTTGCCATTTCTGTTATACTTACCTCTATTCCATTGCTGGCGTCTCTTCTGCTTCCTCTTTAAAAAGCTTTTGAATTGTCTAGTCATCAGTGCTATATCATCTTCATCCTCAGGTTGTGAGTGTTCACTTTCTGACTCTTCCACATTTAGTGCAATATTCTTGTCCTTTCTTGGTTCACCTGCATCAATCTTTCTTTGACTTACTCCTTGCTCGTAAGCAATGAGTGAACCAAGAAGATTGTCAATAGAATAAATGTTCAGATCTTTTGACTCTGTAATTGCAGTAATTTTAGCATCGTATGCAGTAGGTAAACAACGAAGAATCTTATTAACCATTTCAGCATTAGTTAATTCCCTACCAAGTGCATGCAAAGAGGTGACAATTTGAGTGAATCTTGTGTACATGTCAGATATAGATTCATTAGGTTTCATGCGAAATAATTCGTAGTCATGTAACAAGATATTGAGTCTTGATTGCTTAACCTCATTTGTCCCTTCATAAGTAATACAAAGTCTATCCCATATGTCTTTTCCGCTTTTACAAGTGGAAACTCGCATGTAGTCTTCAGATTTTAAAGCACAAAAGAAACTATTTAAACATTTCGCATTTAATTGTGCTAAGTCACGTTCTTCTATAGTCCAATCTGCATAGGGTGTATCTACCCTAATTCCATCAACTAATCTAGTTGGTTTTGTGTAACCTTCCTGGACTAGCATCCACATGCGATAATCAAGTGACTGTAAGAAAGTAGACATGCGTGTTTTCCAAAAATCAAAAGGAATATTGTCAAACAGTGGAGGTCTAGTGATAGAGTAACCCTCAGGTGTGTTTCGGTTTCCAAATGTAGCCATCTACGTTAATCAAAAAGTAGTTCAAACTTATGATTTTGAAACAATGCTCTGATACCACTTGTTGAGTCCAGTAATTAGGTTGTTAAGCCTAAGTAAATGTCCCACGGCTACCAAGAGGGGGGTGAATTGGTAGTTTTAAAAATTTTAAACCCTCTTAATGATAAAGTTGAACCGAAATAAAATTTTCTTTTAAAGTTTATAGAAAAATGTTTTTCAACCACAGTGTTGTTAAAACTGAAATTCAAAGTGCGGAAACGTAAAAGCAATAAAGTAAATGACACCAGATTTATAGTGGTTCGGTCTATAACCAGACCTACATCCACTCCTCAGAGGCACCCTCTGAGTATTGCACTAATACCACAAAGTGACTCTCCTTTAGCACCCACAGCAAGGCGGAGAAGCCTGTACAAAACACTCTTTTCACCACTACCCGGTGCGGCAGAGAACCGTCGTCCTTTTACACAATCCACAGTGCTGGCAGAGAACCGTCGTCCTTTCACACTCTCCTAGTGTGGGCAGAGAACCCTACGGCTGTTCACACTCTCCAAGTGTAGGCAGAGAACCTTCTTCCTTTTACACTCTCCTAGTGTAGGCAGAGAACCCACGTCTGTTCACACTCTCCAAGTGTCGGCAGAGAACCGGACCTTCTTGAATGATCTTCTCACAAGAATCTAGAAGGAAGAAAAAAAAGAGTGAAGAAATCCAATTTCACAAG
This sequence comes from Dendrobium huoshanense, assembly GCA_016618105.1. NCBI lineage: Eukaryota > Viridiplantae > Streptophyta > Magnoliopsida > Asparagales > Orchidaceae > Dendrobium > Dendrobium huoshanense. The sequence goes on from CM028347.1 coordinate 32,117,070, forward strand.
TAGAGACTCTTACCTTAGCAATCCAAGTGAAGCCTTCTCGCTCCAATGGTAGGAATCCTCCTTTGAAAGCTCTCTTCCACTCTCTCCTTGGCTATTCTCTCAATAGGCACGAAGATCAAATGACAAAAAGATTGGGTGGCAGTCTAATTTGGACCTTTTATACAAAAGACATGAAAAACTGCCCAAAAACTGCAAATTTCCAATTCTGTACGCAGTGGATCGTCCCGTACGATCCTGGATCGTTCTATACGATTTTACTTAAACGATCTGAAACGACCCAATTTGTATATGTGTACGAAATGACTTCGTACAGCTGATCGTCCTGTACGAACTAGGTTCGTCCAGTACGAACGGTTATTGCAAGGTCGGTTCTAGAAACTGCTGAAAACTGTTCTAAGTCGGTTCATCGTTTGGACGAAAATATGTTCGTCTGGACGAAAATTTTCCAGAGAGCCGATCGTCCTGGACGATTATTTATTTCGTCTGGACGAAAATTTTCCAGAGCACCCATCGCCGCGGACGATAATTTGCTTTCGTCTGGACGAAAATTTTCCAGAGAGCTGATCGTCCGGTACGATAATTATTTTCGTCTGGACGAAAATTTTCCAGAGGACTGGTCGCCTCGTACGATGGTAAAATTTGTCTGGACAAAAATTTTACAGAGAACCCATCGTTCGGGACGAAAATAAAATTCGTCCTGGACGAATAGGACTTAGAAAAATTTTTCCAAGCAAGTTCCTATTCGTTCCAAGTGCTCTATAGGAGATAACTGACAGATCGTCCAGTACGATAAATATCGTCCTGTACGATCAGTATTGAATTTCACGATCTCCTAATTTGTGTGTGTGAGATTTTATTCACTCAATTACAATCACTCCCTTTCAAAATTAATTCAAAGAAAAGACAAACTTCAAATAAACAAAATATCATATGTTGAATTTGATTTGAAGTTTTCGTAGTCTGGAGTCTGATTTTCCTGAAATGTTAGTACACACAAGAGCAAGTGCAAATCTTCTAAAATTGTTAGGAGATAACTATACATTTGAACAATAATGTTTGGAATCATCAAAACTACATAAGTTGCACAAATATAAATCATTCAAATAGCAACTATTCAAACACGAGTAGTAGAAGGATCCGAAAGGTAGGTATTTTCTCCACGGCCCTGTTTATTACAAATCTGGCAGATTATGTTTCGGTAGTTTGGTCTGTCTAATTTGTTGTTGGATCGGTTTCCACGAGTGGTGTTGGATTGAAGACCACGTCCCGACGAGGATCTGCAACGATCACGGCTGCGAGAAGCAGCTATAGCGTGGGGTTATCAGTAAGTTACAGTGCATTGAGTTCTTTGATGTTGGCATGGGCAAGAATGATCTCTTGACTGCAGAGGAGGGTGTAGAGATCATCAAAGCTGAGGGGTTGTAAGTTCGTGCGGATGGACGTTTTTAACACCTTGTAGGAAGCCGGGAGTTCATTCAGAGTATATAAGATGATGTCTTCGGGATTGACGCTGCCGCTGGCGGAGGTAATTTCATCACCTTGGATTTTATGGTGAGGAGATATTGATTCATGGTTTGATCTCCCTTGGATAGGTGATGCAATGCATTCTTGAGTTGAATGAGTTGGGAACGGGTGGAAGGTTGAAGACGGTGTGCAAGCGTATGCCACACATCTGAGCAGTGGGTGAGGGAAAGAACGTATGGTAGAATCGATTGAGAGATAACAGAGAGAAGTGCAGCTGCCAGGTGCTGATCAAGAAGGTTCAAGAGTCAAATGTGAGGCCAGAGTTGCTATCGGAAGTGCTGTCTGATTGGTTTGGGGCGGTGCAAGAACCATCAAGAAAGCCGATGAAGCTGCTCGCCACGAATAGTTTCTTGACCTGAGCACGCCATATAGGGTAATTATTGGTGGTGAGAGTGGTGGTGACAAGGTTCTTGATGTTGTTCATCAAAAACTTGAGTTGGGGAGGAATAGTGATGTTGGGGTATGGTGTATTGGTCGGAGAAGGTGGGGTGGAGGTAACCGATGAGGCCATTGATGGAGAAACAAGTAAAGACCAGACATAGTAGATCGACAAAGAAGAAAGGGAAATTACGTAGAAGAGGAGATGAAGGAACTTAGCTGGTGGTCGATACCATGTTGAAGCTGCTATCGGGATGAATCAAGACGTGACAGAGGATAGAAAAAATAGAATTGTAATTTCACACCTTAAGAATACAAACTACAGAGCATTTATATATAACTAAGATTTAGTATAGAAAGACTAAATTAGGATGTGGGTTTATTTGTCTAACACTTATTATTATTATTATTATTATTATTATTATTATTATTATTATTATTATTATTATTATTATTATTTAATCATTTGGTCTTCCCTCTTATAAGAAAATGACCTATCTTCTTGATCATTTGGTCTACAACTTTATAGAAGCAAAATATGGACTCTTCCTTCCTCATCGTGAACCTCCCTCATTTAAATGAAATGATGTTGTATACAACCATATAACTCTCTCTCTCTCTCTCTCTCTCTCTCTCTCTCTCTCTCTCTCTCTCTCTCTCTCTCTAAGGTTCTTTATCTTTTTTCCTTTTAGTGGTAAAACAGTTTTGAGACTCACTATAAAAAAATCCCTTTAAGAGAGAGAGAAAGTTCAATTGCAAAATAAAATAACATTCAAACGATCAAAAGTGTTTATATTTATATACCTTTTATCTATGATATGACATCAAAAACTTATCTTGATCGGGCAAATCTCAAGGCAAAATCAAGTGTGAAACTTCTAAAATTAAATCAGAGACTATCTAAACTCTGATTTCAACAAACTTATAATCTAACTAAACATCTCAGAATTACGAACCCAATAACACAAAATTCGACTCAACTCGAGCCCAAATGGGTCTAAATCAAAAACCCAGAGTGCATTTGGAAAGTTCAAACTATAACTTAGATAACTAAACGATTTTCAAATTTGACATGCTTATAGTCGAATCGATCAGCTCGACGAGACAAATCTAATGAGCTAAGATTACGAAATTAATATCATTAAAACATTCAAATGCCCAATAAATAGTTCACATTAAAAGATTCAAATGCCCAATAAATAGTTCACGATCAAGTGCATCATAATCTGTATATACTACCTTTCGTGTTATTCAGTTGAAGAGGTTTGCCAAATATATTTCTAGTGAAAAAGATAGTGCTTTATGTTAGTGAAATGTGGTCTTAACCAGATAAGGCAATCCAAGTAAGAACCAACAAAATTTCATGAAAAACTATTTTAATGTATTCTAACATTCCAAATAAGATGGCAAACAAAAGTATTTCAATTTAGCGCACCCACTCCCTCCCCATTTCGTCCATCGCCATCTTTTTTATTATCACCACCATCACTTTCTCTCTCTCCTACCTATTCTTCTCTAGCTCTCAAACTGCTACCTCCACTCCCATGGTTGCCCCCACCAAAAACACAACATCGACACAAGGCTCAACAATGCAACACTCAAGATCAAGCCAAAGCTCATCTACACTAAAGCCAAGTGTTGAGATCCATGAGCTGATGCCATTAGTTGCTGCTTGATCGCACTTCTCAATTATGAGGAGGATATGATACTGAGAATTTTTCCCAAGTATAGGCATTTATTTCACATGGTATGCATAGATCCATGGTTATGACTACAGCTGACTTGTTTGGTATGTTGGTCGATGAAAGTTTTATGAACTTGTCTGTCACCTTTAACAAAAGTGGTTCCTCTTTCATTGGATTATCATATTATGGTCCTTTAACAATCATTAATCAATTATGATATTTTGATCACCATTCTGAGATCGACCCCTTAAGTAAAAGAAGTTAATCCCCAAAAAATCAAGTAATCTTTTAGTATAATGGTTGAAATTTTAATGGGAAACTCTGTAGTTAAGAGTGTTCTTCCTGGAGAAATTCAAGGATGAGTGACCTCTTAGAAAGTTACATTAACATGACAAAATTGTGAGGCCCTTAGGCCAAAGCGAATAATATCTTCATAGCTAAGAGTTTGGGCAATTAAAAATAGTATCAGAATAATACACCAGTCGGAAGATGGAATTAAGTGTCATACAAGATAAAGTGATATGCCCTAGGAGCCACCTCTTGAACCCTATATGGGACAAAGTGCTACTTGGCAGGAATCACCACTTGAACATGTAAGGGCCACCTCTAGAATTCAATTTTCCTTGTGGATGATTTTAGAATAAGGATTGATACTGATGAGAATGTCAGTTAATTAAGTGGGGAAGATTAGCATTGAAGTACATTTAGGTATGATGGTTAGAAACTCCATAGTTAATCGCGCTCATCTCAAAGAAATCTTGAGATGGGAGAGCTCCTGGAAAGTTACGCCAACAAAATAATTGTGAGGGCCTTATGCTAAAACAAAATATATCTCAATAGATAAGAGTTTGGGCACTTACAACCATCTCCCGATCATGACCATTTGGCTACTTTACAAGACTACAATTCTCATACTACTGTCACTAGACTGCATCATTATGATTGTTGTCTCCCCGCTATAGTTCTTTGGGTACCATCACTCTACTATTATTTACAGAACTCTATCGCCCGACTACATCAACATTAATTGACTTCATCACTCTTTTTTTACGCATGTCATTACCTAAAAAATTGATGCAATCCAGTAATACCAATGATGACTCTATACATCGAAATGAAGATTTATTATATGCTTTTTGATATCATGTCTCCCCTTCTCAAAAGAGAATGAACAAAAATAAAACAAATAGTTTCTTAAAAATAACTTTCAATCCTCATGACTTCACTATTTTTTTATGGAATATGTTATATACAATTTATATCTATTATATTAAATTAAAAACTTTCTCCAAAACAGATAAGTATATTATTTCTAACTAATAACAAACACTTGTTGAATCATTTTTACCTGATCATAAGGCCAAATATTTTTTTTTCCTTTTTAAAGCTTTTCAAATAAGTGCTTTACTATCTATTATGACTATTGTATCTATGCATGTTTGATCTTTTTTCAAAGTTAAGATATTAAATAACATTCTCTCTATCTTTGTGAATTTTCTAACATGCAACATTCACAAGGCCTAATAAAAAACAATGTTATTATGCAAAATGAAAGCAAATTTATTTAACAATGATAGTTTCAAATGATTAACTTCACCGAAGCTACTGAGCATTTGAGAAAATAAATAATTGAGGATGAAACTTAGCTTTGCACCATGTTCCCTTGTGAACATCATAATGCAAAATATATAGGCCCAAAGGCAAACATCACTAAATAATCAAAATAATTTAATGGAAAACATCCTATAGAAACCTATTAACATGTTTGCACTCATTAAAGATTGGGGACAACATTTCAATTTAATGATTTGTCTACATCTAATAAATGCATGCTGCATTACAGCATTAGCTTGTTTTTAAAAGTCGCCAACCTCTCTAGACACTAGAGAGTAATCAAATGATTAAAGAAAAAATAATAATACAATCTCATTAAATTTACCATTCAATGCATTAAAAATCGCATATTATGAGAAACAAATTTCTCTAAAGCCAAGAGCAACTTCCATGCTTTTTTTTTACCCACCGCTGCTTGTTCGGGTGGTTAAGAGCCGGCTGGGTAAAGCCTAGGTCCGTGGTTCGAATCCCTTGGCAAGTAGTGAAAGACTTAAGTGTTGGCACGTGTAAATTGGTGTGGGTTGCATGCTAGGTCGACCAGGATTTTCACTGGCCTAAGAACAATGCTTCAATTCCTCGTCACAAAAAAAAAAAAAAAAAAAAAAAAAAAAAAAAAAAAAAAAACTTCCATGCTTCCAAATAATATCTTTTTTACTTTTTTGCTTTTGAGGCCGCAATCATAATATTTTTTCACAGCAATTAACAAATCTTTATACTAGAAAGTTGTTTCTTACAACCATTCTTAAAAAAATAATAATTTCTAACAGCAGCTTTATAACCACTTTTACAAAAGCTATAGTAATCTCTAACGGGCCTTAATTTCTTGATAATATAATTTTGGTTTTAATTGATCATAAAATACAAACACTTTCATTTAAAATGTTTGAGCTATGGCATCCAATGGAAAATTTAGATCCATCTGTTCTACTTTTTGTAACGTTTCACAATGTTAGGGATAACAAAAATGAAAATTTATTTTATCACAAATTTATTTTTATTACAGAAAATTTAAATACTAATTAAATTTTTTTCTTTTAATTTACTTTTACTAAAAATGGTTCATGCATGTTTCAATCAACTAAGATCATATAAAACTCCAACACAACACTCTTCAAATCAATTTATAAAACAATATTGCAACTTACGCAGCAGCAGCAGTGACCAAACTATCTTATGCAGCCTAGTGATAGATTCTCACCGTCTTCAACCCAAGTAGCCCTATGAATTCAGCTCTCCATAGAAGTTGTAACAGATCTTCTTCAAATGCTTGATATCATAGACATTAGGAAAATACAACAGTAGAGAATAGAAGAAATCCTCCTAAGAGTCTGACAGATTGCTGCAAGTTAACATTTTGAGAAAATTACTGAAGTCGTAGCAACTGTGGGAAGAGATCTAATGGACATTGTCATTCAGTACGACGTTGGAAGAGATGATGAGTTTGACAAAGCGATTGGCGGCGATGCCGTGGAAGCGATTCTTTTCTTTTCGATGTTTATTCCGCTCTGGCGGAGAAGCTCGATGGAGTTTGGGGCGAAGACGTCGCTTGCAACATTGAACTTGGGGATGTTGAATAGCCAAATTCAAGGGTGAGGGGGAGAGCCAAAGAGAGGGAGGCGTCCTGAAGAGTTGACGTAGGTCAGGCCGATTTGAATGTGTTTGAGGACATTGACGTTAGTTTTTAAAGTCTGGTAATTGAAATCGGTGAATGAAGTTGGAGAAGCGATCACAGGGAGAAGTGGGACACCAGGGAACTTGGTGTCCATGGCGACGAACGGGTAGTTGGCAACAATAGAGCTTATGAGAAAGAATTCCTCTTCCAGGTTAAAGTTCCATATCTCACGGATCTCAACAGAGTCGACAACGGAGTCGCCATAAAGCTTCCCGAGGGCCGACTTCACAGTCAAGTGGTTCCGAAGGGTGAAGGAATTGTTTGGTAACAGGAATTAACAATACAACTTTAAATCCTATCGAATCTGAATAAATAGTGTTTCTCTTTCGTTCAAACTCAAAACTCGGATTTAATAATTCCTATCATTGGACCATCCTGACGGATGTAATACATATCTAAAAGTTTCTCGCCAAATCCTCTTCACCCTTGCATGGCGCGGATCATGTGCATGCCTTCTCCAGTGAGTTCCCGTCGCCCACGCTTTTGGCAAATTGGGTGAGAAAGCCCAAAGTTTGCGCATGGGGCTGGAGGTGGTAAAATTATTCTGTCTGGATTTCAGCCTCCAATGAAAATGGATCACGTCCGGTGTCAAACTTATGCCGAGCAGCACTCGGTACATGAGCGTGAACAGAACAGTTCTCCCGTCCGGTGTCCGTACAAAATAAACTCTCCTGGAGGTGGCTGGGCATCCACGCGCTCAACTTAATATATATATATATATATATATATATATATATATATATATATATATATATATATATATATATATATATATATATATATATATATATATATATATATATATATGCTAAAATTATTAATATTTTCTCTCTTTGTATTGCATTAACTAAGAAAAAAATATAGTAACCTGTTAGTAGTAGTTGTCCTCCATGTTCTATCCAAGACTATTGCATAATTAAGGCATTAATATATATAATGTTCCCCATGTTCAATCACTCGTTAGATGAGTAAGGCTGAAATTAGGTCCATTACATTTGGTATTGATAGAATGACTTTATGTTCAAGTTTTGCGTCAATTGATTTAATTGTTAGACAATTTATAGTGAAGAAGAGTTAAAAGTGGGTGATACATCAATCATTATAGAAGAAATGTAAATTACCGTTGAAAATTTTATGTTTGTCATTCCTACGAATTTTCCAATAGACTTTCGGTGGAACATTTTAGACAAATTTCTAGCAAACTTCCGGCGGATTTTTGACAAATTTCTTATGAAAAAGTTTTGATAGATTTCTAACGGATTTTCTATGGATTTTAAAAGATTTTGTTATATTTAAAAATTTTTAAAAAGAATTAACTAATATAACTTTACTAATCAACTAATTTAAATCAGCTAATTAACTTAATTAAATTAGTTAATTAACTAATTAAATAAATAACTAAAAATAACTAATTAACTAAGTTATATTAATTATTTATCTAATTTTTTAAAGTAATTAATTTAAATTAACTATATTATTAGATTAAACTAATTAACTTAAATAAAAAAAAATTATTTGAATCGAATGGAAATTTTTTTCTGCAATTTTTTTCTCCAGTTATTGTTTTCGATCCGCGTTTTACCGATTGGTTAATTTCCGTCGGAAATTTACCTGAAGCCACCATTTCCATCAGAAATTCAGTGATTTTCCGGCGAAAATATCTGCCGGAAAGTGCATTCAACGGCTGTACTGTACTCTTACGCATGGTGATTGCAACGGGAGTATTTAGAGACGTGATGGTTGAAAGGCTTTCTTTTTCCCCCATATATGCAACAATGTTTATTAAAGATTATCATAAACTGATGATGTGTTTGCAATAAGAGATCAGTTACAGAGACTCAATGGTGCAGAAACAATGCTTTCGGGAATACCGTGAGTATAAATAGGCCAGAAGGTTGGTATATGCATTCATAATGCAAAACATAAACTTTAGTATGATAAAATGCTATGGTTAGAATATGAAAATGGGCTCTTCTTATAGCATCCATTGGAGATAACAAATATCTCAATTAGTTCGCAAATGAAGTTTAATGCAGATATAAGCATCATTGGTCAAACAAACAAGTCTAACTACTATTGCGATTGCATACTTAATTTATGTTCATTAATAAGATCATGGGGGTGAATTTCCTATTCATTTTTAATAGTGATTTATGCACCAAAATTTTCATGTGTCAACATATCATATAGTAAAGCTCCATTGAATGTATTTGTATGTTTTAAGTATAGTATTGTGCTTTAAGTCTAAAATGTTGTCAGCCACTACTATGATATTAGTGAATGAGAAAAAGTAGAAGTATAGTGATAACTAACTTTATAAAAAAAATATCAACTTGTGCTTATCTAGGAAACATCTATGGCAACCCATAAAAATATATATTTCTCCAAGTAGATAATATTTAATAATAATGAGATACTACATACAATGTCGTTGTTGTGGTATTGCATCCATCTATTGTTTATAATATTATGGAGCATGTACTAATCAATCTTTTTGAAGTTCTCATGTAAGTGCCTCATACATTATAAGTATTTTTTTCATCTCCTCATATGTATGTAGTCTAGTCTAATCGTATTGAATATAAGCATCATATATGTGAGATAAGGATTACGAAATGCATGCTCTTGTTTTAAGTTATGTACTAAAAATGATATATGATTTGGTTCCTTGAACTATCATCTTTAGGATCACAATTACTAGCACATAATCATCACTTGATTTTTTAAGTATTGTATCATAAACCTCAATAATAGGAGTGAGTTGGACCTTCAAATTAAGGGCTTTAAGAAGTTGTTGTGTGGAGCTATCTGCCCTATTTGGATAATAAATAAACCCTATCTTGTGAGTAAATTAACAAAAACTAGTTATACAATATACCTTAAAATAGAATCTAAAACACTATAAGTTAATGGAATATATTTCTTTCTTATTGAGATATTATTGTATCTCTAGGGTCATGGTTGAAGGTCCTCATATATTTCATTCTCTCTAACAATATAATTTGATGATGATGATTATGATAAGATATAATCAACTTCACTTTTTAAAACTAAATAGGAATAATCTTGAAGTATATAATTAGAGCATTATTACAAGTCCCCGTTAATATAATTTCATTTACTTTGTGAGATTGCAATATACCATAAAAAATTGGGTTCTAAATTTATCTATGAGTAACACCCTAACCCTATGGATAAGTCTAACTAGAAAGATAGAGTAATAAGAGAGGAGAATGAGTAGGTGAATATGAATAAGAAATCTTAAATCAACTACTCTTTATGAATAGTAAAAATGCCATAATCTTGTCTAAAAAATGTATTTCAACCCATATTTGTCAAATTATGAGGGCGATACAAGAAACTACACTTAAATAATAATAATAATAATAATAATAATAATATTAATAATAATAATAATAATAATAATAATAATAGTTAATAATAATAATAATAATAATAATAATAATAATAATAATAATAATAAATAAATAAATAAATAATAAATAATAAGTAATAAATAATACATCACAAAATGGTTATAATCTCTTATAGACGTTTAGACCTGTGCATGATGACTATACATGGACCCTCTATATCTAACATTGCTTTAGCTATCACTGGCTAGTATCTATGGTGAGTGCTCTTAGTGAATTCCCCTCGGGTAAGTATTCCATTCAATCACTTTAAGATAATTATCTCAAGAGAATACAATAGATGGGAGCCTATGGTGAGTATTTTTTTCCATTTAGAGACATTAGCATGACTAATGGGGCCATTACTTCAGGGTTATTATGTGTAAATCTTCTATAGTTTGGATTAGAGGCTCTCAAAGAGTGGTGGGTTGGGTTAGCTAGGGCAAACATTTCTTTAGGATAAGTTCCCTTAAATTTGATTCCATTTTGGGTTATGGTCAGTTGAGACAAGTTCCTTTCTCATTTGAAAAATATTTAGATTTTGGACTTCCTTAATCGAGCTTTACTAGGGCATGTCTTACTAGCATGAGTACATGCCCTTATTGAAACACCATTTTATGGCATGTCTTAGATGAGTGCACCTCTTTTCCAAACTTCACTAAGGTGAGCTTTCCAACAGTGGCATAATAGGGTGGACACTAAGGATGTTTTTTTTTTTTTTTCAAAATTCTAATTAAAAGTTGTGTTGTTAATTGGAAAGTGTGGAAAATGTATATTTTTTAATTACAACATCAATGAGAAGAGGTTTAAGAAGACTTGTAATCTATTTATGTTTTGATTTATTTAAGTTTATTAAATATTATTATTTATTAATCTCTTAAATTAGTGAATGACAAAAAAATTACTTAAGAATATATCATTAAATTAAAAAAAAATCAAAACCTTAATCTAGTAGAGGTCTTCTTAAACCTCTTCATATTGATGTTGCAAATAAAACTTTTGAGTCAATCTTGTCAAAGGAATTGCACTCTATGAAAAGCCTTTGATAAACGTTGTGTAATAACTTACCATAGACCTCCACCAATAATGTTGGTCTTGGCTAATCCACCATACTCTGCACTTTCTAGGGATCTGTGGAGATTCCTTCTTTACTTAAAATATACCCCATAAATGTTATAGACTTAAACCAAAACTTACATTTTGATAATTTGGAATATAATTTATGTTGCCTTAAGGTTTCCAAAGTCAACTCCAAATGCCTTACATGATCATCTCCTATTTTTAAATATATTAAAATGTCATCAATAAACATGATAATGAATTGATCCAAATACTCCATGAACTCCTTGTTCATAAGATCAATAAATACAATTGATGTATTTGTCTTTCCAAATGGCATCACAAAAAATTCATACTACTCAAACTAGGTGCTAAAGTATATTTTTGATACATCCTAAGCTTTCACCCTCAACTGATGTTAATATGATTTTAGATCTATTTTATAAAATATAGTTACACACTTTAACTGGTCAAATAAATCAAAAATCTTAGATAGTACATATTATATCTATACCAAATAAAACTTCATAATGAGGGCAACATTACCTTGGATAATTAGTGACTTTCTTGTGTACGATATGCTTTTATAATGGAACACTTTAGACAAGTTAGCTTTCCCATGTTATATAGAATTTATAAATTCAATCACTTTCAAGCATAGAGGGAAGAACACTTCATTTGCTTGTCACCACATGTTTGTATCTATAGGTCATCCTTCCAAGAAAAATAAGGATGCCTTTATTGAAAATAAAATGGTGATGTCACAGTCTCCTTTGAGATTAAACAGTGAAGAAATATTTTAAATAGTAAGGTTCATACCCATGATATTTGATTCTATAATGTTATCTAATTATAAATTGCCAAGTATGATGTCAACCACAATTGGACTCAAAAAATGAATTTTTTGGTCCTTGCAATATTTGAGAACAAACCTAATCATACATAACTTAGATGTGGTGCATAGAGAGAAAAATATTTTTGATGATATATTCAATATAGTCATAAACATCAAAGATAAATTCTAAGATAATATAAAGGCAAGAATGGACTTAAAAGAGATTTAGGAGGAACGTTTTAGAGTTGAAGGATGGTGGAAATGGAGAACTTATCAAACTAAAAGCTCCATTTACCTTAACTTTAGAGCAGAGATGATCAGTTTGTGAATGAATACAGACTCTATGAGTACTTGATGGATATTTTTTTAATCTTAGTAGATGCGTTGACATAAGATCTATGAGATTATTTGGATTGAAAAGTCGTGACTGTTATATCATTATGTAATGTCTACTACCAACTGCCTTAAATTATTTGCTAGATCTAATTTTATGCCCTTGATTGAGCTAATTATCTTCTTTAAGGATTTATGTTCCTCAAAACTGAATGTAGATCAACTGATTTATATGGAGCAACATATATTTTTTCTTATTTTGTGTAAATTTTAAAAGATATATTTTCTAGTATTTTGACTGTATGAAGCATCTAACCATGTATTTACTATATGAGGCTATAGTTAGTAGACCTATTCTGTATTAATGGATGTATTCTTTAGAGAGGTATTTAAACAAACTTAAGAAGATTGTTAAGAATAAAGTACAACCTGAAGGTTTTTTTTATGAAGCATATCAAATATACGAGATAACCTAATTTTGCTCGTATTATTTTGACATAGCGTTACAATCAACTAGCAGTACTTCACCTCAAAATATGGGTCATATAAATTTATGTAAATCCTCAAATATATCTATATTTAATTGAAGTGTTAAGCCAACAAGTGCTGGCGCTGAGCACTATTTGTCTTATAAGGAGAGCTGGCATATTATATGTCTTGTTTAATTGTGATGAAGTTAAGCTATATTTGTGATGTTGATGAAGACTAATATTATTGATTGAATTGTTACTTTTCTCACTAAATAATTTAGATATTTCTTTTATTCATGAGTACAAACATTTCAAGTAAGATATACACCGCCCAAGATTGCTGAAGACTCAAAATTGGATATAATAGGATGTAAAAGAGTTTGTAATTGTACTTTATTTATTTTTTATTTCTTGAGTTTGGCCATAAAAGAGTGTATGCAAATTGGGTGACCATACATACACACACAAGGGGAGTGAAAAATATTTTTAATGTTAATTTTTTTTATATAATTATAATGTATGGTTTAACATCATATTATACGATATGTTATCTGAAAAATAGGCTTAATGGCTAATTAAACAATTAGTTTTTTTAAACTAATCATATTATATGATCTATATCGTACTGTATGATTTGTTACAATATGAAAAACACAAATGACCAGATTAACTTAAGTAAGATTTTGAAATTTGATTTTTGAACTAATTGTAATATACAATATCAATCGCACTATATGAATATTTAAAGTCTTACTAAAATTAACCTTGTAATTAGTCAATCAAATAATGGTTTAATTAATCATAGCTGATCGTACTGTATGATGTCGATTGTACCAAACAATTAACAACGACAAAATTTGGTCGTCCTAAAGATTGTACCAAATGAAACCATGATTTTTGAACTAATCGTATTGTACGATATTCATATTATACTGGATGACCTAATTGAAATCAACTAATCTTAATGTATAAAGACAGTAGCATAAGATAATTAGTAGAGATGATTTTCAATCGTCCGAAGAATTGTCCTGTGCAAATAGAGGAAATAACACATATTGTACTAGACGATCTATCAATCATAATGTATGATGTGTTCATAAAATTTGAATTATTTGTTTGAATGACTATTCACATCGTACTGGATGGGATTAGTTTTGAACTGATCATACTATATGAACATGAATCGTACTGAATGAATAGTATTGGCTAACTTGAATATTTAGAGTTTTTTGAAGCCTATTACAAAAGCCATGTTTTAAGATTTTCTTAAAAAATTAAAAGAGGAATGTGAGACAGAAGGAGGAACTCTAAGAGAGGAGATTTTAAGAAGAAAATTTGGATTTTAGAGAGGAAGGAGAAGGTAATCTTGAGCGTGAGGGAGAAGTAGTGTGAGGGGATCACATGATTACTCTAGGCTAGCTTCACCCTTGCTCCTCATGTGGCCTTGGTAAATATTTTGGAAGCTCTCTAGGGAGAGAGTCTTCTTAGTCCAATCCTTAAGGTTCTCTTCCTTCTCCTAGAGGGAGAAAAAGGAGCTGAGGTTCTGTGTCTTTTCTAGAAGGGAGAAGGAGTTGAGGCTCTTTTCCTTCTTTAGGAAGGAGAAAAGGAGCTGAGGTTCTCCGCCATCTCCAGGAGGGTGAAAAATAAGTCAAGGACCGCTACTATCATTGGGAGGGGGACATAACTTTAGCACTCCGCCGCATCAAAGGTTTGGTGAAAGTGAGTTTGTAAGAGCTTCTCAGCCTTACTGAGGGAGTAAAAGGAGAGTCACTTAGTGTTAGTGCAATACTTGGAGTGGTGGACTTCGAGGAGTGGACGTAGGTCAAGGTTGACCGAACCACTATAAAAATCTTTAATGTGTTTTTTTTTGCACTTTTATATTTCTTACATTTCATTTCTGTTAATAACTACTTAGGAAAAATATTGATTATTGTTCTATCACATAAATCAAAATTTTAACATAATAAAATTTAATGTTTTTGATAAAATATCTTGCTTTCGATTAGAATTTGGTATGTTTAATTACTAGAAAGTTTTTCAAGAAAATTTTTATCATTATTTTGAAGTTAAGAATACCTTTTAAAGCATTAATTCACCCTCCTCTTGGTGAGCCTCGGGCTAGTTCCATAAGGTTTAATAAACTTCACAAACTTTGAAGTCGTAT
Organism: Dendrobium huoshanense; assembly: GCA_016618105.1. Taxonomy (NCBI): domain Eukaryota; kingdom Viridiplantae; phylum Streptophyta; class Magnoliopsida; order Asparagales; family Orchidaceae; genus Dendrobium; species Dendrobium huoshanense. The sequence goes on from CM028347.1 coordinate 32,132,217, forward strand.
CTGAGAGGGAGTTCAAAAACAAAGTTTTAGAAAACTTTTAAAAAATTAATCAATGTTTCATTTTGGTAATCATAACACTGTAGAGGGGTATTCTACAACCTGTTCACCATTGTTTGAAAACATCCCTTTCGATTTCTAAAAAATACACATGTATACATTTTTACAATCCATTGATTATAGAATCTGGTATATGATTGAAACTGGTTATTCACTCCATCACATATAGTTAATAGTGCACAAACTGATATTTCTTTTAATGAATAGAATAATGAGGATAGGTAACTAACACATTTAAAAGCTAAATATTTGAATTATTTTTTTGTGCTTTAAAATTCAAAGATTATATGTGAGTCTTTATATACAGTACGGGAAAGGAGATTTGGGATTGCTTATTTATCACCTATGATGAAATTAATGAAGTTAAATAGTCTAGGCAAAATATTCTTCTGCATGATTATGAACTCTTTTACATGAAACTTAGCACAATTGTATCTGAAATATAAAATAGGTTCACCTAGATAGTAACATCCCTGCATGCACTAGGTTAAGAACTATCAAATTCTATAAAAGTTTATAAGATTCTACGTTGTTTACCTAGTTCTTATGATGCCAAGATAACTACAATCACATAATCTAAAGGCCTAAATGTTTATTCCATTAATAATTTTCTTAAGTCGCTCATTGCCTAAGAGTAATGAGTGAGTCAAAGGTAAAATGATGCAAGAGAAAATAAGAATGAGAGAACTACAACATTCAAAGCAAAAGATTATTTTAGTGACTATTTTGTAGTGGAGGAGGATGACAAAATAGCCTTGATTATATGCCAATTCAAGAGCTTTCTAGAAAGAAAATAGAGGTGTCATCAAAATAATTGGATCAAAGGTACAAGCCATAAAACCACTAAAATTTTATCTGATACAATTCACTTCGAGTGCAGGAAACCAGGACACCTCCGAGTTGACTGCCCCAACCTAAAAACTCACCCAAACAATAATACAAGAAGGCAAACAAAAGGCACAAAAAGTTATTTAGCCTGACTCTACCTCAGATTGTCAGAAGAAAAGCAGAGGAGGAGGTAACAAACACGTGTCTTATAATTAACAACAATCTTGATCAATTAGATTAAGATGAGGCATGCCAACTCTCATATGACGAATTATTTATTATTTATAAAAAAAATCTTGATTCGTATAGGAAGCTTAAGAAGGTGCATGCTCATCTTAATACTAAATTTTCTACTTTCCAAAAAGAGCATGCTAGTTTAATTACGAAGCACTCTACCTTAGATAGCGATCATATGACTTTATTAGATGAGTTTGATGCATTAAATAAGAAGTATATTGACGTATCTAATGTACACAATTCCTTGAAAACATCACATATTGAACTAAAAAAAGCATTTAAGGAAATAGAAGAACATGCATGTCAATTAGATAGTAGTGAGCATGCATTAAAACGGGAAGTGACAAACTATGAAAATGCAAATGAATTTTTAAGTGTAACAATTACTACACTTGAGAATAATAAACCATCACCTTCACTAGATCATTGGCATAACCCCTCAACACAATATGTATGAGTGGATGACTACTCTAAATTTACTTAGGTTAGATTCTTAGCACATAAGAGTGAGATATTTGTGGAATTTAGAACATTCTCCACTTGGATTCTAAGAAAATTAGGATGTAAAATCTCAATAATTCATAGTGATCATGGTGGAGAGTTTGAAAATAATAATTTTGAATCCTTCTATCAAAATATAGGAATAGAACATGATTTCTTTGCCCCTAGGACCCCCTAGTAGAATGGAATAGCTAAAAGGAAAAATTGATCCTTGGTGGAAGATGCTAAGGTAATGCTAGCTGAGTATTCACCTCCTAGGTATTTTTGAATAGAAGCAGCAAATACTGCTTATTATGTTTTAAATAAGGTAAATATTATATCATAAAGAAGATGTATTTTTATACCTTTATTCTATACTAGATCAAACCACTTACAATTGAATAGATACACATTATTCCCTTGACTAGAATATTCTAAATATAATATTTCTTGTAATACCTTATAGTACTCAAAATTATCACCTATATGGGTGTTCCCTCATACACATATAGAGCATTCAGGATTGCGTTATTCTTAGCAGTCTTTTTAAGTTTATTTAAATACCTCTTAAAAGAAAAGATCCACCGATACTAAACTGGTCCACTAACTATAGCCTTATATGGTAAATACACTGGTAGATGCTCCATATAGTCAAAAAAGTTGGAGAAAATATCTTCTCATTTTTATATAGAATGAAAGGGATATGCAGCTCCATAAGAATCAAGTGTTATGTATTTAGTTTTAAAGAGCATAAATCCTTGAAGAAGATACTTAGCTTGATTAAGGGCTTTAAAATTTGATCTGATAGATAACTAAAGGCAGTTGGTAGCAGACATTGCATAAGGATATGATAGTCATGAATTTTCAAACCAAATAATCTCCTAGATCTTATGTCAACACATCTAATTAGATTTGAAAAAAATCCATCATGTACCCATAGATTCTTCACCCATTCACAAACTACTCATATTTGCTTTAAAGTTAAGGTGAAAGGAGCTTTTGGTTTGAAATATTTTTCATTTAACCATCCTTCAATTCTATTACTTTCTTCCTTGCTTTTATGTTAGCTTTGGATTTATCTTTAATGTTAATGATTATATTGAATATATTATAAAAATATTTTTCGATATATATATCATGTCCAAGTTATGTCTGATCAGGTTTATCCTCAAAGAAGGCAATGACAAAAAGAAAATGCTTTTTTTATCCAACTATGGTTGACACTATATACTAGCGATTTGTAATCAGCTAATTTTGGAGAATTCACTATTGTGGGCATGGAATAGTTAATCTAGCAAGAGGCTGCAGCATCACCACTTTATTTTTAATAAAAGTATCCTTATTTTGCATAAAAGAATGATCTTTAGGAAATAACTTACGATGATAGTCAAGCTAAGTGCTCTTCCTACCATGCTTTAAAGTGAATGACTTTGTATATTCCATACAATATAGATAAACTAACTTTCCAGAACTGTTTCAACCTGAAAGCATATTGTATGCATGAAAGTCATCAATTGTCTAAAGTAATGTTGCCATCATAATAAAGTTATATTTAATAGATATATCATATGCACGTACTCCCTCTTCCCATAGTAAATTTAAATCATCATTTAACTGTTGTAAGAATACATCAATCTTTGCTTTTAGATTATGTAGCCCTGGAATGATAAGCATCAGAAATATATAAGGATTAGTCATACACAACTTTTGGGAAATATTATATGGGGTGAGTATCACGGGCTAGCATGAGTAAGGTGAAGTAAAGTGGCTAAATGGAGTAAAATTATCTATGCATAAACCTAATTTTACTTTTTTTAATTATGTGGCAACGGTGGGATGCATACGATTAAAGTATTTCTAGGCATCTACTTTTGAAGAATGTGAAATAACACCTTCTTGTGAGATGTATTCATTATGCCATCTCATATGTGTAGAATGTCTTATAGATGCACATAACCATTATGGTCTAAGAATTATGGGTAAGTAAAACTTCCTACCGACTAGTACTTCCATCAGCTTTCTTTTCATGATATATTTTAATTTAAATATTGGCGCATTATAGTAATAGAATGCATTCTCTGATTGATCATATTTATAGCATAACAAATGTCCATTTATATAATAATCTATCTTTGTATATATCAAATCATGTTTATAAACTAACTTATTCGTTTGATATAAATATGTAGGAATTATGTTATCTATTATACTGGTTTTCTTAAGTAGACCAATGAATTGATTAAAATATTCACATGGGACATTATATTCTACCTTGATGCTTAACATCTTAATAACAACAGATAACTCTAAGTGAGTGGTACACCCCTTCCATATTGGTTGTTGAGAAAGTACGTAATAAATCATAAAACTTTTGTGCCTCATTATTAGGTTACTCTTCTATATATTTTTCAATTTGTGCTTTAGTTGCATCATAAACTATGTCCTCAAGATCAGGTCAGATATTTTCCTCCACAACTATATTATAACTTATCAATAGGCTACACTGAGAATTAAAATATGGCTCATACACACCAGGAGAAGTCCAATACCAATATTCTATCATGAAGCCTCTATGGCATTGATCAACAGTTACATCATCTGGGCTTTGGTGCACTTAATTTTTATGTTTAGAATACGGGCAATGAAACTTTACATCTGAGATGAAGCGCATAGTTGATAAGTTGTCTGAATGAAAAAAATTACCTTTTTAATGAACTCACCCATTAATGTATTTCATCCTTGCACCAATTGATTACACATCCAACTTCTTTGATTTTTGATATCCATCATATAACCTGCATATAATATGGATATATTGGATATTATTGTAATTTTATTGAAGGAAAATAGATGAATTTTAATTTTATATAAATCCCCTATCAATGAAAAATTTGGCAGCCTCTATTTAGTGGAAATACAAAGAATTTTAACCTGCTTGGAAGGCTATCATTTTATGTGACCAAATCATTTAAGGCAATCTCTCTTATCTTATCTTCCACTCGAGCTACTCCAACCTTCTCACATATATGCACATTTTGTATCATGTCTATAAGGGCAAATCCACTACTCATCTGCCAGAGCATCTTCATCTCTGCAACACTTAACTTAATATTATACTTATCTTTTAATGGCCAATATTTTATATTATAAAGCATTGTAAGTCTCATTAACATCTTATATAATTTTCCCTTTAGTTCGTGAGGGACTTTTTTTATCACTCAATAAGGCCCAATGCATTCCTCCACTTCAACCATCCAACTTGAATTCTATTGATAATATCCCCATCTATTTTACCATAAATAGATCAAAGATATACATATACTTTTATTAATAACTTCTTAGCCTAAAGTCACAATCCTTTTATTAGATCTATTACTACTAAAATTAAATTATATGTTATGTTTTAGATCTACTTATCCAAAAACCTTTAGACTCTAAGGTTGACCTACATAATTCAAGTTTACCATCAACTCCTTCTTTAGTCTTATCAACAAGAAGAATATCATCAGCAAAAAGCATACACCAAGGTACATTCTCTTGCAAATGCCTAGTGAGAATGTCCATAATTAAAGCCAAAAGATATTAATCTCAACTACAAATAGACACATCTAATCCCTCTCTAAACTCATCAACAAGAAGACTATCATGAATAAAATACATACACTAAGCAGAAGATATTACCAGAGAATTTTGGAAATGGATGAAATGGAGGTGGTGGCCTTTGGTAACACACATAATGGAGGTAGCAAACTTAGTCAATTAACAGCATGACGTGGGAATGCTTGGTGGTGAACGTCGACGAGGGAATTGTCTCCATGCTGATAACATTCTAGCCAAGTCTTAGATGCAAGCAGAGTGAACCAAAATGAAGAGGGAAAGAAATGAGAAGAAAGACTATGGAGTGGTCAAAATAGAGCTCTTTCCGTTAGACTTTCCAGCAAATTATTCATCAGTAATGTTACCGATGGATAATACATTAAAAAATATTTGTTGAGTTTAAGTAAGATAGTGCAATTTATGCTAGTGATTCTTCCTATAATAACTAGCAAAAATTACGTTAGAATATTTAATATACCATTGAAAAAATTGGTGGAATATACATTGGTAATGTAATGAAAAAAATTTTGCCAACAAATTTGCCGTAAAGTTACCGGCTCATATTCTGCTAGTTAGTCCGCCACTATTTTTTGTGCATGTGTATCTGCCAGAAAGTCTGATGGTAATGGAAAATTTTCCTGTAATGTATGGAGTGCATGGAATGCTATTTAAATCCCTAGATACAAAGCTTAAGAGTAGTTTTTACCCAGATATGGTGAATCTTAGATAATGTTTTTAGGTTTGTTTTGTTCCTTAGCTCCTATGGCACAGGTTAAGTGAAGGACTCAAGCTTGAAGGAGCAATAGGTGCAGAGTTTGAAGGCTTCAAATGTAATACCTCTCATATATCTTCTATCACCGATGGCAAGCTCTATATGTTTAAAGAAAGATTGGAGAAGTGTAAAGAATCTTTAATAAGTCACGATTACTACGATAGATTCCTAAATATCCTTATATGATACTTGCATAGGGTTTATGAGAATTGAAGTAATGGATATATGTTTTTATTTTAGAAATATGTTTCATAAGGATTTTGATCATTTAAGTAAATTAACCAAGTCAACTTGGTCAGGTTAGTCAACCATGCTTTGGATTCATCAAAGCATCAAGGGGAATAAGTTTGAATGTTTGAAATGGTTAAATTGATTGGATTAAAGAGTTTGACCAAAAATGGTCATGCATGATCAATTTTAGGTAAAATTAACAAAGTCAACATTTGAATAGGCCAGGTTAACCATACATGTCAAATCCTTGTGGAATTTTATTTAAATGATTTGGTGAAGTTCTAAGGAGAAATGATGTTTGCAATGAGTCAATCAAGTGTTTGATCAATTATGCTAGATTGAGCAAATCAATGAGTCAGCTTGGTAAAAGATGGGCTCAAGCACTGGCTTAAGGCACCAATGTTAATAAATTTGATATGTGAAGCTCCTAATGGTATGATTTGAATCATGATTGAAGTTAAGGAGTCAGTGTACTGCATGGAGTAGTACACTGAGCATGTTGATTATAATTAAGGGTATTGAGATTTAATTGACCTCAGACATAAATGAGATCAACCAGAACTTTTAGGTGTTCTTACTCAAAGTAAACAATTTAAGTGTACCTTACACCTAATGAGATTACACTAGATTTATATCTTATGAGATGCCTGCAAGGTTATTAGTTTTTGACTTCACATGGACTGTCCAAGCCATATTTTAAGTCTTAATATGGTCCTTCAATAAGTTACATAATAGTAGACAATGATAATATAAGGATGAAGATACATCTGGCTGACAATTTAAAGAACATACAAAAGAGTCATCCTATTCCCTAACCTTATAGAGCCCTCCAAGTGCAGTTTCAAAAAAGTTTTGGAAACATGTCCATGGCCAAAGTTCATTTTATAATAAAATGGTCCTCAAAATTTGTTATCTTTAGCAAAGTTGTTCCACAGGCTCAGTTGAGTGGAAAAAAATAAATATCCCCATTGAATCATCACCAGAGTAAAGTGATTCTAAAACTCGAGCTCCTAATTTTCATGGTGTGAGACATTATGAAAGTAAGGTGAAATTCAAGAAAATCTAATTCTTAGATTAAATGATCGTAGTCTATAAATCCTCTAAGATAAATTTCAAGTGAATACATTCATTGGATCTCTCAGATCAATGGGTTTTTTACGTATGGTCTCAATTAGTTGAAGGAAGATTAATGATGAAATTACAGCCCTCCATTCTTTGTTGTTTGATTTAATGGGTGTGATTTCATTATATTGTTAATTATACATTATATGCAATTTTGAGCTCCATTAATAGGAGCCACCTGACCTTAGATCAAATGGTTATTGTAGATCCATGTTGTGACTAAACACCAACACTTTAAAAAAGACCAAAGTAGCTATTATTGTGTATAAAGCACAATCCAAATCAATGGTTAAATTAATTAAAATGAATTATAGCATTAATTAATTCAAAATGTGAGCCAAATTTTGAAAAAAAAAATCATAGAAAATCCTTTCTAATTCCAAATTTGGCATATAATGCCAATATGGATTCAAATAATTAAGTAGAAATTTTTAAAATAATTTGAAGCTATTTAATCAAGCCTTTGTATTGAATTCGTTATCCATTTGAAAAGATTAATTAGATTGGTGACATTCCTAAACATGTCTAGTTGCCTTTAAATTTTCCTTGGGATATCATTGGGTGTTTTGCCTATCCATAATTTTTACCAAGGTGGTTTGAACTCTTTTATGCCCTCCTTTGAATTTTCAAAGTTATGGGTCATTATTTGGCCTACTGTTGACCTGTTTTTTCGCCCAGGCCTAGGTCAAAGATTTGACCTGGTCAGATTTTACCAAACTAGACCCTAGGACCCTTCCCAACGGGTTCAGGGAGTCAAGCCAAGTCTGTTGAGCCTAGACCCAAATCCTGTTAAGATAGTTGTTATTTGCATGCTTTACATTTTTGCAACTTGTATAGTTTCGATGATTCCAAACATTATTGTTCAAATGTGTAGTTATCTCCTAACAATTTTAGAAGATTTGTATTTTCTCTTGTGTGTACTAACATTTCAGGAAAATCTAACTCCAGACTACGAAGACTTCAAATCAAAATTCAGCATGAGATACTTTGTGAATTTGAAGCTTGTATTTTTCTTTGAAATAAACTTGAAAGGGAGTGATTGTAATTGAGTGAATAAAAACATGCACACACACATAAGGAGATCATATAAAATCTATACTGATCGTACGGGACGATATCAGTTCGTACGGGACGATCAGACAGTTATCTCCTATTAAGATCACATGGAACGAATAGGAACTGGGCAGAAAAATTTTCTAAGTCCTATTCGTCCAGGACGAAATTAAATATCATCCAGGACGATCCGCTCTCTGTAAGATTTTCGTCAGGACGAAATTAAATATCGTCCAGGACGATCTCCTCTCTGTAAAATTTTTGTCCAGGACGAAATTAAATATCGTCCAGGACGATCTACTCTCTGTAAAATTTTCGTCCAGACAAAATTAAATATCGTCCAGGATGATCTGCTCTCTGTAAAATTTTCGTCCAGACGAAATTAAATATCGTCCAGGATGATCTGCTCTCTGTAAGAAATTTGTCCAAACGAAATTAAATATCATCTACGACGATCTGGTCTCTATTAAAATTTCGTCTGGACGAATCAATTTTCGTCCAGACGATACAACTGACTTAGAACAATTTTTCTGCAGTTTTTGGAACCGACCTTGTAATAACCATTCGTACCAAACAAACTTTGTTCGTACGGGACGATCAGCTTGTACGAAAACATTTTGTACACATATACAAACAGGTTCGTTTCAAGGCTTTTAAGTAATATCGTCCAGGATGATCCACGATCGTACGGGACGATCAACTGCGTACAGAATTGAAAACTTGTAATTTTTGGGCGGTTTTTCTTGTCTTTTGTATATATAGTCCAAATTAGACTGCCACCTAATCTTTTTGTCATTTGATCTTCGTGCCTCTTGAGAGAATAGTCAAGGAGAGAGTGTAAGAGTGCATTCAAAGGAGGATTCCTACCACTGGAGCGTGAAGGCTTCACTTGGAGTTTAAAGGTAAGAATCTCTACTTGTGAATTGGGATTACTTCACTCTTTTCTTTCTTCCTTCTAGATTTCTTGTGAGAAGATCTGTCAAGGAGATCCGGTTCGCTGCCGACACTTGGAGAGTGTGAACAGCCGAAGGGTTCGCTGCCGACACTTGGAGAGTGTGAATAGCCGAAGGGTTCTCTGCCTACACTTGGAGAGTGTGAACAGCCGAAGGGTTCGCTGCCAACACTTGGAGAGTGTAAACAGCCGAAGGATTCTCTGCCTACACTTGGAGAGTGTGAATAGCCGAAGGGTTCGCTGCCGACACTTGGAGAGTGTGAACAGTTGAAGGGTTCTCTACCTACACTTGGAGAGTGTGAACAGCCGAAGGGTTCGCTGCCGACACTTGGAGAGTGTGAACAGCTGAAGGGTTCTCTGCCTACACTTGGAGAGTTTGAATAGCCGAATGGTTCGCTGCCGACACTTGGAGAGTGTGAACAACCGAAGGGTTCTCTGCCTACACTTGGAGAGTGTGAATAGCCGAAGGGTTCGCTGCCGACATTTGGAAAGTGTGAACAGCCGAAGGGTTCTCTGCCCATACTAGGAGAGTGTGAAAGGACGGACGGTTCCCTGCCAACACTAGGGATTATGTAAAAGGACGATAGTTCTCTGCCGCACCGGGTAGTGGTGAAAAGAATGTTTTGTAAAGGCTTCTCCGCCTTGCTGTAGGTGCAAAAGGAGAGTCACTATTAGTATTAGTGCAATACTCAGAGGGTGCCTCTGGGGAGTGGATGTAGGTCAGGTTTATACCGAACCACTATAAATCTGGTGTCATTTACTTTACTGTTTTTACTTTTCCGCATTTTATTTTTGGTTTAAAAAACTCTGTGGTTGAAAAACGTTTTCTATAAAAACTTAATAAAAATTTTCATTTCGGTTCAACACATTTTCAAAGAGGGTTTAAATTTTTAAAATACCAATTCACCCCCCCCCCCTCTTGGTAGCCTTGGGACATTAACTTAGGTCTAACAACCTATTTACTTGACTCAACAAATCCTGGGTCAACCTAGTTGACCAGGTCAATCTGGGTTGACCCAAATCCTTTATACTTAATTTCAAACACAATTTAAATCTTAATGGCTCAATTCTCTCCTCTAATGGACTCAATGGGTCAGACCCAACCCATTGGGCCCAGATCCATGCCCTGTGTCAACTCGGTTGACCAAGTCAACATGGTTTGACCCATTTGGACCCTTTAAGCCTAAAATCAATTTTTGAATTAATTTAAACCCTGTTCTTGGATCCAACCTGCCCCTTAGACCTATTCAACTGGGTTGACCAGGTCAACCATTGACGTGGTCAACCAAAGTCTTAAATAGGTCAATTTGGCCCTTTTTAAATGAAATTAAGGGCCTTTAATGCAATAAAATTATTCATAATGATCCTTAAATTCAAAACCACGGCTATTCAAGCTGATTTCCCTCCTAATTTACTTGAGATTCGATCCTAACCCTTGATGAAGAGCTAGGGCATTTAAATAGAGAGAATTTAGGGTTTTGAGTGGACTTTTCTTTTGCTCCCTCTCTCTCTAAGCCTCCTGAGACTGAGAGATTTGGTGTGAGAACTCCCCTCACCTTCCTCTACTTCCCCCAAGGCGATCCCAACTACTCAAAGCTCGCTAGAGGCCAGATTCTGGTGACCCAAGGACAAATAGCTTCCAAGAGATTTTCCCGTCGATCCACTGCATTTCGAAATGTGATTTCTTCTGCAAATAGGAGCGTGGATAGTCTACAAGTGCAACAAGCCATAGATCTCCCAAATCCATTGGGTATTTTCGATAAAATCTTCAACCCTAGTCTAGAGCACATAGGTTTAAATAGCTTTTCATACAGTCATTTTTAGAGTGCCAAATACATTCCCCACGATTGCTCTTCATCTATACGTCCTGTGTTTAAAATTTTATGGATTTTCATTGAGTGGTTTGCAAGAACGAGACCAAAAACCAATTAGGGTTTCGGGTTTACGTCGCCCATCCGCTGTGTGAAACGTGGGCCGTTGATCTTATGATCAATGACACTGATCTAGTCGGATCGCGTTTGTTCAACGACCGTGCTCGCATTTTGTTCGGACGGATCTCAGTCCAACGAAATCACGGCCATCCAATCTTGACCGCGCGGGATCAAATGCTGAGATCGTTGCTAACTATTTTAAGTAAATGTGTGGGCCTCACTACAGCCATCGTAATCATCGGACAATGATTGGCGGCGGCGCCAATCATTGCCCGGGACCGCGGAAACAGTCCCGACATGCCACGCATCCCTCCACCACTGTTTACTTAATTTAATTAGTTTAAATTAGGTTTTAAACCTTGTATTCTTCAAAAAATTGTAGATAAATTATTTTTATTCAAAAATTGCGTATAATATATCAAATCGTTTGTATTTGAATCCTCTTTAATTTAAAATTATTTTCATTTAAAAATAATAATTATATTTTGAATTATTTTAAAAATAGTAAAGAAATATATTTTTAAAATTATTATTATAATAATTAATATTATTTTATATTATTTATTCTTATTATTAGTATATGTTGTCATTACTGTATTTCATTATTATTATTATTATTATTATTATTATTATTATTATTATTATTATTATTATTATTATTATTATTATTATTATTATTATTATTATTATCATTACTATTATTATTTTAAAATCAAAAGTTTTTTTTTATATTTATTATTATTGTTATTATTACTATTATTATTATTATTTTAAATTTAGTAATATTATTTGAAAAAAAATTATTATTATTATTATTATGTTCATTATTTTCAAGTTATTATTTTATTATTATCCTCTTTTAAAACCTTATTATTATTATTATTATTATTATTATTATAAATCATTATCTTTTTTTTGAAATATTTTTAATTTACTTTAAAAATTAGAGAATATTTTAAAATATTTTACTTCCTTAATTAAATGCTTAAAATACTTGATTAATAATTACTTAATTTTAAAATTCAACTACTTTTCCTAGTATACAAAATTATTTTTGTTGTTCTAAATTATAGAAATATTAATTCTTGATTTCTTTTAATTTAATGATTATTTTTAAATATTTATTCCTTTAATTTATTTTAAAATTACTATTAACTACATTAAATTTCAAAAATTCATAACTTAGTCATTTTAAATCAGATTTCGGCGTGAGACCCTTTATTTTTTTCAGAAAATTATGAAATTTATTTTAAAGTTATTTTCAAAAACTAATTATTATTGTTCTAGCTGGTTTTTATTTTACTTTAATATTTTGGGTATTTTAAATACTATTTAAATAATTATTTTGAAATAAAAATTATTTTCAAACCTTTTCAAAACCTCGTTCGGGTGACCAGTAGATCTTCCCTATATTTATAAAGATATGAATTGATCTATTTTTAATTATCCTATTTTCAAAATTTTTTATATTTATAAGTATTTTAAAATTACTTTAAAATTACTTATAATTAAATCCTAATTTTTGGATCCACTATTTATGAAATTTTAAACATAGATTGTGCATGTGAAGAGCAACCATGGGAGAGTGGATTAGTGAATGATTGAGTCCTAATCATTCGCTAATCATTTCGTTAAGCGCATTTACTTTCTTTTATCATAGTTTGCATGTGTAAGATGCATGAGCATTTAGTTTAGGCTCTCCTAGATCTAAGAACATGGTATGTTTACTTTGTTTGTGTACTCCCCTACTTTTTTACCTTGAGGTTTAGTCCAAAACTTAACTTTAAACATATTCAAAGTAGCGACATCCTAAGGATAATAATTAATGACCCGTCTAGCGAACTTAGAAAATTTCTAGGAGCTAGGATAGATTCATGATTGGCATGAAAACTTTAACATCTAAACCTAGTGACATCTAAAACATCCAAAAAAATTTTAAGAATTTTTAGGACTCTTTAGACCCCTTAATTAACCAACCCTATTTTCCCATTAAATAGGGCCCGGTATTTTCTAAAAATTAGAATAACTCCATCTTAGATCAAAAAATTACTCACAATAGCTAAAATTTTTTAGAATTTGGTTCTTAACCTGAGATAAATAGGGCACCTAAGGTTGACCTCAATCTGACCCTTAATTTCAACTTTAATCAAAATGACCATTTTGCATCTATTAGATAATTAAAATTTATTAAAAATTCTAATATTTTCCCAAACATTTAGGAACACCTTCTTAGATCATTTCTGACCTTTGGGGGTGATTCCAATCAGTTTGAAGGTGATTTGGATCAAAATCATAAAATCACCCATAATTAGGCAGTTTTAATAATTCATTAATGGCTCAAAACTTTAAAAATTCATATCTTTGCATAGAAAACTCTAAATCCAGCAAACTCAAAGCCTAACTACTCACCTTAAGTTATAGTATTTACCTAAAGTATTAGGAGTCTCAAACCTAGCCTATTTCTCATAGTGACATTTTGGACCCCCTTAGCCTAGCACCTAGGACCTGGGACTTTTCAAAATTGGATAATATAATTTAAACTTCAAATATAAATACCCTAAGCATTAAAAAATGATCAACAAACTAAATTAACTAAAATGGATCCTAATTCACTAATATTTAAACTTTAATTAAAGTTTCCTTTTCTTACCTTCAACAAATTATAACCTTAGGCAATTTGAACAAATCATCATATACAGAACCTATCTAAAACCACACAAACCTTATACACACATAGAATTGTTTGCTAGGGCACCACTTCTAGACTTAGGCTAGGCCGGTGTTTATTTTTTTATTATTTGTCTGGGTTTTTTTCGAGGTTTTACAACATGTTATAAAAAATTGTTGATGTGTTTGCTTATTTTTACTACACTGTGGATTGATGTAATTTGCGTTAGATCTACCCCTAGGTTAAAGATGATATATATTGCTTTTCCTGCAAGTGGTTATGCTCATGCAGAGCTAAATAAAAAAAGGGGGGGGGGGGGCAAAATGTCATTATTTCTAATGATGTTTTGTGCAGGTGCTTCAGAATTGCTCAGCCCCCCTAATAAAATGAGGCATAAAAATTATAAAATAATAACTGCTACAAGTGCTCCAGAGACTGCTTAGCCCTCAATAATTAAGAGCATGGCCAACTGTATGACTGTGATGTGTATTTTCATTCCTATATAAACTGTTTTAGATTATAAACTGCTTGGGATTTTTATTAGGATAACCTCGCATGTGAGTCTAGATTTATTGCTTTCAATTAATGTAATTATTTGTAATAAATTGGTGAGAGTTGTGAAAATACAACTTTGAGTTGGGATATTCTTATCCAACTCGAATTCCAAAAGAAGAATGCATCCTCAAGAGGGAGAGTCTTCTTCCATTTGGAAGATTGAGTTTGGATGACTTTTAAATATCTAGAGAGAAAAGGTAATACCCCTCAAAGGGGGGAAATTGTCTCTTCGTTTTCATATTCAAGCCACGACGAATCGAAAGAGTCTAAGGAGGAGAGATCCAAGGAGCCCAAGGAGAAGAAATCCAAAGAAGATTGAAGAGATGAATAATTGAAGACCAAATATCCCACTCAAAGTCATTTGCGTCAGTCTTAGGCTTAGAAATCTGGGTTGTTGGCAGTGGTGCCCGGCCACTTTACTTTTCTGCAAACCTTGATTTGTAATTAAAGGGTAGTTGGCCTTTGGACATATATTTAATTAGTTTGATTAATTCAGATGTGTTTTATTTGTAAATGATTGCCTTTAGATAGTCTGCTTTCCTTAGTTTATTAGCGATTTACGTGCCAATTTTGTTTTAGCCTGGATTTTGTTAGGCTCTTTAAGGACCAAAATATTTTATACTCATAACTAATCTCTAAAATTATAAGTTTAAATAACATAGAAACTTAACGAATCTAGGAAATTATTGGAATCGTCCGGGGTCGCATGCATATTATTGCATTTCTTTTGTTCCCTTACTATGAGACATTTCCCTGCCTTCGGGTAGAGTCTAGATAATCTGGCCTATGAGGATGAGGTGCCAGATCTGAGAAAGTCTAGTCCCCTTCTAAAAATTATTTTATAATAATCCTATTTTTAAAGTCTTATACATACATGATTTGGATACTTCAAAACTAGCATGCATTGCATTAGAAACTCATTAAATTAAAATTTTAATTGTATTAGCTAGGAGCATTTACCCAACATAAGTACAAGGACAATTAGGAAACTCTCTAGATGGTGGCCTTAACTTACCAAAACTAATCCACCCATCTAACTTTCATATATGACTAGACCACATGATTTTAAATCGATTAGGTGGTTAGTTGGCTCCCCAATCCAGGCCAGGGTAAGTTCAGGTTTTGCATTTCATTAGCTAGGACAAGGGTGTTCTTGTTGTTTGTAGAATACTAAACCCAATCTAAATTTAGGATTCAAGACTACTACATTCAGTCTCATAGTATGCCTAATAATGGATAGGTTCTTTCTTTTTAGGGACTATAAATCCTGCTTATCTGCGTCACATGGATGACATCACTTCCATCTTTCTCTCACGCATGTGTCGAGTGATTGACTTTCTTTTCTCTAGTTTCTCCTTAGTACCCTAGACCCTATGAATGCTGGTGTGAACCTCGCATATGGATTGAGCCAAATATGACATTTCTTCCTTTTGAGTAGGACTTTCTAGTCTATACACTTGTGTCAATCCCACTTTGAATGGATAATGTATGATCCTTAATCGAGAGTTTTCTCAGGCTCCGGCCTGAGATGTAATTAACCACTGGGGTTTGCACCCGCGGGAAACTGAATTCCACCATCTACTAAATCCCATACGAGCTGATGTATCGGGTGGGGGAAACCCGTTGTTGTGATTCAGGCCATATATATTATTACCCATCGAGGTGCGTAGGTGAGAGCCATTATCCTCCATGGTTAATCGTATGTATGGTCTAATCTTCCCTTCTATTGGCCTGCTTATGTCGAGAATAAAGGCCTGTTGAGTCCAGTAATTAGGTTGTTAAGCCTAAGTAAATGTCCCACGGCTACCAAGAGGGGGGTGAATTGGTAGTTTAAAATATTTTAAACCCTCTTTAAAAATTAAGTTGAACCGAAATAAAATTTTCTTTTAAAGTTTGTAGAAAAATATTTTTCAACCACAGAGTTGTTAAAACTGAAATTTAAAGTGCGAAAACTTAAAAACATTAAAGTAAATGACACCATATTTATAGTGGTTCGGTCTATAATCAGACCTACATCCACTCCTCAGAGGCACCCTCTGAGTATTGCACTAAAACCAATAGTGACTCTCCTTTAGCACCCACAGCAAGGCGGAGAAGCCTTTACAAAACACTCTTTTCACCACTACCCGGTGCGGTAGAGAACCGTCGTCCTTTTACACAATCCACTATGCTGGCAGAGAACCGTCATCCTTTTACACTCTTCTAGTGTGGGCAGAGAACCCTACGGCTGTTCACACTCTCCAGGTGTAGGCAGAGAACCTTTCCGCTGTTCACACTCTCCAAGTGTAGGCAGAGAACCCTTCGGGTGTTCACACTCTCCAAGTGTCGGCAGAGAACCGGATCTCCTTGACTGATCTTCTCACAAGAATCTAGAAGGAAGAAGGAAAAGAGTGAAGTAATCCAAATTCACAAGTAGAGACTCTTACCTTTGAAATCCAAGTGAAGCTTTCTCGCTTCAGTGGTAGGAATCCTCCTTTGAATGCTCTCTTCCACTCTCTCCTTGGCTATTTTCTCAAGAGGCACGAAGATCAAATGACAAAAAGATTGGGTGGCAGTCTAATTTGGACTATTTATATAAAAGACAAGAAAAACTGTCCAAAAACTGCAAGTTTCCAATTCTGTACGCAGTGGATCGTCCTGTACGATCATGGATCGTCCGGGACGATTTTACTTAAACGATCTGAAACGACCCTATTTGAATATGTGTACAAAATGTCTTCGTACAGATGATCGTCCTATACAAACTAGGTTCGTCCAGTACGAACGGTTATTACTAGGTCGGTTCTAGAAACTGCTGAAAACTGTTCTAAGTCGGTTAATCGTTTGGACGAGAATATGTTCGTCTGGACGAAAATTTTCCAGAGACCCAATCGTCCTGGACGATTATTTATTTTGTCTAGACGAAAATTTTCCAGAGGACCAGTCGCCTCGTACGGTAATAAATTTCGTCTAGACGCAAATTTTATAGAGAACCAATCGTCCGGTATGACAATTAATTTCGTCCTTGACGAATAGGACTTAGAAAAAGTTTTTCGAGCAAGTTCCTATTCGTTCCATATGCTCTATAGGAGATAACTGACGGATTATCCAGTACGATAAAATATCATCCCGTACGATCAGTATAAAATTTTATGATCTCCTTATGTGTGTGTGTATGTTTTTTATTCACTCAATTACAATCACTCACTTTCAAAATTAATTCAAAGAAAAAAATGCAAACTTCAAATTAACAAAATATCTCATGTTGAATTTGATTTGAAGTTATTGTAGTCTGGAGTTTAATTTTTCTGAAATGTTAGTACACAAAAGAGCAAATGCAAATCTTCTAAAATTGTTAGGAGATAACTACACATTTTAACAATAATGTTTGGAATCATCAAAACTACATAAGTTGCAAAAATGTAAAGCATTCAAATAGCAATTATTCTAACAATCTCCCTATTTTTGATGATGACAAAACAATTATTGTTTGTATGGTTTCAAGTTAAACAAATCTCCTATCTCCTAAACTCCCCCTGAATTGATAAGTACATTAAAATAAGGAGGCATAAAGAACAATATTTTTGTTTTTCAAAAATTTTAACACAAACAACCACAAAGTCAAAAACTAGCAAATAGAATAATCAAAACAAAAAACACAATAATTTCTCCCCCTTTTTTGATAGCAACAAAAAGTGAAGAAGAAATAGACAAGAAATGTAAGTAATTATATGAAATTCATTTTAAAATTTAATCTAAATGGTGATTGACATAGGGTATGCAATTTTAAACTAAAAATATTAGATCAATCATAGAAATTCATAAAATTTAAGTAGTGATATAACATTGTAAGTAAGAAGAATTTATCAAAGACATGATTCAATTTAGACATTTGAATATAGAAAATCATTACAAGAGAGATGTATAAAAATTCTATATTTCAAAGTTCAATAGAATATAAATGAACATAAGATCAATTTGAATTAAGAGATTGAAGGAATTTGGAAAGAAGAGAATTACCACATGTGGCACTTTGCGCATCTTTTTCAAAATTTTTTTTTTTTGGGCACATTTTTGTGCAAATTTTCTTTGTTGGGCTTATTTTGTGCCGCTTTTTCACTTTGCAAATTCCTTTTGATTTTTGTACTTTTTGTACAATTTTCAAGAGTAATTGAGACCAATTCTTTCCAAAATCTATAATCTAAAATTTCAAATATTTCTAAGTGCATAAATATCACTTGAGCATAGAAATACAAAATAAGAAAACATCTAAATTGTAATAGTAATATTAATTTTTATGTAGTCTAAATGAATAGACATGAATTTTAAAAGTTCTAATTACAACAAGTTATAAAAAACTTTTAAATTTAGAAAGACTAGATTTTCTAATATAGATAATCTCAAATTACAATCTAATTTAAGCACTATGAAGATTAAATAATACTAATGAAATTCATAAACATTAACCACATTCCAAAAAAAAAAACAAATCAAATTTGAAAAATAGTACAACATCCATTGAAATTAATGAACGGATTACATAATATAAAAAAAAAAAATAAGAGGAAAATACATTGAACTTAAAAAGAAAAACTAACATAAACACAAACACTTAACATTGAAACAGACACAATAAAAACATAAAATACGACTACAACAAACACACAGAAAATCATCTCTACTGTTCTGGAGGAGGAGGAGGAATGCCGCCAAAAAGGTTGAAGTAGGAGGCCATCAACATTACATTGGTATTAATTTCATGTACTTCATTTCTAATATTACCAATGTCTTGTTGCTGCTGTGTAAGTTGAGCATCAAATTGATCAAACCTTTGATCAATGTGAGTCTCTAATCTATCAAATCTTTCAATCAGATTCTGATAATCTGATTGAGGAGCAGAAGTTTGCTCTCCTTCTTCTTCCTCCTCTTCTGAAGCACTGGCATGTGCTTTTCCTTTTTCCTCCTTGAAGAGCAATCTGAATGAAGCATCATTATAGTAAACTGGCTCTTCGTATTCTTCATCAGGATGCACTATGTTGTATTTCTTTTCCAAAATGTAAGTAATTAAGTGTCCTAATGAAATGTTCTTCTTCCTCTTCTGATCTGCATGCCCTATTTCTGAAAGCCCATAGATATGGTCTATGATAAGTTGGGCTTCGTCAATAGGATGACCTTCCATAATTAAAAAAGTTAGAGAAGAAAGGAGAGGAGTAATATTAATCCTATCACCAGCTTTAGGAATGATTGAGGATCGAAGGATATGCTGGATGATTCGGGCATTTTTGGTCATACCGGAGACTCTAGCAACATAATTGTTAATATCATTTTCTCTAATTACCCTATTGACATGATATCATTTGAAGGAGGTTTCTGACATTAGGGTGTGAGCTCTATATCCCTCAGTTCTTAAGTTCAAAAATGCATCAAGGTCATGCTTGGTTATCTCAACTTTTTGCTTAAAGACAAAAGAAGTAATGGAGGAGTGGTCAGAATTAAAACTCATGTTCGCTAGGAAATAGTGGTAGGTTTGCTTGTTGTAGAAGTGTACGAGAGAAAGAATGAAATGAAATTGGGTTGAGGCAAAGAGGTGCATTACCCAAAATTTTAACTCAGTTTGAATTAGAATGCGAGAGGGAGTGATTTTGGCGGATGCAAAACGAGGAAAGGATTCCTTATTCGCCTTCGAAAGAAAGTTGTCTGAGGCATTCCTATTTGGTTTCTTCACCAATACCTTTTGTCTTTTGCTTGAGGAGGCCATTGTCAATTTGAAGTAGAAAGGGATTGAAAATGAAGTTTGGAAGTGTGATTGTTAAGTTAGAAAGCCTTCATATTTAAAGAAATATGATACGTTCGTCCTAGACGAAAATATTCGTCCTGGACAAAAATCATCGTTCGTCTGGACGAAATTATTTCGTACAGACGATCCAATTCGTCCAAAATGTAACGGCTTTTCGTAATCAACACAACTTACGATGCATCCCTTCGTACAAGCTTTTTGACTTGACCGATCGTACAGACAAAAAATTTTCGTACAGACGATCAAAAATTAAATCGTTTTAATGTCTCTTAAAAATCATCCCCTACAATGAACCGACACCTGTTCGTCTGGACGAACGAAATATTCGTACATACGAAGTCCATATTAATAACTGTCTTATCCACTCAACCGCTCCATTCAATCGTCCCGACGTTTGAGAAAAACAATATTTTCGTCCTGGACGATCGTCCGATCGTACAGACGATCTAATTAAAAACTGCTCTCAAAACGGTTAAAATTCGTGCAAACTGTTCTTTCACATATCGTCCCGTACGAAACCATATTCGTCCCGGACGATTTCCTCCAAAATTTTTTAATTTCAATTTTTAAATTAAGAAAATCAAACTAAATATTCAAAAACACAGAAAACATAAAACAAAATCATATATCCAAAAACAATTCATTCAAAACACAAAATATTTCACAAAATCAAAAAACAAAACAAAACAAATATCAATGTTGCAAAGATATTTTGTTTAAGCATTCAAATCAATAACACCAAGCCTTGTTCTTAAAGTACTGAAAGTATCAAAGGCTAAAGGTTTTGTAAAAATGTTTGCAAGTTGATTTTCAGTTGAAACATGTATGAGTTCAATTTCTCCTTTGGATACATGATCCCTTATGAAATGATGCCTTATATCAATGTGTTTGGTTCTAGAATGTTGAATAGGATTTTTGAAAATGCAAATAGCACTAGTATTGTCACAATAAATTGGAATAGTGTCTATAGTTAATCCTAAATCAATCAACTGTTGTTTTAACCAAAGTACTTGTGCCACACAACTTCCTAATGCAATGTATTCTGCTTCTGCAGTAGATAGTGCCACTGAATTTTGTTTTCTACTAGACCATGAAACTAATGAATTTCCAATGAATTGACATGTTCCAGAAGTACTTTTCCTATCCACTCTACAGCCTGCAAAGTCAGAATCTGAGTAACTAATAATTTCAAATGAAGAGCTAAACTTAGGATACCAAATTCCTAAGTTTTGAGTTCCTAGTAGATATCTTAAAATCCTTTTCACTACTGTCAGATGTGATTCTTTTGGATCTGATTGAAATCTAGCACATAAGCAAACACTGAACATAATATCTGGTCGGCTAGCAGTCAAGTAAAGTAAAGATCCAATTATCCCTCTAAATTTCTTTTGATCAACAGATTTTCCCTTAAGATCCTTATCCAACTGAACTGAGGAACTCATTGGTGTACTAACAGGTTTAGCATTGTCCATTTCATATTTTTTGAGGATGTCCTTAATATATTTAGTTTGACTAAGAAAAGTACATTCCTCAAGTTGCTTAATGCTAAAACCTAGAAAGTAATTTAAATCTCCCATTAGACTCATTTCAAATTCACTACTCATTATTTTAGAAAAATCATCACAAAGATGTTTATTTAAAGATCCAAAGA
Source organism: Dendrobium huoshanense (assembly GCA_016618105.1). NCBI lineage: Eukaryota > Viridiplantae > Streptophyta > Magnoliopsida > Asparagales > Orchidaceae > Dendrobium > Dendrobium huoshanense. The sequence goes on from CM028347.1 coordinate 32,154,127, forward strand.
TGATATCATCCACTTAAATTTGAACAATAAGTATATCCTTTCCAATTTTTCTTAAAAAAAGATTTGTATCCACACTTCCTTTTTCAAAAGATCTTTCAAGTAGGAAGGTGCTCAACCTCTCATACCAAGCCCTAGGTGCCTGTTTCAATCCATATAATGCCTTTTTTAATTTGAAAACATGATTTGGAAATTTAGAATTTTCTAAACCTGGAAGTTGTTCTACAAAAACATCTTCCTCAATTACCCCATTTAAAAAGGCACTTTTGACATCCATTTGAAACAATTTAAACCTTTAAAACAGACAAAGGCTAGTAAAACCCTAATTGCTTCAAGTCTAGCTACAGGGGCAAAAGTTTTCTCAAAATCAATTCCTTCAATTTGATTATACCCCTTAGCTACTAATCTAGCCTTATTTCTAATGACTACTCCTGAGTCATTCATTTTATTTTTGAACACCCACTTGGTTCCAACAACACTTTGATCTTTTGGCCTTGTAGTTAGTTCCCAAACTTTATTTCTTACAAATTGATTTAACTCTTCTTGCATGGCCAATATCCAAAATTCATCAGAAAGTGCTTGATCAATGTTAGTGGGTTCAATAGTTGAAATAAAGGCTGAATGATTGACTTCCTTGTTTAATCCACGCCTAGTTCTAACACCCTCACTTGGTTCACCTATAATCAATTCCTTTGGGTGGTTTTTAGAAAATCTCAAATCTTTAGGCAAAGTGTCTTCTCTTTCTAAATTTTCTTTCACATTTTCTTCCAAATTTAATCTATCAATCTTTTGGGAGTTTTCTTCAATTTCTTCTTCAACAACATTTGGCTCTTCCATGTTTCCATTTTCATCAAATACAACATGTGTGGTTTCTTCAATGACTAAAGTTCTTTTGTTGAATACTCTATAAGATTTTCCAACACTTGAATATCCAACAAAAATTCCATCATCTGATTTTGGATCAAATTTTTCTAAGGCAGATTTTCCATTATTATGTATGAACACCTTGCAACCAAATACATGCAAATGAGACAAATTTGGTGTTCTACCTTTTAGCAACTCATAGGGTGTTTTATTCAAATTTGATCTCACATTCACCCTATTCAGAACATAGCATGCAGTGCTAACCGCCTCAGCCCAAAAATATCTAGGAAGCAAGTATTCTGCTAACATTGCTCGGGCTGATTCTATTAATATTATGTTCTTTCTTTCAACTACCCCATTTTGTTCAGGAGTTCTAGGTGCAAAAAAATTGTGATCAATCCCTTTTTCTTTACAGAAATTTTCAAATCTTTCATTTTCAAATTCTCCTCCATGATCACTTTGTATAGTAATTATTTCACATCCTAGTTTTCTTTGTATCCAAGTTGAAAAATTTCTGAATTCCTCAAATGATTCACTCTTATGAAAAAGAAATTTAACCCAGGTGAATCTTGAAAAATCATCTACTATAACAAATCCATATACCTTCCCTCCTAGACTTACAGTGCTTACAGGTCCAAAAAGATCCATGTGTAGAATTTCTAAAGGTTTACTGGTCCTAAGATCTTTATTGGACTTAAAAGAGGACTTCACTTATTTTCCTAATTGACATGCATCACAGAGATGGTCCTTGGTAAAGTCTAGTTTAGGTATACCTCTTACCAAATTCTTTTGGATACTTCTTTTAAGATTTTTCATACTAGAATGACAAAGTCTCCTATGCCAAAGCCATGATTCATCAGAAACAGTTTTCAAACAAAAAGCAGTAGGAAATTGAATACAATTTAAATCTAGCATGTAGACATTGTTTACCCTTTTTCCATTTAAAACAATTCTCTCATTTAGGCTAATTATGCAGCTAGTAGGAAAAAATTTTACATTATAGCCCTTATCACATAGCTGACTTATGCTAAGCAAATTATGTTTTAAGCCTTTAACTAATAACACATTGTCTATGAATAAGTTTTTCAAATTTCCAATCATACCTGATCCAACCACTTTCTTTGTGGTATTATCTCCAAGTGTAACCTTGCCTCCACTCCTATCTTCCAGCATTAAGAATTGAGCAGTATCTCCAGTCATGTGCTTTGAACATCCGCTGTCCAGGTACCATATACTCTCACGAGGTCTTGTGTGAGAGTATTTCTGCAAAATTCTCAAATGTTAGACCTGGGAACCCAAACTAGTTTGGGTTCACCTTTATGAAATTTATAATCAGATGCATGTATGATATGTATAGGTTTATGCATCTTAGTTCTCAACACCAAATTAGTTTTCATCTTTAAAGTGCAGGTGTGAGATATATGTCCCAAAAATCCACAATTATTACATTTAACATTAGGAAAAATATTCCTATGTTTTCTTTCATATGATTATCTTCTAAGGGATTTCATGAATTTAGGATAATATTTAAGATTTGTAAAATCTTCAAGTTTAGAGGGGTTCCTATTATCCTCGAGAGCTCTTATAGTGAGTTTATAAAATGAATTCATATCTTCCAAGATTCGATTGGTATAATTAATTATATATGTCTTGCTCTCAGATTCATCCTTAAAATTCTTAAATTCTTTTTCAAGTTCAGCATAGGATGATTTTAAATTCTCAAAATTTTTATTCAAGTCATCATATTCATCAAGTAGTTTCATGTGGTTGTTATCAATTAAAGCATGATCTTTCCTAAGGATTTCGTGTTCCTTATTAAGCTCTTCCAATTCTAAAACTACACTAGCATGCATCTTTTTCATTTTCCTATATGCATCATGCATGTGTTCAGAAACTTCAATCAATTCATTATAGGTTAAATCACATACCTCTTCTTGATCTGATTGTTCAGCATTATCTGCCATCAAGTAAAGGATGGTGACTTCTTCTTCTTTTTCAGTCTCAGATGAGTCTGAAGCTGAGTCCGCCCAAAAAGCCCTTTGAAACTTCTTCTTGCCCTTCTTTACCATTGGTTTCTCCTCTACCTTCTCCTTACTAGGAGTGGCTTTGAGTTTTGGACATTCAGTCTTTATATGACTTGGTTTCCTGCATTCATAACAAATCACTTCATTAGAAACCTTGCCATTTCTGTTATACTTACCTCTATTCCATTGCTGGCATCTCTTCTGCTTCCTTTTTAAAAAACTTCTGAATTATCTAGTCATCAATGCAATATCGTCTTCATCCTCAGGTTGTAAGTGTTCACTTTCTGACTCTTCCACATTTAGTGCAATATTCTTGTCCTTTCTCGGTTCACCTGCATCAATCTTTCTTTGACTTACTCCTTGCTCATAAGCAATGAGTGAACCAAGAAGATTGTCAATGGAATAAATGTTCAGATCTTTAGACTCTGTAATTGCAGTAATTTTAGTATCGTATGCAGTAGGTAAACAACGAAGAATCTTATTGACCATTTCAGCATTAGTTAATTCCCTACCAAGTGCATACAAAGAGGTGACAATTTGAGTGAATCTTGTGTACATGTCTGAAATAGATTCATTAGGTTTCATGCGAAATAATTTGTAGTCATGTAACAAGATATTGAGTCTTGATTGCTTAACCTCATTTGTCCCTTCATAAGTTATACAAAGTCTATCCCATATGTCCTTTCTGCTTTTACAAGTGGAAACTCGCATGTAGTCTTCAGATTTTAAAGCACAAAAGAAGCTATTTAAACATTTTGTATTTAATTGTGCTAAGTCACGTTCTTCAATAGTCCAATCTGCATAGGGTGTTTCTACCCTAATTCCATCAACTAATCTAGTTGGTTTTGAGTAACCTTCCTGGACTAGCATCCACATGCGATAATCAAGTGACTTTAAGAAAGTAGACATGCGTGTTTTCCAAAAATCAAAAGGAATATTGTCAAACGGTGGAGGTCTAGTGATAGAGTAACCCTCAGGTGTGTTTCGATTTCCAAATGTAGCCATCTACGTTAATCAAAAAGTAGTTCAAACTTATGATTTTGAAACAATGCTCTGATACCACTTGTTGAGTCCAATAATTAGGTTGTTAAGCCTAAGTAAATGTCCCACGGCTACCAAGAGGGGGGTGAATTGGTAGTTTAAAAAATTTTAAACCCTCTTTAAAGATTAAGTTGAACCGAAATAAAATTTTCTTTTAAAGTTTGTAGAAAAATATTTTTCAACCACAGAGTTGTTAAAACTGAAATTTAAAGTGCGGAAACGTAAAAACAATAAAGTAAATGACACCAGATTTATAGTGGTTTGGTCTATAACCAGACCTACATCCACTCCTCAGAGGCACCCTCTGAGTATTGCACTAAAACCAATAGTGACTCTCCTTTAGCACCCACAGCAAGGCGGAGAAGCCTTTACAACACACTCTTTTCACCACTACCCGGTGCGACAGAGAACCGTCATCCTTTTACACAATCCACAGTGCTGACAGAGAACCGTCGTCCTTTTACACTCTCCTAGTGTGGGCAGAGAACCCTACGGCTGTTCACACTCTCCAGGTGTAGGCAGAGAACCTTTCCGCTGTTCACACTCTCCAAGTGTAGGCAGAGAACCATTCGGTTGTTCACACTCTCCAAGTGTCGGCAGAGAACCGGATCTCCTTGACTGATCTTCTCACAAGAATCTAGAAGGAAGAAGGAAAAGAGTGAAGTAATCCAAATTCACAAGTAGAGACTCTTACCTTTGAAATCCAAGTGAAGCTTTCTCGCTCCAGTGGTAGGAGTCCTCCTTTGAATGCTCTCTTCCACTCTCTCCTTGGCTATTCTCTCAAGAGGCACGAAGATCAAATGACAAAAAGATTGGGTGGCAGTCTAATTTGGACTATTTATATAAAAGACAAGAAAAACTGTCCAAAAACTGCAAGTTTCCAATTCTGTACGCAGTGGATCGTCTTGTACGATCATGGATCGTCCGGGACGATTTTACTTAAACGATCTGAAACGACCCTATTTGAATATGTGTACGAAATGTCTTCGTACAGATGATCGTCCTGTACGAACTAGGTTCGTCCAGTACGAACGGTTATTACTAGGTCGGTTCTAGAAACTGCTGAAAATTGTTCTAAGTCGGTTAATCGTTTGGACGAGAATATGTTCGTCTGGACAAAAATTTTCCAGAGACCCGATCGTCCTGGATGATTATTTATTTCGTCTGGACAAAAATTTTTCAGAGTACCGGTCGCCTCGTACGATAATAAAATTCGTCTGGACGCAAATTTTACAGAGAACCAATCGTCCAGGATGACAATTAATTTTGTCCCGGATGAATAGGACTTAGAAAAAATTTTTCGAGCAAGTTCCTATTCGTTCCATGTGCTCTATAGGAGATAACTGACGGATCGTCCAGTATGATAAAATATCATCCCGTACGATCAGTATAAAATTTTATGATCTCCTTATGTATGTGTATGTTTTTTATTCACTCAATTACAATCACTCCCTTTCAAAATTAATTCAAAGAAAAAATGCAAACTTCAAATTAACAAAATATCTCATGTTGAATTTGATTTGAAGTTATCGTAGTCTGGAGTCTGATTTTCCTAAAATTTTAGTACACACAAGAGCAAATGCAAATCTTCTAAAATTGTTAGGAGATAACTACACATTTTAACAATAAGATTTGGAATCATCAAAACTACATAAGTTGCAAAAATGTAAAGCATTCAAATAGCAATTTTTCTAACAAGGCCCACGATCATTTTGTCCTACGGAAGAGTGCGGCCGTACCCTTTGCATTCGAACCCCATGAGCGTTGTCTTTTCGGAGGTCCACACCTACAACTTTGAAAATTCATATCTATGAATCCATGATGTTTTTTGGCCTAGATTTTTCATGACATGCTTGTATTAATATCAGAGTTATATGAAATTTGATTTAAGACACATTTACCCCTAAGAGCCATGGTTCAAAAATCACCTTATTCTAAGGTTTAATGAACTTAGAATAATTTTAAAAAAATTATCTTTCTTCTAAATTGTTTGAAACTTTTATGGGATCACCCTAAGGTCATCAATAACACATTATTTTATTTTCATAAGAGTTTGAATCCATTTGGCCATTAAATGAGCAAACCCTAACTTCAAGTCTATCATAGCTAAGCTCTTTTGCATTGAAACTTTGGAAAATCGCTATTAATTATAAAAAATCCTAAAATGTGAAAAATAAAAATCATGGGATCCTAAATACAATATATAACTAAAGTAAATTAATTTCAACCTTTGTTAATGATTATACAAGCATTTATTAATTCAAAAGCCATAAATAAAACATCATTTTTAATAAATGATAAAAAAATAAATATAACTCCAATTGTCTTTAATTTTTTTAGTAATTACACCTTACATTAGTGATGACATAGTCCAAATTTCATGAAATTTGGTGTTTATTTTTATGGTCAAATCACAAAACCTAATTATACAGTTTAACATGTAAAATTCATAAATAATTATAAAAGAATTATAAAAAAATGCCTTAACTACACTCATATTAAATAATATAATCAAAGGAAGATAACAATCATGTTAATCGAAGTTCATTTTGAAAGTCAAACACCAAACCCAAATTTGAACCATCAAAAGAAACACTAATTTCACCATGAACTTTGTAGATTAATAATTAAATGTATAAAAATTAGAAAAATGCATACTCAAATGCATTATACTCATAATCGAATAAGGGAATGAAATTAAAATTGACAAAATCTTAGTTTAGCTAATTAAGGATTTGTTTGGGATGGCTTTTTTGTTGCTACTTAAGCAACTACATAGTTCATGGTGAAATTAGTGCAAAAATTAAAAATTTTGTATTAAAAAGTTGTTTTAAAAGCAACTACATAGCCGTCCCAAACGAAGCCTTAACCTAAATCTGAAATTAGCTAAATTACAACCACCTATCTTCTAAATAACATATGACTTAGAGAATTAATAAATGAGTAATAATTATAGAATAATTGTGAACATCTAAAAGTCTTTAGAGCTCAAAACAAGTTTAAAATAAAAAAATAAAAGCCTTAATTATTAAAATCAAATAAGAAACACATGCTATTATTTCATCTTCTCAGGTGGAATAATTAAATTTTATGTTTTATAGGTCATGTTGGTAGGAAAAGTCATTATGCTTTTGCTTTGCTTTCCAATATGTTCTTAAAACTAATAAAAATCAAATTAAAATAACAAACCCTATAATCTAATTAAAATTTTAACACATTAATAATTAAATTTAAACCCTCTTTGAATATTTAGATAAATCAAATTTATAAAATAAAATACCCAAAGCTTAATTGGTTGACCACCCACACAACCTAGCACTCACTTTGGTTCTTGTTTTTTTTTTTTTTTTAACAAGAAATTTTATTCCATAAAAAGGAAGATACAGCCATCCAACAAAAAAGGAGCAAACAACAACTAAAGAAAAAATACCCAATGGAGTAACTGACCAGAAAATAAAGGGGGAATCACTAAAGCGGACTCAGGTATAGGCGAAACACTGCGACCAACCAAACGATAGACAAGGTTCCTCCAAAGGACAAGCAACTGGCCAGCAAAACCAAATCCCACAAGAAGATCAACAAGAAGCCGCCATCAATGTTTGCCAAGAAGCCATACGATCAGAAAGCACGCAGGTTCGCCTCATCATTGCCCAAATTAAAAATCTCGGCCACACCAACCAACTAACGAAAATAGGCTCAAATCCAAACCCAATGAGCCAGACAACCAATTAACCACAACATCCAAACCGAGGAAACTCCAAAAAGCTTATTTGCATTTCCTGTGACGACAATTTCCCCCAACCAAGGTAAAATCATTTTCCTCAAGAGGATCCACTTGCACCATATACAATTCCTGAACACCTCAAGAAGAGTCAGCAAAAACTGCTTGATCCCCATCCTAACTGACAAGAAAAAATTCAACCAATCTTAGTGGTCAACATAACAATCTCTAGACTTGCCTAAATGAACTTGTAAAATAACATTTGAAATTAGAGACATTCGCACATCAATAAATTGAGCAGACGTAAGAAACCCAACAGCTATAACTAACTCAGTAATAGGAGAAACAGTTGTTGACCCACCCAAATCAGTGGAACCATCAGCCACGACTATATTAATACCACATTGTCCTTCAACAGTATCTACAAAAATATCACCAGAACCACAGCCACTACGAAACTTCTCAACAATAATAGGGGAAAGACCACCATCAAGCGCACTAACACCCTCATTACACAAGCATTAGTATTAGTCTGGGAGCAAACCACAGGCAAAGGAATCTAATCCGAAACCTCCAAAGGAGGAGCCAAAGCGACCACAGCTACTGGAGCGTTTGTCACAATCTCAGGATCCACAACATGAGCCACATGGTTAAGGCCATCAACAAGCTCAATCGAAGTATTAACATTATCCAAAACAGAATCAACAGCCTTAGTCAACGCAATATGAGTTAAAGCTAATTAGGGATGAAGAATTTTACATTCAGTTTTGGAATGCCCCAAAAACTTACAGTGGGAGCAATAACATGGGAAATCATCCATTACTACCGGGTGTATATACCCTAAAGTTTTCGAACCTACCCACACCTTATTAGGATAGGATATAGTAACATCCAGCTGAACCAAGACACGAGCTACTAAAGGCATAGAGCTAGCCAACATAGCATAATCAATTTTAAGAGGTCAACCAAACATAGATCCTAAACCATGCAAAATCCTCGGGAAAAAGAGACGGGGGCACAAGTTTGGAAAAGAAATCCAAATGGGAATAATGGGTGGTCCGATTTCAACATCAAGGGATGGTGTCCACTAAAAAATATTCATGTAACAGTTATTAACAAAGTAAGAATGGTGAGCAAAAATATGGCAATAGTCTAGGTTATTGACGAGTTTGATTAAAGCATGCTTGATATTCAGAATAGTAACAAAATATTCACCGTTGAGCTTGAGGTTAAAGAAAAATTTGTGAATATCCTCAAGTGACGGTTTATGCGAAGGGAATTTACCGACTAAAGCAAACACAAATGGAGCCGCTAATGCTAAAATTTCTACTTCCAAAATCCATAGAGATGACAAAACTTGGAAGGAAGCTATTTTGAGATCCGAAAAGAGGGAGGAGGAAGAGCCGCAAGAAAGAGCATCAAGAAAAGACTTCGAAGAAGCTTTACCAGCCGAAAAATTGGGATCAACTAATTACTTACCCACCATCGTCACGGCGGTCTCCGACACCGTAGAGATCTTTCTAGGGCAGATCTACTTCGTGCTGTTACGATATATGTTGCAGCAGCCTTTACAAGCGGTGGACCTCACGGCTCTCATTGTGAAGGCCAGCTTGGCAATCATGAGAGTAGTGTTGGGTGGGGAGACGCAGCTTGTGTTCTTGCAGACGCGATCCGAGCTGGCTAAAAAACCACCCAAAGATGAAGAAACTATTGGCGTCATTTAGGGCTAATCGACGGAGAGGGGTTCGACTAAACTTGTTGTCCACACAAACAAGAGATGCAGATGGATTATGGCAAGCGACGGGGTGATGGCTTTCCTTTGGCTAGGGCAGAGGGATGTCACACTTTGGTTCTTGTTCAGACAAACAATCGTTGTTTTAGGTTAGAAGCATTGCCATGATCTAAAGTGATTTACATGGTAATTCTTTTGTTATGTGAGAAATTGAATAATTATGGTTGATGTGTATAAATATTTTAATAATTAAATTATTCTATGGAAATTCACGTAATGATGGTGTGATATGTGTTGAAAATATGGGTGCCTTGTGATTAGTAATCTCTTGGATGTTTATTACAAATCAATTTTTTTATAGGCACCAAGCTTATTAAAGGTTATAAAAGGGGCTCATATTCATTAAATTTAATACTAATAAGTTTTTAATAGGTGCATATAAATAAAATTACCTTCCATGCCTCACCAACCTTAAATAAGTTTTTTTTTTTTTAACAAGAAATTTTATTCCATAAAAAGGAAGATACAGCCATCCAATAAAAAAAGGAGCAAACAACAACTAAAGAAAAAATACCCAATGGAGTAACTGACCAGAAAACAAAGGGGGAATCACTAAAGCGGACTCAGGTATTGGAGAAACACTGCGACCAACCAAACGATAGACAAGGTTCCTCCAAAGGACAAGCAACAGGCCAGCAAAACCAAATCCCACATGAAGATCAGCAAGAAGCCGCCATCAATGTTTGCCAACAAGCCATACGATCAGAAAGCACGCAGGTTCGCCTCATCATTGCCCAAATTAAAAATCTCGGCCACACCAACCAACTAACGAAAATAGGCTCAAATCCAAACCCAATGAGCCAGACAACCAATTAACCACAACATCCAAACCGAGGAAACTCCAAAAAGCTTATTTGCATTTCCTATGACGACAATTTCCCCCAACCAAGGTAAAATCATTTTCCTCAAGAGGATCCACTTGCACCATATACAATTCCTGAACACCTCAAGAAGAGTCAGCAAAAACTGCTTGATCCCCATCCTAACTGACAAGAAAAAATTCAACCAATCTGAGTGGTCAACATAACAATCTCTAGACTTGCCTAAATGAACTTGTAAAATAATATTTGAAATTAGAGACATTCGCACATCAATAAATTGAGCAGACGTAAGAAACCCAACAGCTATAACTAACTCAGTAATAGGAGAAACAGTTGTTGACCCACCCAAATCAGTGGAACCATCAGCCACGACTATATTAATATCACATTGGCCTTCAACAGTATCTACAAAAATATCACCAGAACCACAGCCACTACAAAACTTCTCAACAATAATAGGGGAAAGACCACCATCAAGCGCACTAACACCCTCATCACACAAGCATTAGTATTAGTCTGGGAGCAAACCACAGGCAAAGGAATCTAATCCGAAACCTCCAAAGGAGGAGCCAAAGCGACCACAGCTACTGGAGCGTTCGTCACAATCTCAGGATCCACAACATGAGCCACATGGTTAAGGCCATCAACAAGCTCAATCGAAGTATTAACATTATCCAAAACATAATCAACAGCCTTAGTCAACGCAATATGAGTTAAAGCTAATTGGGGATGAAGAATTTTACATTCAGTTTTGGAATGCCCCAAAAACTTACAGTGGGAGCAATAACATGGGAAATCATCCATTACTACCGGGTGTATATACCCTAAAGTTTTCGAACCTACCCACACCTTATTAGGATAGGATATAGTAACATCCAGCTGAACCAAGACACGAGCTACTAAAGGCATAGAGCTAGCCAACATAGCATAATCAATTTTAAGAGGTCGACCAAACATAGATCCTAAACCATGCAAAATCCTCGGGAAAAAGAGACGGGGGCACAAGTTTGGAAAAGAAATCCAAATGGGAATAATGGGTGGTCCGATTTCAACATCAAGGGACGGTGTCCACTAAAAAATCTTCATGTAACAGTTATTAACAAAGTAAGAATGGTGAGCAAAAATATGGCAATAGTCTAGGTTATTGACGAGTTTGATTAAAGCATGCTTGATATTCAGAATAGTAACAAAAAATTCACCGTTGAGCTTGAGGTTAAAGAAAAATTTGTGAATATCCTCAAGTGACGGTTTATGCGAAGGGAATTTACCGACTAAAGCAAACACAAATGGAGCCGCTAATGCTAAAATTTATACTTCCAAAATCCATAGAGATGAAAAAACTTGGAAGGAAGCTATTTTGAGATCCGAAAAGAGGGAGGAGGAAAAGCCGCAAGAAAGAGCATCAAGAAAAGACTTCGAAGAAGCTTTACCAGCCGAAAAATTGGGATCAACTAATTACTTACCCACCATCGTCACGGCGGTCTCCGACACCGTGGAGATCTTTCTAGGGCAGATCTACTTCGTGCTGTTACGATATATGTTGCAGCAGCCTTTACAAGCGGTGGACCTCACGGCTCTCATTGTGAAGGTCAGCTTGGCAATCATGAGAGTAGTGTTGGGTGGGGAGACGCAGCTTGTGTTCTTGGAGACGCGATCCGAGCTGGCTAAACAACCACCCAAAGATGAAGAAACTATTGGCGTCATTTAGGGCTAATCGACGGAGAGGGGTTCGGCTAAACTTGTTGTCCACACAAACAAGAGATGCAGATGGATGTCACACTTTGGTTCTTGTTCAGACAAACAATCGTTGTTTTAGGTTAGAAGCATTGCCATGATCTAAAGTGATTTACATGGTAATTCTTTTGTTATGTGAGAAATTGAATAATTCTGGTTGATGTGTATAAATATTTTAATAATTAAATTATTCTATGGAAATTCACGTAATGATGGTGTGATATGTGTTGAAAATGTGGGTGCCTTGTGATTAGTAATCTCTTGGATGTTTATTACTAATCAATTTTTTTACAGGCACCAAGCTTATTAAAGGTTATAAAAGGGGCTCATATTCATTAAATTTAATACTAATAAGTTTTTAATAGGTGCTTATAAATAAAATTACCTTCCATGCTTCACCCCCCACCCCCCCCCCCCCCCCCCCCCCCCCCCCACCCCCCCAAAAAAAAAATGATTGGCCTATGAATATTTTGTCAATTATTATTCCGAGTGATAGGCACTATATGATGATGTGTATTTGAATGTTTAAATATAAATTAAATTGCTAACCTGCAGGTTGTATAAACTATTTTTATGCAAATTCAGATGTATAAATATATGAAAATCAAATGTGAGTTTTCATCTTAAAGAAAAAGGGACCAAAAGAATAAACCATCTAAAGATGATATTCTTTTGAAAATCTTCTAAGGATTGATTGCCGCTAAACAACTTGAAAAATCTCATTTACATGACTAATTTCATTTTAGGAGTAGAATCAGAGTTGTAAGTTTAAAAATGGCATTACTTGATTGTCATTTTCTCTATATAGGTCGTAATAAGGTGACACTTTGCCACATTTTGACATTTAAACTTTGCCTTACTTGTATGTTCTTATATGTTATGGTGTTTGCATGATGAATGATTTATTTATTTGATTGTGTATTAAAAATATCTACTTTTCTTAATTTTTTTTTATGTAAGTGATTTGGTTTGATAACTTTTCTAGGTGCTTAAGAAATAGATTTTATCTTTTCATATCCAATAAAAAAAGTTCTCAAAATAATATACAAAGATAAATGGATAGAAGGATGTAAATAACATTTGATCAAGTCCATAATATTTTATTTCTACTCATTATTTAGGCACTTCCCAGCTTGTAGGTTTGGATAAGTCATTTAATCTATTAGGGTGCTTGATTTATGTTACGAGAGGCTTGCTCTTAGATAAAAATATATATTTTTAAGCCATTTTAAAATTTCATAATCATTCTGATCATTATGTTTAACTAGCATTAAATACCATTAACAAATATAATATTATTTTGGATCATTAAATGTCGATCCCAACTACAAAAATTAAATAATGGCCTACCCTATCTTCCATTTCATAAGACTGAAGTCATGGATTTCAATTGTATAGGTCAAGTTTAGCTGGCATTTCACTCCAGGCTAGATGCAAGTCCGCGAGTGTTGAACTTTCCTAAAACCCTCTACAAGTTTAATGATATAAATATTGACTAAATGTTTTTGCATTTCACTAAACTAGTTCAAGTTACTATCTTATAGGATCTAAGATTTATTCTGATATCATAAATCCTCAACTTTCAAGCTTTTTTTTTATTTAGTTATTAGGAATATAAGTCCTAACTTTCTAATGAAATATAAACTCAAATAATAAAATCTCAATTCTAAAATATGAAAGTTAAAAATAGGACAAACAAGAGTTACTTTTGAGTTTCTTAAAATCCAATGCTCTCTACTCTTTTTTCTCTGACTCATAGAGAGCAGCTCAAATTTGAATCAATGTCCTTTAAAAACTCAAAAATTCTAAATCCATGCCTCAAACTTTGAAATATAAAATTATTTGGCCACTATTTTAATAGAGAGTATTCATAGAAGACTCACCTTTCTTGAAATATAATTAACCATAAATGATTGCCTTTATGGAAAATATGTAACTCCAAATTAAAATAAACCCTATCATTTTCTTAAGGTTGGGAAAAGGTCCCTAAGAATGTTGACATTTTTTAAACCCCATTTTTTAATACCATTATAAAATACCAATTCTATATTTTGAGATTGTATGCTATTATTTTTGTTGCATTTGATTAAAAAAAATGGCAAATTTTAAAAATCTATTTGTTCTTTTGAATCCATTATAGAATATCACATTCATCTTTTGAGATGATATGCTATTCTTAATATAGTATTTGATTATTAAAATAGAAGCATCCAAATCTATGTGGTCAGAATATTTTGTTGATCCACTAGAAGAACCTTCACCTGCCATAGCCTGGCTCTCTCAAAACTATGTATAATCCTCCTATGAAAGTTAATAAAAATTTAATCAATTTAGACATAACTACATCAAAAATATTAAACTTATATACTCGCGCAGCCTCTCTTCGCTCGCTCATCAGTCTATTGTAGTCCATCTATTTAACCATAAATAGATCAAAGATATAAAAAATGTGTACTTTTTAAATGGCTTCATTGGCCAAAGTCACAATCACTTCACTAGGTCTATTACTACTAAAATTATACTTCATAAATTAAGTTTTAGATCTACTAATGTGAAAACCTTTACACTCTAAGGTTGACCTACATAATTCAAGTTTACCTTCAACTCCTTCTCTAGTTTTATAAAAAAGAAGAACATCATTAATAAAAAGCATACACCAAGGTACATTCTCTTGTAAATATCTAGTAAGAACATCCATAACTAAAGCAAAAAGATATTAATCTCAACTATAAATAGAAACATCAAATCCCTCTCTAAACTCATCAATAAGAAGAATATCATGAACAAAATGCATACATCAAGCAAAAAGATATTACTGGTGAACTTCGACAATAGATGGAATGGAGGTGCCGACCTTTGGTAACATGTAAAATGAAGGTGACAAACTTAGGCAACAAACGACGGCGAACATTGGAAAGCTCGGCGGCGATCATCGGTGAGGGACCGATCATAATGGCAGTTGTGTTTGGGGCATGTCTCAGACACGAGCTAAGAAAACCAAAACAAAGAGGGAAATAAAAGAGAAGAAAGATGGAGGAGTGATTGAAATAGGATTCTTTCCGTCGGATTATCCATCAGTAATGTTACTGATGGATAATACGTCAGAAAATATTTATTAGATTTAAGTAAGCTGATGTAATTTATGCCGATGATTTTGTCGGTTATGACTGACTAAAATTTTGCTAGAATATTTAATATACTGATAAAAAATTGGTGGAATAAATGCCGGTAATGTAACGACAGAAATTTCACTAGAAATTTCACCATAAAGTTTTTGTCCCATATTCCGCCAGTTAGTCCACCGTTATTTTTGGCACATGTGTATAGCTTGAAAGTCCGATGGTAATGGCAGATTTTCTTGTAGTGGCAACACTAACCTTCATAATTTTTATATGATGTCTTAAAAATTATTCTTCACTTATTGCCAGGACTAGGTATGATCTCATGATACTTACTTCTAAGATCAAGCATAGAGAAATATAAGGCATTAGGACGAGATTAAGCATATCATCTAGTATGGTTATAAAAAATTATAGTTGATGATGAACTTTATTTTATCCTTATTATCAATGTAGAATCTATATGAATAATCTTTCTTGGGTGAAAAGAACATAGATAGAACACATGGGTTTAGACTCTCCTAAAAGGAATCTTTCTTAAGTTATATATCCTTAATTTAACATGTTTAGTTTGGTTCATAATCTAATTGAATAAATTGGGCAATAGAAAACCTAGAACTAAGTTAATTGCATGTTGAAACTTATGAGTGGAATAGCATTAGGAAGTTCCTTAGATGAAATATCACTAAAATTTCATAATAAATTAGAAATGACAATAAGTATATGATCTTAAGGGATAATAGGGTTTGAATCCATTATATAAATAATATGAAAGAAAGTATCGATCTAAAAACTCTCTGATTGAAATAGAGAGCCTAACATGTTCAACCCAAATATTAGATCACTTAAAAAATGGAATTTACACATAATAGAGAAATGTGAGTCATGAATATTCATCTAATCTACCCTAGTTAAAAAAAAAAATCCATTTGTGAAAAAAATAATAATAAGTTTTTGAGTTATGAACTCAAGCAAATGTAGTAGTTTTAACATTAATTTTCTTATTATGATCATTAAATTTAGTAGCTTGCCTACTATAATGATCACCTATATCCAAATTCCTATGATGTAGGGCTCTCTTAAGAGGAGGGTTATTTAAATATTTTTGGGGTTAATTTAATTTCTTATATTAATGTTGGGACATTAAATTCATAATTCTAATAATATTACCCTAATCTAAAGTGCATTTAATGTGGTAACATAATCATCTAAGAATTTAGCATGTATTTTATTTTTATGTTATTATGTGGCTTACTTTAAACACTATCATTGATAGATACGAAGTCCTGAATAAAAAAGTAGAGGATTATATTAGGAATTCGATAACTAGCACAAAACTTATCGAATAGCCAAGCGTATATCCTTCAATATACTATGTTAATACTAGGGCATTCCCTAGAAGCGATATATTGTATGGCATGAATACAGTGAAAAGTGTGCAAGGTCGGCTACACTAATGCTTGGGCCTAGTTTTAAATATTAAAGGGTTATCGTATCATGGATGGATGTGAGAAAAGACATTACTCCATAAATTTAGAATTAGGATAGGTTATGGGCATAGAGGTTCTCTTACAAAAAAGTTAATGGAATAATAGATATTATGATTCATAAGAAAATAAATATTCTATGCCTTCAAAAAATAAATGGGTTGAAAAGAAGGCTAAGGAGATTAATAATTTAGGATTTAAACTATGGTATTAATGTACGAGTCATACTAAAAATGGTATAGGTATGATTACGATAAGATTTTGAAGGATAATATTTTAGACAATAGTAGAATTGGAGATAGAAATATAGCTTTAAAGATTATTATTGATTTTAAGATTATTAATATTATAAGTGTTTATGTGTTTAAAACTTAAATTTTGGAATGACTTAGAAGAATTAATTTAAAAGATACATCTTTAATAAAGAGTTTTTATTTGAGGAGATTTAGATAGATATATTTGTAGAGAGGTAGAAGATTTTAGTCATGGTGGCTATGAGTTTAGAGTGACTAATGTAGGTGGTAGGATCATATTAGATTTTTTAGCTTATGATTTCATAATTGTTAATAACTTATTTAAGAAAAGAGATTAGTATCTCATCACTTATAAGAATGGAGATAGAAAAACTCATATTTATTATTTTCTTTTAAGAAAAAAAATTATTTAGACTCATTTATTAGTTTTGGACTTTAAGATAAAGGTGCAAAACATAAAAAAATTAAGTAAAGTTTTGACCTAAGATTAGATGGAGGTATTTAAAAAATACTAAATATAAAATAATTTTTTAGAGTAAAAATTCAACATCTTTAGATGAGGAAGCTAATGCTATGTTGGAAAAAGTAGAAAGTGATATTAAGAATATTATAAAAAATGTGATTAAAGTATTAGAAGAAAAGTTTCTTTAAAGTAAAAATAATTAGTTGTGGAAACAAAATATGCAACAAACGATCAAAAATACGAAGCGTTGCTACAAAAATGGTTTATATGTAAAAGATCAAAAAATTGGGAAAGAAATAAATAGTTCGTGAGGAGTTTAAGAAAGAAATATGTGATGCTAAGAATTTAGCTTCTAATAATTTATATAATAGATTATATATTAATGAGGGAAAAAGATTTGTGTATAAGTTTTCCAAGCAAAGAAATAAGAGATGTAGGAATTTAGTTCAAATGAAGTGCATTAAGGATGAGATAAAAAAAGAGCTTTTATTGGAAAAGGATATTCAATAACGATGGTAGAGATATTATGATATTTTTTTTTTAATGAAGATTGTGCGAATACAATCAAATTTAGTGACCTTACCATGGTAAATGAAAATAGAGATGTTTATTATTATCCGCATTAGTAAAACCAATGTTAGACAGACTATAAAGAAAATAAATTGTTGAAAAGCTATTGGACCTGATGATATAACAATAGCGGGTGAAAATGCTTAGGATCAGATGAACAAATTTATTGGCTTACAAAAATTTCAAAATTATTTGAAGACTTGAAAATTGTCAAATGAGTTGAGGAGTGTGTTGATTCTTATTTTAATGAATAAAGGTGATGCATAAGAGTGTGCAAATTATAGAAGAATTAAGTTAATGTGTCATACTTTAAAACAATGGGAGAGAATTATCGAGTATAGATTTATAACATAATACTAATGTTTATAAAAATCAATTCATATTAATGCAAGGTAGGTCTAATATGGAAGCTATAGATTTATTGAGATGTTTGATGTAGAAGTATAGAGAGAATAAGGAGGATCTATATATGATATTTATTAATTTAGAAAAAGCATATGATAATGTTTCAAGAGATTAACTCTAGAAAGTTCTAAAAAAGAAGTTGGTTAATAATGCTTTTATTCAAATAATTAAGGATGTATGTAGTTAGGAGTTATTGCATGTGTTCAAACAAAAGATAGTTTGACCAAGTAGTTTCCTATTTTAGTTGGATAACATCAATGATCTGCTTGAAGTCAATATCTTCTCACTTTAATCATGGGTGTTCTTACTATACATTTTTAAGAGGACATACCTTGGTGTAAACTTTTGGTGATGATATTCTTCTTATCTACAAGACTAGAGAGGGAGTTGAAGGTAAACTTGATAAAACTTAGAGCCTAAAGGTTTTTGTTTGAGTAGATCTAAAACCAAATACATGGACGGTGATTATAGAGGACATAGATCTAATGTTGAGATTGTGTCTTCAGGCAATCAAGTCATTAATAAGAGTACACATTTTAGATATCTCAAGTATATTGATCATAGTGATGGTAAAATTGATGGGTATATTATTAGTAGAATTCAAGATGGATTGTTGAGGTGGAGGAATGAATTGGGCCTGTTATGTGATAGAAAAGTACCCCTCAAACTTAAGGGAAAATTCTATAAGATGGTGGCGAGACCTGTAATGCCTTGTGGCATAAAATGTTGGCCATTAAAAGAAAAACATAAAATTCAGTTAATTATTGAAGAGATGAGGATGCTTAGGTGCAAGAATGCCTTCACTCTTAGAGACAGATTATGAAACAAGTATATAAATGAAATGGTTAGATTAGATTGATTTGTTGATAAGATTACAAAGAGTTTCCTTACATAGTTTGGTCACATAACATTTTGACATTCTGATGACCCAGTTGGGAGATTATATGTATTATATTTGGCCTATATTAAGAAAGGTAGAGGTACACCTAAAAAGTACTACTTATAAAATATTAGAAATAATCTTTTTATTAGAACCTTAAGAAGACACAATGGATAAAAAGGATTCATTTAGCTGACTTCATGTAGTGGGATAAAGGTATGATGTTATTGTTGTTGTTGTGTCATTAACTGGCTTGCTTTAGGCACATATAATTTTGCTTATGTCATGGATGTTTTTACTAGACATTTGCAAGAGGATGTACCTTGGTATATGATTTTTTCTTATGATGTTATTTTTGTTGATAAGACTAAAGAGGGAGGGAATTGAAGAAAAATTTGAATTATAGTGGTCAACCTCAGAGTATAAAGCATTTTATTTGAGTAAATCTAAAGCTAAATACATTGAGTCTAATCATAGTATTGATAGATCTATTGGGGGTATTGTGACTTTGAGAGATTAAATCATTATAAAGAGTACACATTCCAGATATCCCAGTTCTATTGTTCAAAGTGATAGTGAAATAGAAGGGGATATTATTAGTATAATTCAAGTTAGATGGTTGAAGTGGAGGAATGCATCTGGCTTGTTGTGTGATAAAAAAGTAACATTCTTTGTAAAATGGTGGTGAGACCTACAATATTTTATGGCAAAGAATGTTGGCCATTAAAAGAGAAGTGTAAAATTAAGTTAATTGTTGCAAGGATGAGGATGCTCAAGTGGATAAGTGGCTTTACTCATAGAGACAAAAAGTGAAATGCATATACACATGAAAAGGTTGGAGTAGTTCCATTGGCAGATAAGATTAGAGAGAGTCACCTTGGATAGTTTGGTCACATAAAATGTTTGCCCTCTGATGACTTAATTAGGAATGTAAATGTATCTTATTTAGCCTAAATCAGAAAGTTAGAGGTAGACATAAAACAATTTGGTTAGAAAGTATTAGATATTACTTTACTTTATTAAATTTAAATGAGAATTTGACTCTTTTTAAGACATAATAAAGAAAAATGATTCATGTAGCTGACCAAACATTGTGTGATGAAGGGTTGATGATGATGATGTTGCTATTATTAGGAGGTCTGCATAAGTGGCATTATGTCTAAGGATAATGTCACTATTTGATAAAGTGAGAAGTGTATAAGTATAATGTGACACTAAATAATCGAAGGGTGCAAAATATTTCTTAATAGAGTCAATAAACAACCTAATCAATATAAAGCAACACGAACAATCATCACGACTTAAAGTAAATTAATTAATACTGAATGCACCAAAGCATAAGTGACATAAGTGAATGTAGTTGCACAATTAGATTTATAATCCTTCATATTGTTTAATCGAATATAGGAGTGATAGATTGAGTGTTAAATCAATTATTAAAGACATATCCTCTTATATTTAACGAGATGGTAAAATCAATTGAATATAATGTGTGGCTTCATGCCTTCGAATATATGAAGACATTTTAACTTCAAGAAGGTATAGATGATTGGTGGAAAAACACAAATAATATGATTTTAGGTTTGATTTAATAATTCCTTGGGAATTCTTTGAGAAGTTTTTGCATAACAAGAAGGATGTGGTAAAAATCTAATGTTTCGTAGCTCAACTTTAATATTTTTTAGTGGTAACATGATTTATCAGAATGACAATATTTTTGAGATATTTTGCAAATGGAGTCATCGTCATGCAAGTTGTTGATCCTCATGATAGAAATATGAAATAATAATAATAATAATAATAATAATTGGCATGATCCATTTATGAAAAGAAAGTAATTATTATCAATTTATGAAAAGTTCTTATTTTTAAAAATTATTATGCCATTATTATCATTATGCAAAAAGATTATTATTATCAACTTTGCATCACGATCATCCAAACATTAAAATTTCCATGAAAAAAAGGAAAGATGAACATGAAAATTTTAGCTTTCCCTCTCTCTCCTTGTTCCTTAATGGATATAATGTAATGATGGGTAATCTGGGTGCTTCATAAATCAACCAATTAACCAGTTAACCAATCAACAAACTAGAGAACGAGGTTAAGTTTCCTAGTTAAACCAATAGATGGATGAAATAGATAAATGAAGTGGCCATCCTTTTTAAGGAATTTATATATTTTTTATTTAAAAATAGTATATTAAAAGTGCTATAAATATGTAATAGCATTATTGTAAAATTAATAGACTTGATTGAGTTATATTGGTGTATAGCTTGTATTACAACTCAGACTCCTGAGTTTATGGTTTTGATGATAACAAACATTACATATTGCTTCCTTTTGTCTCCTAGTATTTGTACAATGTATTTATTTTTGTGTGTCCTAACATTTCAAGTCGTCATGCTCCATTCAATAAAGATTCAGGGTTGAATATTGGGTAGAATAGGATATGTTGAAAGAGTTTGTAAAATTTATTCATGTATTTCTTCGATTTCATGAGTCAAGTCCTATAAAGTTGCATGCAAGCCTGGTGATCATACATACACACACTCATAGGAAATAGATAGAGAGAAAAATTTGAAGATTAATTTGTTGAATTAATCATATTGTACAATAGGAATTATACTATACAACCAGCTTATCAGCTAATAATTAAAATGGCTAATTTTGTAATTAAAGCTATTTGAACTAGTCATACTGGATGATCTTGATTGTACAGGATGATCAGTTGCAATCATGATCTTAGCCATAAATCATAATTTAGGCAATATTTTGAAATTCAAAATATGCACTAATCTTACTGTATGATGGGTATTGTACTGTACAATGTTATAAAATCTTGACAAAATTAATCTAGTAATTAGGGATCAAATTCGGATTAATTGGTCCAGTAAGATCGTACTGTATGATTGAATAAATTGTAATATATGACCAGATCCTTACATGGGATAATATTTTATCTTCACCAATTGTATGAAACAATGATATAATTTAATTATACTAATCGTACAAGATGATGATTATATCGTACTGTATGATCAGCTCAAATACTTAAACTAATCATACAACTCTTGACACTTCGTACATTACTAATAACGATATACTGGACTAATCTTAATGTACAATCAGGGATGACATAATTGAGTTTTTAGGATTTCTTAAAGCTCTCTATTTAATCTACCTTATAAGCCTTTGTATGAGTCTTTTTGCCATTCATTAAGTTAGTTCTTTTGAAAGCTTGAAGAGAGAGCCTAATGCTTGGGAGAGAAAGGGTGGAGTTTAAGAGAGGGTAAAGATAGTTGTAGGTTTAAGGGAGTGTGAGAGGGAGTTCCATAAGATTGCTCTGAAAAACCTACACTTGATTTCCTCTATGCGTCAATGTTTGTCTTGAGGGAAGTTTTAGGAAGAAGATCTCTTTAGTAACAAAAAACTTAGTTACTCCGTCACTTCGGGGAAGGTGAAAATGATACCAAAGTTTTCTTCCTCATCAGGAGGATAAAAAAGATTCTAGGTTCTCTGCCTCTCCAAGAGGGTGAAAAGGATTCCAAGCTGCCTCATAAGGAGGGTGAAAATGATTAAGGTCTTTTATCGCATCTGGTTGGAGAAAGAGATTTTATAAGGGCTTCTCTGCTTAGTTGTGGAGCTAAAGGAGAGACACTATAGTGATAGTGCAATACCAAGAGAGGAGGACTGTGGGGAATGGACTTATTTCATGGTTTGACTAAACCACTATAAACTCTGGTATGTTTGCTCTGATTTTCTATTTTCATATTTAGTCTTCTATTCTTTATTTCTATGATAACGACTTAGTGAAAATCTATTATTAATATTTTGTTATGATGATTAAAATCTAATCAACATTTTTGAAATTATTTACAAGTTAATTAGCTTATGCATCAAAGTAAAAGTATCGCTTTTGTATTTGTGTGCTTAGGGACAAGTTCACTTAGGCTTAACATCCATATCAAACTTTCAATTGGTATTTGAGAGAGGCACTCAAAATTATTGTCTTAGAAAACCTAAAGGAAAATGATCAACGACACATTTAAGAAGTAGGAACACCATAAAATGCTACTCAATTACTCGTCAAACTTTATTTGATAATATTCTATTTTATTTTTGGATAATATGAATGTCTACTTTCATGTAATCAATTGATTTTTGAATGTGACATATGATTCAAACTGGTAATTTTGTACCATCATGAATTATTAAAGGAGTCAAAACTAACATTCCTTTTACTGAATGGTGTAGAGAAGAACAAATTTTTGCACAGTTAAATGATAAATAGTTAAACTATTTTTTCAATGCACTTAAGTCTAAAGATTATATAAGAGTTTCCACATGTACCACTGGCAAGGATATTTGGGATAGACTATGCATTACATATGAAGGTACCAGTAAAGTCAAATAATCTAAGTTAAATGTGTTATTGTATTATTACAAACTTTTTTGCATGAAACCTTATGTGACTATCTCAGACATGTACATTATATTTACTTAGATAGTAATATCATTGCATGCCTTAGGTAGAGAACTTTCAAACTTAGAGAAGATCAATAAAATTTTATGTTGTCAACCTAATAAATTTGATATCAAAGTCACTATCATATGTGAATCAAAAGACTTAAATTCTTATTTTATTGATAATCTGATCAGCTCGCTGACTACTTACGAGCAAAGTGTAAGTCAAAGACTTTTCGATGTAGGTGATTAGAATTCTATAGTACTAAAGGCAAACGACACAGATAAAAATGGCTTAGGAGATGATGAGAATGAGGAGCTATCATTAACAACAAGAAAATTCAAAAGTCTCCTAAAGCACAAGTAAAAGCATGAACAAAAATAGAGCAAAGGTAAAAATGGTAAATATGAAGAGTTTATTTCTAACATTATCTGCCTTGGTGTAGGAAACCTGTACATCTAAAATACGAATGCCCCAATTTTAAGAAATGTCCTGTAAAGAAAAAGGGCGAGGATAAGCCAATTGCAACAAGGGAAAATAAAAAGAAGCAAAAAATCTCCTAGCTAGACTTAGCTTATACCTCATCAAAATAGGAGCCAGATGATGATGTAATAAACATATACTAAATAGGTAAGGATTCAATTGGTAATTCCAATCATGTATAAAGTTTATTTCTCTGGTTGTGTGTTTATCTCTCTATTTGTGTGTTTATTTATTTATTTTATGTATTTGTTCATTATTTTTAGGTATGATTGTATGTTCAAATTTCCTTCCACATGTAGTTCAATTTTATGTGTTGTGTTTTCTCTTCTTTTTAGTGATGTCAAAAAGAGGAGAAGTTATTTGATTGTATTAGTTACATTTGTCATTTAGTTTCAATTTATTTCATTAAAAAAAAACAAACTTTAAAATAAAAAAAATAAATTTTCCCCTATTTTTAATAAAAATCTCATAATGAAGGGGAGATTTGAGGAAAATAATTTTAATTTTAAAATTCAACCAATAATATTTTCCATCATCAAAAAGGGAAGATTTTTTCAACTTAGACTCCCAAGTTTATAGTTTTGACGATAGCAAATATTACTTATTGCATCCTTGTGTCTCTTAGCATTTGTACTGTGTATTTGCTTTTATGTGTACTAATATTTCAGGTACGTCATGAACCATTCAATGAAGATTTTGGGTCAATATTGGGTAGAATATGATATGATGAAAGGTTCTGTAAAATTTATTTAAATTTTTTTAATTTCTTGAATTAATTCCTATAAAGGTGCATGCATTCATGGTGATCGTGCACACACACACTCAAAGGAATGAGATAGAGAGAAAAAGTTTAAGAGTAATTTGTTGAATTTATCATACTATACGATAGGTACTAATCGTACTGTACGATGTTATAAAATTTTTCCTAAATTAATCTTGTAATTAGGGATCCAATTTAGATTAATTAGTCCAGTTAGATCGCATTGTATGATTGAACAAATTATACTTAATGACCAAATCCTTTCATGGGACAATATTTTATTGCCACCAATCGTAAGAAATAATAATCCACTTGGATTATATTAATCGTAAAGGAAGATGATCATATCATACTAGACGATCAGCTCAAATGCTTGAACTAATCATACAACTCCTTAGTCTTTGTTGAATATTAATAATGATATATTGAACTAATCATATTGTATGATCAAGGCACTTACTGTACGAACAAAGATGATAGAATTGAGTTTTTAGGGTTTCTTTAAGCCCTTTATTTAAGCTTTCTTATATGACATTGTATGAGACTTTTTCCATTAGTTGTGTTGTTTCTTTTGAAAGCTTGAAGAGAGAGCCTAGAGCTTGGGAATGAAAGGGTAGAGTTTGAGAGAGGGAGAAGTGAGAGGGAGTTTCACACGGTTTTTTTAGCAAACATGCACTTGAGTTCCTCCATGCGTCAAGGTTAGTCTTGAGGGAAGTTTTGGGAAGAAAATCTCTTTGGTGACAAAGGACCTGACTACTCCACCGCATCGGTGAAGATGAAACTTATTCCAAGGTTATCTGCCTCACTTGGAGGGTGAAAAGAATTCCATGTTCTCTGCCTCACCAATAGGTTGAAAAGGATTTCAGGTTCTCTGCTTCACCAGGAGGGTGAAAAAAATTTCGGTCCTCTGCCGCACTAGGTTGGTGGAAGAGATTTTGTAAGGTCTTCTTTGCCTAGCTGTGGGGACTAAATGAGAGACACTATAGTGATAATAAAATACCCGTAGAGGGGGACTCAAGGTAGTGGATGTAGGTTAGGTTCGATCAAACCACTATAAATTATGGTGTGATTGTTCTGATTTTCTATTTTTCACATTTTATTTTTCTACTCTTTATTTCTGTGATAACTGCTTTGTGAAAATTTGTGATTAATATTTTATTGCAATGATTAAAATATAATCACCATTATTGAAATTATTTAAAAGTTAATTAGCTTCCGCATGAAAGTGAAAGTATTGATTTCACATTAATGTGTTTAGGGACAAGTTCACTTAGGCTTAACATCCATATCAAACTTTCAACTTGTGTGCAATATTAAAGGTAGAAATTAATGATTCTCTGCTTCATGTAGACTTTGATGAGTCTTCTATTTAAGTTATCATCGTAAACATTCATATTATTCTTATGAATAATATGCATAGCTTCTTTATTCATGTCTTTCTTATATTGTTATGACCTTCCATCTACATCAGAGGTAGACATTAAAAAAATTTTGACAATGGATGGGTAAGATGATATCATCTTTAATCACATTAATAACACAATAAAGAGTTATTATAGATTGCTTCAAATTATTACATGTTAGAAAAATTTATGGCTATAGAGTACGTATTTTATATCTTAGCTTTGTATAAAAATCGAGCATGTACATAAAACTTATGAGATAACAATATTTTTATATGAAAAATCTAAAAATAGAAAAAACCACAATGCATGCCGTAACTGAATTAATCCACTAATAACAACGGATACAAAAGCCTCCATTTCTCATAATTAAAGCAGACAGAATTATATGATGTTAAGAATAGTTATGTGATTTCCAATATTAGAATTACAGAAATCAAGATACCACAAGCAGAAAGTTAAAGCTCAACGACATAATTATATATTAATAATCAAGTAATAATAGTCATATTATGAAAGTTTTGGAGTTGCTGGCAGTAATTGTTGATAGTGGTCATCGACGATGATTGCTAGAAAATAAAATAAAGCTCCATAGATCTCTCAATGTGATTTCCACTATTAGAATTACAGAAATTGAGAGACCACAAGCAGAAAGGTAAAGCTCAACGACATAATTATATATTAATAATCAAGTAATAATAGTCATATTATGAAAGTTTTGGAGTTGCTGACAGTAACTGTTGTTGGTGATCATCAATAGTGATTGCTAAAAATACAATAAAGCTCCATAGATCTCTTAATGCTTCCTCCGGTAGAGATAAGGAGAAAAGAAAAAGAATTCAATCCCATAATAAAAATTAAAACTACTATCCATATTCTAAATTTAAATACTGTTTATATCAAATTTATAACTTCATATTTAGTTTTGTCTCAAAAAAAAAAGTTTGAAAATATTTCTTCAAGCTAATGCTGTTGATAAAAAATTTATAAAATTATTAAAACTCTAACATTAAAATCAAATTTACACTCGAGCACCCCCTGTTCTAATATCTAATAAAAAAAAGTTGCGCTGGAAAGAGAAAAATGAAACAGATTATGTATTTGAATGCTGGACCCCACCTTCTTCGTTGCAGCAGATTGATTGGTCAGCGCTCCAAATGCCAACCATAATATGAATACAAAGCACAGGCCCGGGGGCCCCCTTAACATTTTAGCTTTGTCTTCTTCTACTTCTTTCAATCTCTCCAGCCAACAGGTTCTGAGCCTCAGCCATTATTACCTGTACGCAACACATGTCAATGTAAATGTATCAATGTAACTATCATAATATTATTGACATATATTATTAAATATGAATATTTATATATATCTATACATAATATTTAGCTCGTCTAACACTTCTCTAAAGAAAGTAGTCATTAAAAACAGTTTAAAAAATAATAGAGGAGATCAATAAATGCTTTGGTGTTATCTTTTTCTCATAAAAAATATAAAATAATAAGTTCAACATTCACCAATTCATAAATAAGATATTCTTAATCTCTTTTATAGAGAAAAGTCTAATAAAACAAATAGCCAAGCCAGAGAGAAATCACTAACCACAGCACAATCTTTGAAGCTCATAAACTTATTTTTATATTAGCACCAACCAAGTTACAGATCAGACCCATGCGCATTAGATTCCGTCTCTCCCTCCTTTCAATGGATTCTAATATGGGAGACTGTGTTCCTCTTTAGCTCTTTCTTCTGTTTCTATTGCTGCCGCTGCTGCTCTTTTCGTTGAGGCTCCAACTCCTTTTACGTTTGAAGTTTGAATGCTCTCTATGGTATCCGCTCTCTTTCCCTTGCTTTTAACTGCTGTACTTTGTATTTGTCTTTTCCATCCATCTTTGAGGGAGCAAAAGCTCTTAGGAGGCGTGAGCAGATGTGAGATTGCTGTAAGTTGTTTGCTCTTTTGAGTTTCGATCAAATCCCCATCTTTTTTTCTTTGAATAAACTCTTGCGGCTGGTGCTTCTGCTTTGTTTCCTCTTATTTAGCAAGTTCAAAAATTTATCATTGCTTCTTCCATGGAAGAACCAGCTCCACCTGAAGCTCTGAAAGATAGTCAAATGATCACCTCTGAACTAAATCCAAAGCCTTTAACGATCAAAACCTCTAACCCTGTTTCAGAAAGTTATGTTGGCAGTATTTCTGTTCCAATCTCTCCTTCCATATCCATTACCCCTCACCTCAACTCACCATCTCCTTCCTCAGCCTTTGTTTCAGCATTGCAGTCTCCTTATATATCTCCAAGAG
Organism: Dendrobium huoshanense; assembly: GCA_016618105.1. Lineage (NCBI taxonomy): Eukaryota > Viridiplantae > Streptophyta > Magnoliopsida > Asparagales > Orchidaceae > Dendrobium > Dendrobium huoshanense. Next base: position 32,182,709 of record CM028347.1, read on the forward strand.
CCATAGAACCACCAAAACAAGCAACAGAAACAAATACCACTACTACGACCACGAACACAACTCCAACAACAGTAACAACAAATCCATCACCAATCTCCTTCTCCGGCGACGACATCCCGAGCACATCCTACACTCCTTCAGAGAGGTATGACTTTTCGGAGACGTTAGAGCAAAGGCCTAAGTTTTCTGATGCTGCTGCTCCGAGGATCTCCTTCTCCTTTCCTGCTCCTAGAGTCTCCTTTACAAAAGGAGCCATCTCTCCTTGTGCCAATGCAAAGCTCAGGAGCTGTGATGTCTACATTGGCTTCCATGGCCAGAGCCTGAATTTACTTAGATTCTGCAAATGGCTCAAATCAGAGCTTGAACTTCAGGGCATTGCATCCTTTGTGGCCGATCGAGCAAAGTACTCTGACAGTCAGAGCCATGAGATTGCTGATAGAATCATTTGTTCCGCAACTTATGGCATTGTTGTTGTGACGGCACCAAGCTTTCTCAATCCTCCGAGTGTAGAGGAAATCAGGTTCTTTTCACAGAAAAAGAATCTCATCCCTTTGTTATTTAATACCGAGCTTTCAGAGATCAGTTGTTTGGTTGAAGGCAGATCAGAGGTTAAGGACTGTAGAGATGCTTTTGAAGGATTGAAAACCAGCAATGAATTCAAGCTTGAAACTAATGATAGCAACTGGAGAAGTTGTGTGATGAAGGCTGTTGCAATATTGCGATTGAAACTTGCAAGGAAGAGCATTGCGGAGAAAGAGAGAGAGACTGAGGAAGTAGAGGAGCTGCCATTTCAGCGAAACCGATACTTTGTAGGGAGGGAGAAGGAGCTGACGGAGATTGAAGCTGCGTTCTTTGGAAATGCTGACCCCGAAATCGACTGCTCGAAGCCTGTTATCACCAATGGTGGAGGATCAAGTGATGGTTTTGCTGATGAGGAAAGTGATTCGGTCAGGAGCAATGGCAGATACATCTGCTTGGAGATGAGGAAATGTAAAGAACCTACATTGGAAGCTTGGATTGAGCCTGTTATGGAACTGAGCTCTAAGGGACGAAGCCTTCAGCGACAGCGATCAAAGCATAAGAAATCGCGAAGCGGAGGCAAAGGTTATGGAAATGCCAGTGTTGTATGCATCAGTGGCATCTCAGGGATAGGAAAGACGGAGCTCGCTTTGGAGTTTGCTTACAGATACTCTCAAAGATACAAGATGGTTTTGTGGGTTGGCGGTGAAGCTAGATATTTCAGGCAAAACATACTGAACTTGTCAACCAGTTTGAGTTTGGATGTCAGTGCTGAGGCTGAGAAAGAGAGGGGAAGAATCAAAAGCTTCGATGAGCAGGAATTTGACACATTTCAGCGAGTGAGGAGGGAATTGTTCAGGGATGTGCCATTTTTGTTAATAATTGACAATCTTGAGACTGAAAAAGAGTGGTGGGAGGGGAAGGACCTACATGATTTGATTCCGAGAAACACTGGAGCAACTCATGTTATCATCACAACCCAACTATCCAGAGTCTTGAACTCTGATCCAATTCAGCTGCCGCCTCTGTCATTGGCAGATTCATTAGTTCTAATCAGAGGGAGGAGGAAGAAGGACTACTTAGCTGAGGAGCTTGAGATGCTTAAAAACTTTGATGAAAGATTGGGGAGGTTGAGCTTTGGGTTATGGTTGATTGGTTCACTTCTATCTGAACTACAGATATCACCATCAGCGTTATTCGAAGCCATTGAGAGAATCTCTCTCAATGAGATCTCTCACTCTCTCATTGATGACGGATTTCTGCAAAACAATCCCTTCCTCATGAAGACACTGGCCTTCAGCTTTGCCATAATGGAAAGAGCTAAAGGAAGGCAAAGTCTAGCTTTCGGAATGATTCTTTCTGGTGCTTGGCTTGCTCCAGCTCCAGTTTCATCGGAATTGCTCGCAGCTGCTGCTGAGAAGAAAAGTGGCTTCTGTCATTGGGGAAAGTCTCTTCCTTCATCGTTATGCTGCTGCTTATCCTCAAAATCCACAAAAAGTGGAGTTGAATCTGCGCTCATGCTTGTGAAACTAGGCCTGGCCAGAAGAGCCACAATGCAGCCTGGTTGCTACATCCAATTCCACCCAATCACTCAACTATTTGCTAAGAAACGAGGCGGCGCACCACCTGCTAAGTCTGCGGTGCTCGGAGTAAGGAAGTCAGGGATCACCTCATCAAACTCCAGCCACCTCTGGGCTTCAGTATTCCTCTTGTTTGGATTCAAGTCCGAGCCGCCGCTTGTTCAACTCAAGGTGTTCGACATGGTCCTCTTTATAAAGAAGATAGCCATTCCATTGGCAATTAGATCCTTCATGACATTTTCAAGGTGCAGTTCAGCATTGGAGCTGTTGAAAGTGAGCACAAATGTGCTCGAGGAGGTTGAGAAGTCATTTGAGATGCAAATTGAGGACTGGAACCATGGATCTATTTGCTGGAAAAAGAGATTGCAGAGTAGCCAGAGAGTGGATGAGTATGTTTGGCAGGAGGTTACGTTGCTTAAGGCTGCATTACTTGAGACTAGAGCAAAGCTACTATTGAGGGGAGGGCATTTTGATAGTGGTGAGGAGCTATGCAGGACTTGTATTAGTATCAGGACTGTAATGCTTGGACATAATCATGCACAAACTTTGGCAGCTCAGGAGACACTGGCAAAGTTGGTCAGATACAGGAGCAAGATTTAGAGTTCTTGATCTCAGCATTTGCTCTTGGTGTGATAAAATTTTCCAAACTTGGAACATCCAGATTTATGCATTCCTGGATTTGTTCTGAAAATTTTGTTGTGTAGTTTTATACTTTAGTTTGCAGGTGTATATGTAATAGATATATCAGATGAATATTATCACTTCTTTTAACTTTTTTTTTTCCCCTTTCAGAATTGTGATTAATTTATGTTTAGTTTTGTTAAGAAAAAATAAACAAAAGAAATTTACGAGTTATAGAATTTTCCCTTAAGTTTTTTCAGAGCATCCTCATCTCTGCCACACTTAACTCAGTATTGTGCTTCTCTTTTAATGGCCAACATTCGGCACCATAAGCATTCCAGGCCTCACCACCATCTTATAGAATTTTCCATTAAGTTTGAGGGGTACTTTTCTATCACACAACAAGCACATCAACCATTCAACTTGAATTCTGCTGATAATATCCCCATCTATTTCACCATAATTGTGAACAATATATCCAAGATATCTAAAACGTGTACTCTTATTAATGACTTGATCACCCAAAGTCATAATCCCCTCATTAGATCTATTACGACTAAAATTAGACTCCATATATTCTGTTTTAGATCTACTCAAGCGGAAACCTTTAGACACAAAGGTTGACCTCCATAATTCAACAACAAGAAGAATATCATCAGAAAAAAGCATACACCAAGGTACATCCTCTTGCAAATGTCTAGTGAAAACATCCATGACTAAAGCAAAAAAGATATGGGCTTAAGGCTGATCCTTGATGTAACCCAACCAAAATAGGAAAATACTTGGTCAAACCACCTTGTGTTTGAACACAAGTAATAGCTCCTGCATACATATCTTTAATGATTTGAATATAAGTGTTATTAACTTCTTTCTTTTCAAGAACTCTCCATAACACTTCTCTTTGAACTTTATCATATGCTTTTTTCTAAATCAATAAATATCATATGAAAATCCACCTTATTTTCTTTATATTTCTCCATCAAACCTCTTAATAAATATATGGCTTCCATAGTCAACCTATCCGACATGAATCCAATTTGATTTTGAGAAACATTAGTATCACTCCGCAACCTATGCTCCATAACTCACTCTCATAGTTTTAAAGTATGACAGATTAAGTTAATTTCTTTATAATTCACACAATCTTGTGCATCACCTTTATTCTTAAAAATAGGAATTAACACACTCATTCTCCACTCATCTGACTTTTTTTTAGTCTTCAAAATAGTATTAAAAAGTTTTGTAAGCCATGAAATTCCTTCATATCCTAAGCATTTCCACACCTCTATTGGAATATCATTGGGTCCAACAGCTTTTCCACCCTTCAATTTCTTTAAAGTCTCTCTAACTTCGGTTTTACTAATACGTCGATAAAATTAGAAATATTTATTTTCATTTAGGGTGCTAAGGTCACTACAATCAATCTTATTTTCACAATCTTCATTAAAAGTTTAGCAGAATATCTCATCCACCTATGTTGAATATCATATTTTAAAAAAGTATTTTTTGATCTTCATCCTTAATACACTTCAGTTGAACTAAATCTTTTCTACTCCTATCTCTTTGTTTGGCTATATATATATATATATATATATATATATATATATATATATATATATATATATATATATATATATATATATATATATATATATATATATATATATATATATATATATATATATATATATCTTTCTCTCTCCTTTCTATCTAATCTTTTATATAAATCACTAAAAGCTAAGGTCTTTACATCGCATATTGTTTTCTTAGATTTCGTACGATCCTCTTTATATATTTCCCAATTATCATAATTTTAAAAATTAAATCAATTTTTATAACAAATATTCTTATTTTTAATCTTTTCTTGCACATTTGTATTCTACCATCAACTATTTTTGCTATTAGGAGCTTTTCACTTTGATACTTCAAGCACATCTTTTGAAATAATCTTAATATCACTAGCTACTTTTTCCCACATAACATTAGCATCCTCATGCACAGACAAAATCTTAAGATCTAAAATTTTACTCTAAAAAATATTTTTTGTTAATATTCTTGAAATGCCCTCATTTAATCCTAAAAAAATGTTTTACTTTATTTTTTTATCTTTTGTCCATTTATCTTAAAGTTAAATACTAATAATCGATATTGGGTACATAAATTTTCAATCATAATAACTTTACAATCTTTGCAATCTAAAAGATCTAATTTTCATATAAAAAAATAGTCAAGTTGAGTTGTACTATATCCATTTTTATAAGTGATGAGATGCTCATTCCTTTTCTTAAATAAGATATTAGCAATTAAAAAATCATAAGCTAAAAAAAATCTAATATGATCTTGACACCTTCATTTGTCATTCCAAACACTTGGCCATCATGAATGCTTTTAAAATCATCTACCTCTCTACCAACATGTCCATTTAAAGTTCCTCCAATAAAAATTCCTTCTTCAAGAGGTATCTTTTGTATTAATTCTTCTAAGTCATTCCAAAAATTTAATTTAGAACTCATATCCAAACCTACTTGAGGAGCATAAGCACTTATAATTAACAATCTTAATATCAATAATAATCTTTAAAGCTATACTTTTATCTCCAATCCTATTAATTTTTATAACATTATCCTTCCAACTCTTCTCTATAATAACACCTACACTATTTCTAGTATGAATCCTACTGAATGCCAAAGTTTAAATCAAAAATGATCAATTCCCTTAGCTTTCTCTCCAACCCATTTAGTTTTCTAAATGCACAAAATATTTAACTTCCTATGAATCATAATATCTATTAATTTTTCGACAATGGGACTTATATTCCAAGTTCCTATCCTAATTTAGTTTCATGGACTAGCTTTTTTGCCTACATCTGTCATTGATGTGGGAACCCTTGCCTATTTAACACTACATCAGAGTGCCGGTGCAGCAGCCCTTGCATACTTGTCACTGTATTCAAGCCACATAATGCGTCCCCTACAAATTACAAAAATAAAAGAAATAAAATAAATTAATATTTTATAACACACCCCATTAGTCTTCATGTATGCACATCATTACATCTCATCACATTAGACCTCTTATGCCCTTAAACCTCCCAAATATATCACATGTACTGTGTTAAGCCCCTTATGTCTCCCATGTAGTTCACATATACAATATCAAGCTCTTATAACTTCCAATGTATAGCATAATTCATTTATACAGCTATTCAAACCCTTATAGCTCTCATTGATTATTTCAAATTTTCAATCATATGAACATAAAAATAATAATTCTTTAAACATGCATGAATAGTATCTAACATAATGTAGTGATGTACAAAATTTCACAAGTATAACAAATGTAGAAGTGTTTTTAGGAAATTACCTATATGCACTTCAATATTTACAAATAAGAAAATCATTTTTGATCAATATCCATAGCATCATTTTGAAACCTTTATTATTCTATAGTCATTCCTATCAATGTCAACATACTCTCTATGGCACTTAAAATTTCTCGTAGTTTAAAATACTAGGTGATGCAAATTCTTCATTCTTACTTGTCCTATATTGATGGTGTACATAGATAATTCCCTATCAACATAACCAAAACAATATGTTCAATAACATATCAAAAGTTATGTGGTGGAAAATTTCCCAAATTTTATTTAATCAAATAAATTATCAAAACTCTAACACAAATAATCCAAATTGAAAATTGAGAAAATGTAAAAATAACTTACCTCAAGTAGGACAACTTCCTCAACTAGCGTGTCTAACAAAATCAATTTAAAGAACACCAAAATCTACTTTCTCTCTCGATTCTTTCCCTCTCTATCTCTAGCTGACTGCCCTTAGAATATAAATGAATTTTTCAAAATAGAGATCAACGCTGCAGTGCCACCTTTTCATAGCATCATAGAGCCATCCATTTGGCACCTAGTTTAATAGAGAGGGAAACACCACAACACTATCATTTAAGCACTACAATGCTCTCGAGGAAAAATTTCCTACATAACATTTTCTTTTTTGATTAAAAATATAATTTCATTTCATGATTAAATTAAATATAAACATAATGCTAAAATTTATAAAAATTTAAGAAATACTGAATGAATTAAAATCACACTAGGTCTTGTGTAGGTTGTTAATATAAAAGCATAAATTACATATTCCTTGGAAATATATCATCCACGATATTTTCATACATGTACTCAACCATCAAAATAAATCAAGATACAATTATTTTTTCTCATATTCTTTGTTAGAATAATTGCTATTTGAATGCTTTACATTTCAGGACACTTAATTACTTACATTTTAGAAAAGAAATACAACATAGTGCATCCTGATGAAGAATACGAAGAGCCAGTTTACTATAATGATGCTTCATTCAGATTGCTCTTCAAGGAGGAAAAAGGAAAAGTACATGCCAGTGCTTCAGAAGAGGAGGAAGAAGAAGGAGAGCAAACTTCTGCTCCTCAATCAGATTATCAGAATCTGATTGAAAGATTTAATAGATTAGAGACTCACATTGATCAAAGGTTTGATCAATTTGATGCTCAACTTACGCAGCAGCAACAAGACATTGGTAATATTAGAAATGAAGTACATGAAATTAATACCAATGTAATGTTGATGGCCTCCTACTTCAACCTTTTTGGCGGCATTCCTCCTCCTCGAGAACAGTAGAGATGATTTTCTGTGTGTTTGTTGTATTCGTATTTTATATTTTTTATTGTGTCTGTTTAATTGTTAAGTGTTTGTGTTTATGTTGGTTTTTTCTTTTTAAGTTCAATGTATTTTGTTCTTGTCTTTTAGATATTATGTAATCCGTTCATTAATATCAATGGAAGTTTTTTTTTAAATTTGATTTGTTTTTGAAATGTGGTTAATGTTTATGAATTTCATTAGTATTATTTAATCTTCATAGTGCTTAAATTAGATTGTAATTTGAGATTATCTATATTAGAAAATCTAGTCTTCCTAAATTTATAAGTTGTTTATAACTTGTTGTAATTAGAACTTTTAAATTCATGTCTATTCATTTAGACTACATAAAAGTTAATATTACTATTGCAATTTAGATGTTTTCTTATTTTGTATTTCTACACTCAAGTGATATTTATGCACTTAAAAATATTTGAAATTTTAGATTATAGATTTTGGAAAGAATTGGTCTCAATTACTCTTGAACATTGTACAAAATATACAAAAATCAAAAGGAATTCGCAAAGATTTGCAAAGTGAAAAAGAGGCACAAAATAAGCCCAAACAAGAAAAAATGCACAAAAATGTGCCCCAAAATTTTTAAAAAGATGCGCAAAGCGCCACATGTGATAATTCTCTTCTTTCCAAATTCGTTCAATCTCTTAATTCAAATTGATCTTATGTTCATTTATATTCTATTGAACTTTGAAATATAGAATTTTTATACATCTCTCTTGTAATGATTTTCTATAGTCAAATATCTAAATTGAATCATGTCTTTGATAAATTCTTCTTACTTACAATGTTATATCACTTCTTAAATTTTATGAATTTCTATGATTGACCTAATATTTTTAGTTTAAAATTGCATACCCTATGTCAATCACCATTTAGATTAAATTTTAAAATGAATTTCATATAATTTATTACATTTCTTGTCTATTTCTTCTTCACTTTTTGTTGCTGTCAAAAAGGGAGAGAAATTATTGTGTTTTCTGTTTTGATTATTCTGTTTTGATTATTCTGTTTGCAAGTTTTTGACGTTGTAGTTATTTGTGTTAAAATTTTTGAAAAATAAAAATATTGTTCGTTATGCCTCCTTATTTTAATGTACTTATCAATTTAGGGGGAGTTTAAGAGATAGGAGATTTGTTTAACTTGAAACCATACAAACAATAATTGTTTTGCCATCATCAAAAAAGGGGAGATTGTTAGAATAATTGCTATTTGAATGCTTTACATTTTTTGCAACTTATGTAGTTTTGATGATTCCAAACATTATTGCTAAAATGTGTAGTTATCTCCTAACAATTTTAGAAGATTTACATTTGCTCTTGTGTGTACTAACATTTCAAGAAAATCAGACTCCAGACTACGATAACTTCAAATCAAATTCAACATGAGATATTTTGTTAATTTGAAGTTTGCATTTTTTTTCTTTGAATTAATTTTGAAAGGGAGTGATTGTAATTGAGTGAATAAAAAACTTACACACACACATATGGAGATCATAAAATTTTATACTGATCGTACGGGGTGATATTTTATCGTACTGGACGATCCGTCAGTTATCTCCTATAGAGCACATGGAACGAATAGGAACTTGCTCGAAAAAATTTTTCTAAGTCTTATTCGTCCATGACAAAATTAATTTTCGTTCGGAACGATTGGTTCTCTGTAAAATTTACGTCCAGACGAATTTTATTATCGTACGAGGCGATCGGTCCTCTGGAAAATTTTCGTCCAGACGAAATTAAATATCGTACCGGACGATCAGGTCTCTGGAAAATTTTTGTCCATACGAAAATAAGTTATCATCCGTGGCGATTGGTCCTCTGAAATATTTTCATCCAGACGAAATAAATAATCGTCCAGGACGATCGGGCCTCTGGAAAATTTTCGTCCAGACAAACATATTCTCGTCCAAATGATTAACCGACTTAGAACAGTTTTCAGCAATTTTTAGAACCGACCTAGTAATAACCGTTCGTACTGGACGAATCTAGTTCGTACAGGACGATCATCTGTACGAAGAAATTTCGTACACATTTTCAAATAGGGTCGTTTCAGATCGTTTAAGTAAAATCGTCCCGGACGATCCATGATCGTACAGGACGATCCACTGCGTACAGAATTGGAAACTTGCAGTTTTTGGGCGATTTTTCTTGTCTTTTATATAAATAGTTCAAATTAGACTGCCACCCGATCTTTTTGTCATTTGATCTTCGTGCCTCTTGAGAGAATAGCCAAGGAGAGAGTGGAAGAGAGCATTCAAAGGAGGATTCCTACCACTGAAGCGAGAAAGCTTCACTTGGATTTCAAAGGTAAGAGTCTCTACTTGTGAATTTGGATTACTTCACTCTTTTCCTTCTTCCTTCTAGATTCTTGTGAGAAGATCAGTCAAGGAGATTCGGTTCTCTGCCGACACTTAGAGAGTGTGAATAGCTGAAGGGTTCTCTGCCTACACTTGGAGAGTGTGAACAGCGGAAAGGTTCTCTGCCTACACTTGGAGAGTGAGAACAGCCGTAGGGTTCTCTGCCCACACTAGGAGAGTGTAAAAGGACGACGGTTCTCTGCCAGCACTGTGGATTGTGTAAAAGGATGACGGTTCTCTGCCGCACCGGGTAGTGGTGAAAAGAGTGTGTTGTAAAGGCTTCTCCGCCTTGCTGTGGGTGCTAAAGGAGAGTCACTATTGGTTTTAGTGCAATACTCAGAGGGTGCCTCTAAGGAGTGGATGTAGGTCTGGTTATAGACCGAACCACTATAAATCTGGTGTCATTTACTTTATTTTTTTTACGTTTCCGCACTTTAAATTTCAGTTTTAACAACTCTGTGGTTGAAAAACATTTTTCTACAAAGTTTAAAAGAAAATTTTATTTAGGTTTAACTTAATCATTAAGAGGGTTTAAAATTTTTTAAACTACCAATTCACCCCCCTCTTGGTAGCCGTGGGACATTTACTTAGGCTTAACAACCTAATTACTGGACTCAACATTCTTTTTCCCAGGTGACTTCCAAATAATTCATATTCTTTCATTGAACCTTAATCATAAGGATCAATATATTCCCAAGTCATTTCAAAGCACAATTAGAAATCTATCTACATCATTAGAAAAAAAAATATAATGACTTTGTTCAATAAACAACCACAACCCATAATGTATCATGTCATTATCTATATTTCAAAATTCCCATAGAAAAATATATCATGATCTCTTCACACTTCCATTTATGAATGGGAAAAACTGCAATAAACCATTAGGTCATTGGTGCTCTACGAGAAACTCTAATATGTGTTTGATGTTTTATATCTTGCAGTTTTTGTGTTCTTTTTATGTTTGTTTCCTTGTCATGTTGTTTGTGTTGAAAACTGTTTAGTTTGAAAAGATTAACATTACAGGAAAATTTACTATTATCGTCAGACTTTCCAATGACAGCTCATAGGCCGAAAAATGTGGAAGCCTAACCGGCACAAAGTACGCTGATAACTTTACAACGGTAGTTTTGATGAAATTTTCATCGTTAATTTACTAGAGTATATTTTACTGGTGGGTTTGTTGGTATATAAAACATTCTGGTGCAAATTACACTAGTTATTACTGGTGGATTCACCAACATAAATTGCGTCAGCTTACTTTAACTTGATGAATTATTTATAGCATATTATGCATTGATATTATGACCGACGAATAATCCATCAAAAAGTTTAATGGAAAGGACCATATTTCAATCACTCTGCATTTCTCTTCTCATTTCTTTCCCTCTTCTTGATTCACTTTGCTCGCATCTGTGAGCTAACCTGAACACCACCGCTATTGCAATAAGTTCCTCGGTGACCTTAGCCATCGAGCTTTTCCACGTTCGCTGTCATTGGTTTTCCTAAAGTCACCACCTCCTTGTTATGTTTGTTGCCACCACCCAGTTCCATGCATGACCTTCCTTCTATAAGATAATTTACCTTGGTGAATGCTTTTTAGCTTTAGTTGTGGACACTAGACATTTACTAGAGAATGTACCTTGGTGTATGCTTTTTGCTTTAGTTATGGATGTTCTCATTAGACATTTGCAAGAGAATGTGCCTTGGTGTATGTTTTTTTCTTTAGTTATGGATGTTCTCACAAGACATTTGCAAGAGAATGTACCTTGGTGTATGCTTTTTTTACTTTAGTTATGGATGTTCTCACTAGACATTTGCAAGAGAATGTACCTTAGTGTATGCTTTTGCTGATGATATTCTTCTTGTTGAAATAGTAGAGAGGGAGTTTAAGGTAAACTTGAATTATATAGGTAAACCTTAGAGTCTAAAAGTTTTCACATAAGTAGATGATCTAAAACTTAATATATTAAATGTAATTTTAGTAGTAATAGACCTATTGAGGGGGTTATGACTTTGGGAGATCATGTAATTAGTAAGAGTATACATTTTTTATATTTTTATCTATTTATGGTGAAATTGATGGGGATATTATCAGTAAAATTAATGTGGTATGGTTAAATTAGAGGAATGCATTGGGCCTTATTATGTGATAGAAAAGTCCCCCTCAAACTAAAGGGAAAATTATATAAGATGTTGGTGAAACCTTAATGTTTGTAGGAGTTTCATTGATGGTTTGAATACATCAAAACCATAGAAGCCCAAAAGATAGTGGAAATAGAATTCCCTAATTTGTTTAAAAATATGGTACATATTTAGACTATTCATTTCAATTAATATATTCTTAACTATTTAATAAATATGCTAATAATATATTTTATCTACTAACTAGTTATACACTCAAGGTAGTGATTTGCAGTACCATGGGCTAGCTAGTTGATATAACTTGGGGATCAAATAGAGTAGTGAAATGTTATCCAATTATTTTGGTTAATGGGTACAAATTCCAAATAAAATTTTGGTGTAAAGATAGAAAGACAAAAAATTATTATATATGTATAAGAGGAAATACCCATACAAGTGATGATTCTAAGTACTACGAGATATTGCAAAAAATATTATTGTTGGAATATAATGGTCATGGGAACAATGTGTATCTATTCAATTATGAGTGGTTTGATCCATTACAAAATAAAGGTATAAGAATACATCCTCTTTACGGTATAATAAAAGATAAAAGGGGAAGGAGATATTTGAAGTTTAACCCATTCATCATTACTAGCTAGGCAAGCCAAGTCTATTTTACTAACTATTTGAGTTGAGTATGAGGAAAATAAGATTGGCTCATTGTTATGAAGACCAAACCAAAGGAAGTTACTAAAAAACCACATCAATACCATCAGCACATAAAGAAGAATTTATGTCGAACTAAAAAGATCTTGCCAATAATGTAGACGATCAAATTAAAACTAGTGAGATTGAGTTGCGGTTAGAGGAAGTAGATTTAAATATAGATAAAGGTCATGAGAAATCTTATAGTAGTGTAGATGTTTCATCATATGAAAGTGAATTAACATAAGGTAAATAATTTTTAACAATCAATTATGAATCAACAATTTATAGTAACAATATGATTTATTTAAATAGCATGATAATAGTTAGTTTTTTATATTTTATTATTTCTCAACTTCATTTATTTAATTGATACATTATTTTATATTAAATTTTTATTATAATTTATGTTGCTGATATTTCTTAATTTTTTTGTAGATGGTTTCAAATGATGAGCTTAAAAGAGGAATGATCAAAAAAAAATTCAAAAGTGCAGCAAGAAGACGACTGGTGGCCCACTCAGCAGGTCTGTTCATACTAAGGGGACATCTTCATCTTAGCCTACCACTCAGAGTCAGCCTATCGTGGCCCTCATACTTATCCATATCCACAATATGTCCTGCCATTCTATCCCCCACCAACTCTTAAGCCCGCTATAGGTGGACCTTCTACCCTAGTTGTAGCAGAGCAGTCAACAGATGGTTGAATATTGATTGAACCTTATGGTGAGACGTATGTACTTAAATTTTTATTAATATACAACTAAAATTGAATAAATATTTTTATCACCTAATATATTTTATTTAGGTTTCACCTGTCAAAATAATCGATGGATAAAATATGAGACATAATACGGAACAGGTATGATGCACCTTATATTTCTTGGAAGAAAGTCCCGAAAGAAGTGCGAGACATATGGTTTAGAAAGTTTGACATTTTTTAAATATAAATATATTTTATATTAGATCTTTTTATATAAGCTAATAAAAATATATATTCTATATTATATATTTTTAAATGCATAAAGTTTTTTATTGGCTACCACAACATAATGATAAAATTAGAAAAAAAAATTTAGAAGCGTGGGTCAACTCGCATACAAAATATATTTACAGACATTAAAAAGTCAAATAAGTGACCATTATGGAATTGTGAGAATGTATGAGCTGAGTTGAATAGTACTTGGGGTAGCCCAAAGTATACCAAGAGGTGGGACCAAAATAGATAAAATAAAGCTTCTGATGTGCGGGCATGAGTAGTTTCCTTCATACTAGGGGTTCAATTCCACATATTGAGCAAGCAGATGTTTGGTAAGGAATTTTAAAAGATTTTAATAATTTACTTTAATATGAATACTAATATATGTTTGTTATAGATAGATGTGTTGGGTAGATAATTGGCCCCTGTTGAATTATATAATCATACCCACAAGTTGCAGGAGGACCATCAATAGGTTGACGAGCAAGTGAGGATAGCCTATATAAGTATATAAGTATAATATTTTTGATATCATGTGTAAATTGCATAAATTTTTATTAACTTTCATAGGAGGAGTATACACTACTTTGAGAGAGCCAAGCTACAGCTAGTGAAGGCTCTTCTTATGGAGAATATTTTGACTTCCACACTTGGTTGCAAACAATAGGAGGAAAGCATCATAGTAGAATTTATATTTTAGGCTCACAAGCCTATGCATATGAGGGGCAGACATCTGATGGTTCTAGCTTCACAGTAAGTACCAAGGAGTCCTTATATAGTCAATAAGTAGCTTCCCTTACAATCGAGCTAGAGTTGGTTAGGAAAGCACAAGCTAACTGGTAGATACAGATGCAACAAACTCAATTGTTAGATGAAATGCAAAAAATGAGAGAGCAGTTTAGTGTGAAGGGTACAACTTTAGCAAAGGAGGAGACTGATTCAGAGTAGATGTTGTATATTTTATTTTGGACATCTATATTTATTTATTTTTGGATATATGAACTTAATTTTTTCTAAACATCTGCACTTATTTAATATTGGATATTTGTTGATGATACTTTTCTTATTATTTTTCATGTTTATATGTTTTTTGTTCAATAGTTAGTGATCTTTTTTATTAGAGATGTATGCTTAAATGTATATAGAATTGGAACGTTTTTTGCAGTTTATTTTGTAGAAATCAGTTTCATAAGTCAGAATATTATTTTTTTCTTTATGTTTTAGATTTTTGGTCAATTTTTTGCCAGAAACTCCATTGGAAATATGATAAAACAAAAATATAATGTTATTTTTGGTGCACTTTTAGGAAAAAACTTTTGGCAAAAAATACGTTGATTCTATCCATCAACAATAGTGTGATGGATTGGGGTAGTGAATTATCCACCGATATTTTTGGCATAAAAATGTGTCAAAAATATTGATAGATTAAACATCGGAATACACTAAAGAAAGCCGATGTATTAGCATCTTTTTTGACTAAATTATGCCAGAAACGCCGTCAGAAATTTTTCCAACAAAAACATTTTGCCAATTTACATTTTTTAATGTACAAATTACCTTTGGTTGAGTTTTTGTCAAAGTTTTGTCAGTAAATGGAATTTTCCAGCGTATTTTTATTGTTATCGATGTATTTGGTTTACTGGTAATAGGGCATTTTCCTGTAGTGTAATTTTCTATGGAATAATTTAATTTTTAGGATTTAATTTTGAAATCAAACACGTCATTTTGAACAATATATTGCATTGAGGGGTGAATATATCATTTTCTAATAGGTTCATATCACAAAACTACAAGCCCATCTTGATTATTGTAGTCAAAATTAGGGAAGAATCACATATGACCCAGAGAGTCAAAATGATATTTCATTGAGTTTTTTACTATAATAATTTGGATAAGAGATAATTAATTTCATAATCAAAGTTATGATAATAAAATGATGTATCATCCCGAAGAAAGAGGAAATTATCTACTATCAATCATTTGAATATGACGATAATGTTCATTGAATTTCATTTTCCTAAAGATAAGTAATTGAATATTGAAAACTTGATTTTAAAAATTTGAATTGGGTTATAAATCTCCTATAAGTGCAAGCCCTTATTATTAATTACATCATATGAGAAATTGGAGTTTCTTATGAAGACTCTAGATTAAAATAATTATAGAAATTTTAGCTGAATTTCTCAAGGAGTGATATCAAAGGAGTGAGAACTAAAATTGAAATAGGATTAGATCAAATTTGGACACTTATTTTATAGACTAATGGAAGAAAAGTAAGAGATGTTTTGGATTTTGAAAAAATTCAGAAACACCTTAGTCTACTCTATGTGTTGGTCTTTGAATTTCTTATTTGAAGAGAATTAATTTGAGTTGTCAATTTTATTAGAAGGATGGAATTAGATTCTCAAAAGTTGAGGTCTTATAGTCTGAATAAGACTCGGATCCAACATCTAAATTTAGGCATAAAATATAGTGACATGAACCTAATTAATATAGTACAAAACTGGACTTACCCTGGCTTGGATTGGGGAGCCATCTAAGCACCTAGTTGCTTAAAATCCATGAATCTAGTATTTAATAAAAGTGGTAAAACTTATTGATTAAGTTTGAAGGATTAGGGCCTGTTGAGAGAGTTGCTACTTAGCCTTGTATACTTTACTTTCTTTCAACTTATATGTTTTGATGATTCCAAATATTATTGTTTTGATTATTATTTTTTCCTAACACATTTTGGAAGAAATGTTTTTGGCTCTTGTGTGTACTAACATTTTAGGGAAATCATACTCCAAATTATTGAAGACTTCAAATCAAGATCTGTTTATATTATTTTATAACTTGGAGAATGTATTTTACTTTTACTTAAATTTGAGAGAGTGTGATTGTAATTAAGTAACTAAGCACACACAACAGGGGAGAGCTTAAAAATTCATAATTTTTAATTCTGATCGTACATGATGAACTATGTTCGTACGGGATGATCAGGTCAATTATACTCCTCCAAGAGCAAATAAAACGAATATAGAGTGAGTAAAAATTTTCTAAGTCATATTCATCCAGAAGATTTCCTTGTTCGTCCCTGGACGATGTCCTCTGGACTTTCATTCTGAATTGTTCATCCAGATGATTTCCCTGTTCATCCCTAGATTATGTCCTATGGACTTTCATTTTGAACTGTTGGTCCCTGGATGATCTCCTCTAGACTTTCATTTTGAACTATTCGTCCATATGATTTCCCTGTTCATCCCTGGATGATGTCCTCTAGACTTTCATTTTAAACTGTTCGACTAGACTATTTCCCTGTTTGTCTCTGGATGATATCCTCTAGACTTTGATTTTGAACTATTTGTCCAGACAATTTCCCTGTTTGTCCCTAGATGATGTCCTTTAGACTTTCATTTTGATTTGTTCATCCCTAGACGATCTCCTCTAGATTTTCATTTTGAATTGTTCGTCCAGAAAAAATATCCCATTTGTCCCTGGATGATCTCCACTGGATTTTCACTTTGAACTATTCATCCAGACAAAATATCCCATTCATCCCTGAACAATCTCCTCTGGATTTTCACTTTGAACAATTTGTCTAGAAGAATTGACCCCTTCGTCCCTAGACGATGTTCTCTGTTATTTGAACTTGTGATCCATCCTGCTTTTTTGTCCCAATGATCCATGTAAATAACGATTTAAATCGGACGAAGCATAATCATATGAGACGATGACCAGGTACGAAGGAAGTTCATACCCATGTACATTGAGATTGTACGCAACAATTTTTACACTGTTCGTAAGTACAAAATTGGATCGTACGGGATGATCATGAACGCACAGATTTGAATAATTGTATACTTTGGACGGTTTTTTGTGTCTTTCATATAAAAGGTCCACTTAAGACTGTCATGAAATCTTTTTATTCATTGGACTTCGTGCATACTGAAGGGAGATTGAAGGAGAGAGTGAGAGAGAGCATTTGGAGGAGAGTTCTTACTACTAGAGCATGAAGGATTCACTTGGGTACTCAAAGGTAAGAATCTCCATTTGTAAAATTATGATTTCTTCACTCTTTTCTCTTTTTCTTTTAGAATTCTCGTGAGAAGATCTTTCAAGGAGATCCAGTTCTCTATCGACACTCGAGGAGGGTGAACAGATGAAGGGTTCTCTACCTACACTTGGAAAGTATGAACAGCCGACAATTATTTGTCAATAATTGGAGGGTATAAAAGGACGACGGTTCTCTACCGCACTGGGAAGTGGTGGAAAAAAGTTTTTGTGAATGCTTTTCCGCCTTGCTATGAGGGCAAAAGGAGAGACACTTATGGTAATAGTGCATTACTTGAAGTGGGAGACTTCAGGGAGTGGATGTAGGTCGTGTTTGACCGAACCAATATAAATTTTGTGTCTTTTATTTTATGTTCCTTTTTTACTTTACTATTTTTGTTGATTTGTGGTTGAAAAATCATTTTTAAAATTTTATTAAAGTTTTTAATTGGTATTAAAAAGAGGTAAATTTTAAATTACCAATTCACCCCCCTCTTAGTTAGTCGCTAGGACATTAACTTAGGTCTAACAACCTTATTTATAATAAACAAGTTTCAATAAGTGGTATCGGAGCTTAGTTTCAAAATTATAAGTTTAGACTACTTTTTGATTAACGTTCATGGCTATATTTGGAAATCGAAACACGCATGAATGTTACTCTATAACTAGACCTCCCTTGTTCGATAATATTCCTTTTGATTTTTGGAAAACACACAGGTCTACATGTTTACTGTCACTTAATTATCGTATGTGGATCTTAGTTCATGAAGGGTATACAAAACCAACTAGATTAGTTGATGAAGTTAGAGTTAAAACACCCTTTACGGACTGGACAGTAGAAGAATGTGACTTGGCACAACTTAATGCTAAATGCTTGAATAGTTTCTTTTGTGCTCTCAAATATGAAGATTACAAGCGGGTTTCCACTTGCAAGAGTGGAAATGATATATGGGATAGACTCTGTATAACTTATGAAAGGACTAATTAAGTTAAACAAACTAAATTAAACATCTTGTTATATGACTATGAACTATTTAGCATGAAACCTAATGAATCCATTTCTAACATGTGCACAAGATTCATACAAATAGTCACCTCTTTACATGCATTGGGTAGTGAACTAACGAATGCTGAAATGGTTAATAAAATATTTTATTGTTTACATACTACTTATGATGCTAAAATAATTATGATTATACAGTCTAAAGATTTAACTATTTACACTATTAATAATCTTCTTGGATCACTAATTGCTTACAAGCAAGGAGTGAATCAATAAAAGATTCATGCAGAAGAACCACAAAAGGACAAGAATATTATACTGAAGGTGGAGGAATCATCTGTACATGAGGATGAGGATGACATCTCTTTAATGACTAGACAGTTCAGAAGCTTTCTAAAAGGAAGCAAAAGAGACGCCAGTAATGGAATTGAGGTAAATTTAATAGGAATGTCAAGGTTTAAAATGATATTATTTGCTATAAATGCTGGAAACTTGGACACATTAAGCCAGACTGTCTAAAACTTAAAGCCACTCCTAACAAGGAGAATGTAGAGGAGAAACCAATGGTAAAGAAGGGCAAAAAAAAATTCCAAAGAGCTTTATAGGCGGACTCAGCTTCAAATTCGTCAGAGACTGAAAAGGAAGAGGAAGTCACCAATCTGTGCTAAATGGCGGATAATCTTGATCAGTCAGATCAAGAAGAGGTATGTGACCTGACTTATAATGAACTTTTAGAAGTCTCAGAATGCATACATGTTACATATATAAAGTTAAATAAAATGCATGCTAGATTGAACTTAGAGTTATAAGGACTTCAAAGAGAACAAGAGATCCTTAGGAAAGATCATGCTTTAATGGATAACAACTATATGAAATTACTTGATGAGTTTGACGATTTGAATAAAAACCATAAAAACTTAAAATCATCCTATGTAGAACTTGAAAAAGTATTTAAAGATTTTAAGGATGAATCAGAGAGCAAAATTTATGGAATTAATTATACAAATCGTATATTAGAATATATGAATTCATTTTATAAATTGAAGATAAAATCTCTCAAGAATAATAGGATACCCCCCAAGACTTAAAGATTTCATGAATCCTATTTTATATCCTAAATTTATATAATCCCTAAATAGACAGATGAATTATAAAAGACTTAGGAATCCATTTTTGGGAGTCAAATGTTATAATTGTGGATTGTTTAGACATATAACTCACACATGTACATTGAAGAGAAAAACCCATTTGGTGTGGAGACCTAAGATGCGTAAACTTAAACATATCATACATGCATTTGTTTATAATTTCCAAAAAGGTGAACCCAAACTTTTTGGGTTCCCAGGTCTAACATTTGATGATTTTGCAGGATCGCTCTGACACAAGGCCTCGTGAGAGCACATGGTATCTGAACAGTGGTTGCTCAAAGCATATGATTGGAGATACTACATAATTCATATCGCTGGAAGCCAGGAGTGGAGGCAGGGTTACACTTGGAGATAACACCAAAAGGAAGGTGTTAGGATCAGGTATAATTAGAAACTTGAAAAACTTTTTATTGAAAATATTTTGTTGGTAGAAAGCTTAAAGCATAATCTTCTGAGTATTAGTCAGCTATGTGATAAAGGTTATTGCATAAATTTTTTTCCTACAAGCTACATATTAAGCCTGAATGGTAATGATGTTTTGCATGATATAAGGGTTAATAATATGTATATGCTAGACTTGAACTATATCAAAACTCCTACTATTTTTTGTTTAAAAACTATTTCTGATGAATCATGCCTTTGGCATAGGAGACTTTGTCACTCTAGCATGAAGAACCTTAGGAGGATTACCCAAAAGAACTTAGTGAGAGGTATACTAAAATTAGACTTTACTAAGGATTATCTTTGCGATGCATATCAATTAGGAAAATAGATGAATTTCTCTTTTAAGTCTAATAAAAATCTTAGAACTAGTAAACCATTAGAGATTTTACATATGGATCATTTTGGACGAATTGGAACTGTAAGTCTATGAGGGAAGGTATACGGATTTGTAATTGTGGATGATTACTCTAGATTCACATGGGTTAGATTTCTATATCATAAGAGTAAATCTTTTGAGGATTTTAGAATTTTTTTTTACTTAAAATCAAAGAAAATTAGGATGCGAGATTATGACAATTCAAAGTGATCATGAAGGAGAATTTAAAAATAAAAAATTTAAAGATTTATGTAAGGATAAAGGAATTGATCATAATTTATCTGCACCTAAAACCCCTCAACATAATGGGGTAGTCGAAAGGAAAAATAGAACATTAATAGAAGCTGCTCGAGCCATGTTGGCAGAATATTCACTTCCTAAATATTTTTGGACTGAGGCAGTTATCTGGCATGTTATGTTCTGAATAGGGTGAATGTTAGATCTAACTTGAATAAAACACCCTAAGAATTACTAAAAGGAAGAATACCTAATTTATCACATTAGCATGTCTTTGGATGTAAGGTGTTCACACATAATAATGGAAAATCTGCCTTAGAAAAATTTGATCCAAAATTAGATGAAGAAATTTTTATAAGAAACTTAAGTGTTGGAAAATCTTATAGAGTATTCAATAAAAGAACCTTGGTAATTGAAGAGACTACACATGTTATATTTGATGAATCTGGATCTTTGAAAGAGCAATTTGTTGAAGAAGATGAGATAGATATTAACTCCTAAAAGATTGAGAAAATAAATTTGGAAAAAAATTTGGAGATAGAAAACCATATGCCTAGAGATTTGAGATTTTCTAAAAATTATTCAAAGGAATTAATTATAGTTGAACCTAGTGAGGGTGTTAGGACTAGGCGTGGACTAAATAAAGAAGTCAATCATTCAACCTTTATTTCAATGATAGAACCCATAAATATTGATCAAACACTTTCGGATGAATTTTGGATATTGGTAATGCAGGATGAATTAAATCAATTTGTATGAAATAAAGTTTGGTAATTAACTATAAAGCCAAAGGAACAAAGTATAGTTGGAACTAAGTGGGTATTCAAGAACAAAATGAATGACCCAGGAGTAGTCATTAGGAATAAGGCTAGATTGGTGGCTAAGGGGTATAATCAGATTGAAGGGATTCATTTTGAGAAGACTTTTGCCCTTATAGCTAGACTTGAAGCAATTAGGGTTTTGTTAGCCTTTGCCTGTTTTAGAGGGTTTAAATTGTATCAAATGGATGTTAAAAGTGCCTTTTAAATAGGGTAATTCAAGAGGATGTTTATGTGGAACAATCTCCAGGCTTTGAGAATTCTAAACACCCAAATCATATTTTTAAATTGAAAAAGGCCTTATATGGATTGAAACAGGCACTTAGGGCTTGATATGAGAGGTTGAGCACCTTCCTACTTTAGAGATCTTTTAAAAAAGGAAGTGTGGACACAACTCTCTTTTTGAAAAACTTTAGAGAGGATATACTCATTGTACAAATTTATATTGATAATATCATCTTTGAATCTACAAATAATAATCTTTGTGATGATTTTTCCAAAATAATGAGTAGTAAATTTGAAATGAGTCTAATAGGATATTCAAATTACTTTCTAGGCTTTAGCATTAAGCAAATTGAGGAGGGTATATTTCTTAGTTAGTCGAAGTATGTTAAGGACATCCTCAAAAAGTATGAAAGATAATGCTAAACCTATCAGTACACCTATGAGTTCCTCAGTTTAGTTGGATAAGGAACCTAAGGAAAAATCAGTTGATCAAAAAAAATTTAGGGGGATAATTGGATCCTTACTTTACTTGACAGCTAGCTGACCCGATATCATATTTAGTGTTTATTTATGTGCTAGATTTAAATCATATCCAAAAGAATCACATTTGATAGTAGTAAAAAGGATTTTAAGGTATCTCTTGGGAACTCAGAACATAGAAATTTGGTATCCTAAGTATAGCTCTTCATTTGAAGTAATTGGATATTTAGATTTGGACTTTACAGGTTATAGGGTTGATAGAAAGAGCACTTCTGGAACATGTCAATTTATTGGAAATTCTTTAGTCACTTGGTCTAGTAGAAAACAAAATTTTGTAGCTCTATCTACTGCTGAAGCTGAATACATTACCTTAGGAAGTTGTGTGGCACAAGTACTTTGGTTGAAACAATAGTTGATTGATTTAGGATTAACAATAGGCACTAGTTCTATTTATTGTGATAACACTAGTGCTATTTGTATTTCTAAAAATCCTATTCAACATTTAAGAACCAACTATATAGACATCAGTCATCATTTCATAAGGGATCATGTATCCAAAGAGGAAATTGAACTAATTCATGTTTCAATTGAAAATCAACTTGCAGACATTTTTACAAAACTACTAGCCTTTGATACTTTCAGTACATTAAGAATAATGCTTGGTGTGATTGATTTGAATGCTTAATTAAAAAGTTTATGCAACATTGATGTGTGTGTTTTTTAGTATGTTGTTTATTTTTTGATTTTATGATTTTTCCATGTGTTGGTTGTTCAGTTCTTTTTATTTATGTTTATTTTTGAATTTTCTTATTTTGATTGTTAAAAATATTTTTCACATCAAAATTTATGTTTTTGAGCATCTATGAAAATTTGTGTGATAATCGTATGTACGAAATTAGTTTTGTATAGGACGAATTGTGCAACGTATTAACTATTGATTTGAACAGTTTGCATACAGTTTTTTCAGTTTCTTTATTACCATTCTTCTGTACGATCCATCGATCGTTAGGACGATGTGTATGCAATCGTATGTATGCATGTAGATGGTTATACCGATAAGATTGATTTCTTTATTTCTAATCATATGTATGAACGTTCAGTTCATACATACGAACACGTGGCAATTCAATTCTGGGGGACATTTCAAATAGTCATAAAAACGATCTTAAATAACTAGTCATTCTAGACAAACACCTGTTCGTCTATACGATCATTTGGTCAAAAGCCTGTATGAAAGGATGCCTCGTAACTTACATGATTATAAAAAGCCGTTACATTTTTTTGACACATTAAATCATACATATGAAATTTTATTTCGTACGTATGAATCCAATATTATACGGGACAAAATTATTTTTGTTCGTACGAATGATCGTTTTTCTTTAAATTGAAAGGTTTAGAACTCTAACGTCATTCACTTCAAAAGCCCTTTCAATCTTCTAAATCTCCTTGACCTTATCCATGGCTAGTTCAAGCAAAAGAGTTAGGCAAGCGAAGGAACTAACTAGGTGACCTTCTTTTAGAAACTCAGAAGAGAACTTTCTGTCTAAAGAAAATGATGAGTCTTTTCCTAGGTTCATATCCGCCAAAATCACCCCCTCTAGAGTCCTTCTCCAAGAATAAATCACATTTAAAGTGATGGAACTTTTTGCTTCTACCCAGTTTGCGCTTATTCTATCTCTAGTCCACTTCTACAATAAGGAAACATTTCACTATTTACTTGCAAACATGTCTTTTAATTCTGACCAGAGTGTGATTAGATCTTATGTTTTTAAGAAGAACGTAGAAATTACAAAAGAGGATTTGGGAATATTTTTAAACTTAAGGACTCAAGGGATTAAAGCCCATACTTTGACCTCTTCCTCTGATTTTGACTGGACAGAAATAAATAATGTTATTAGAGGGTTTGGAGATGCAATTCATTTACCTAAGGTGACAGAAATGTCCGAACCATCCAGCATGTTCTTTATACCTCTATTATTCCTAAAATTGGTGATCGAGAAAATATTACTCTTCTTTCCATAGTGACATATCTAATTATCAGTAGCCAACCCATAGATGAAGCCCAACTAATCATTAACTACATGTATGGACTTTCTGAGATTGGTCATATCTCCAAGAAGAGAAACAAGAATATAGCCTTAGAATACCTTGTGACCTATATTTTAGAGAAGAAGTATGAACTAGTTCACCCTATTCAAAATCTAGAAGAGTCTGTCTACTACAATGATGCATCATTTTGAGCAATCATTTACAAAGATCCACATGTGCTAAGTAGTGACTCTGGTGAGGAAAGGAGAAGAGTTGCACATGCACCTGCTCATGGAAAAAACTTTCAGGATATGATCCAGCAATTTGATTGTCTTGAGAGTCATTTTGATCAATATTTTGAACAAATTGAAACTCATCTTCAGCTGCAGGACTATCAATATCAGCAGGATATGGGTTGGGTTAGAGGTCAAATTGAATCAGTCAATACAAATATAGCTATGATGAATATCTATTTTAATATTTTCAACTAACCTCCTCCTCCAGATTAGGGCCCTTTAGAGTGATGATTATACTTCTTTCATACTCTTCTCTACATGTGATGACTTGATGTGATAGGATGTTATGTGATGTTGATGTTTATATTTTTATCTTTTTTTATGATGTAATGTGATTTGTTAGTTTTCATGTGTTTATATTTTTTATGTCTTTGTATTGATATTATCCATGCACAATGTACTATCTTCTACCATTGATATCAATAAAAGTTATCATGTCTTGTTTTAGTGTTTTTTATTTCATTTCAAAAATGAGTATTAGCCTATATGATCATCCTTAAAATATTGATCTAACAAGTGCAATATTTTGAATTTCAATATAAAATTGAATTCATTAAAAAATTTAACTTTTTTAAAAAATTTAAGTTGTGTTATAACTTGATCTAGTTAAGAGTGTCAATCTATGTTTCTTGTTAAACTAACATAATTTTTAATATTATTATTACAAATTTGATGTTTACTTATTTTTTATTTCTTTTTTCAATATAAATATCATTATACTTAGAGAAATTTGAGATTTTAGATTATAGATTTTTAGAAAGATCAAGAAAATCAAAAGAATGCGCAATGGTTTGTAATTTGAAAAAGAGGTATAAAATAAGCTCACAAGTAAAAAGATGTGCACAAAATGTGCCACAAGTATATGTTCTTTTTTCAATCTTTTAATCTTTAAATTCAAATTAACCTTTTGTTCAATTTTATTTTGAATTGAATTTTGAAATATACAAATTTTACATTCATCTTTTTTGCAATGATTTTGCTTATCTCATTGTCTAAGCTCGTTCATAATTTTGATATTTTTTTTGTCTATGTTATATCTATACTTAAATTATATGAATATTTCTATTTCTCTAATGACATTTAATTTATATTTGCAAATATAACTAAATCTCTTTAAAGGATCAATTATCAAAGGCTTTTATATTTCTAGATTGGTTTGATTTGTCTCTTCTTCTCTTTTTGTTGTTCTGAAAAAGGGGTAGAAATATTATTTGAAGTATTTTTAGTTTGAAGTGTTTTGACATGTTATTAGTGTTTTTGTGTTTGTATTTTTATTTTTAGTTTGAAGTATTTTGACATGTTGTTAATGTTTTTGTGTTCGTATTTTTTCATTTTTTGTTGTTGTTTGAGTGTGTAAAAATTTTAAAATTAAAAAATTGGGATTAGTTCAAACAAAAATGCCCCCTTATTCTCACATGCTTATTTATTCAGGGGGACTTTAGAAAAAACCTAGGAATTTAAAATTTATATAAACAATAATTATTTTGCCATCATTAAAAAGTGGGAGTTTGTTGAGAGAGTTGCTACTTAGCCTTGCATGCTTTAAATTCTTGCAACTTATATATTTTGATGATTCTAAATATTATTATTTTGATTATTATTTTAAACTAACACATTTTGGAAGAAATATTTATGACTCTTGTGTGTACTAACATTTTAAAAAAATCATACTCCAGATTGTTGAAGACTTCAAATCAAGATCTTCTTATAATATTTTATAACTTGGAGTCTGTATTTTACCTTTGCTTGAATCTGAGAGAGTGTGATTGTAATTAAGTAACTCAGCACACACACACCACGGGAGAGCTTTAAAATTCAAAATTTTAAATACTGATCGTACATGACAAATTATGTTCGTACGGGACGATTAGGTCAGTTATACTCCTCAAAGAGCAAATGTAATAAGCAGAGAGTGAGTAAAAATTTTCTAAGTCATATTCGTCTAGATGATTTCCTTGTTCGTCCCTGGATGATGTCCTCTAGACTTTCATTTTGAACTATTCGTCCAGATGATTTCCCTGTTTGTCCCTGGATGATGTCCTCTTGACTTTCATTTTGAACTGCTCGTCCAGATAATTTCCCTATCCGTTCTTGGACGATGTCCTCTCGACTTTCATTTTGAATTGTTCGTCTAATCGATTTCCCATGTTTGTCCCTAGACGATCTACTCTATATTTTCATTTTAAATTGTTCGTCCAGACGAAATATCCCATTCATCCCTGGACGATCTCCTGTGGATTTTCACTTTGAACTGTTCGTCCAGATGAAATATCCCATTCATCCCTGGATGATCTCCTCTGGATTTTCAATTTGAATTGTTCATCCAGACGAATTGACCCCTTCGTCCCACAACGATGTTCTCTATTCTTTGAACTTGTGATCTGTCTTGTTTTTTCATCCCAACAAACCTTAGAAATAATGGTTCGTACCGGACGAACCATTATTATACGAAATGATGATCAGGTATGAAGGCAGATCATACCCATATACATTGAAATTGTACGCAATATTTTTTACATTATTCATACGTACGAAATTGGATCGTACGGGACGATTATGAACGCACATATTTGAATAATTGCAATTTTTGGACGGTTTTTCTTGTCTTTCATATAAAAGGTCAACTTAAGACTGTCATGAAATCTTTTTGTTCATTGGTCCTCATGCATATTGAAGGGAGATGGAAGGAGAGAGCGAGAGAGAGCATTTGGAGGAGAGTTCTTACTACTGGAGCATGAAGGATTCACTTGGGTACTCAAAGGTAAGAATCACTATTTGTAAAATTGTGATTTCTTCACTCTTTTCTCCTTTACTTCTAGAATTCTCGTGAGAAGATCTTTCAAAGAGATCCGGTTCTCTGCCGACACTCGAGGAGTGTGAACAGACGAAGGATTCTCTACCTTCACTTGGAGCAGTATGAAAGGAAGAAGGTTCTCTGCCTACATTTTAAGAGTGTGAACAGTCGATGGTTCTCTACCAATATTTGGAGGGTGTAAAAAAGACAACGGTTCTCTGTCAACACTTGGAGGGTGTAAAAGGACGACGGTTCTCTGCCGCACCAGGTTGTGGTAGAAGAGAGTTTTTGTGAAGGCTTCTCCACCTTACTGTGGGGGCAAAAGGAGAGACATTTGTGGTAATAGTGCAATACCTGAAGTGGGAGACTTCAGCGAGTGGATGTAGGTCGTATTTGACCGAACTACTATAAATCTTATATCTTTTATTTTCTGTTGCTTTTTTACTTTACTATTTCTGTTGATTTGTGGTTGAAAAATAATTTTCAAAATTTTATTAAAGTTTTTAATCGGTATTAAAAGAGTTAAATTTTAAATTACCAATTTACCCCCCTCTTGGTTAGCCGCTGGGACATTAACTTAGGTCTAACAACCTAATTCATAATAAACAAGTTTCAACAGGGCTAACATTTAGAGAATATCCAAAGTGACCCCTTGATATATGTTGGGTATTATAAAGCTTGAAATAAAATACAATTAGAATTTTGAGTCTTTTTTAATTAGTTTCTAAAGCAATGCATGCTAGTTGAATTTGAATGCTTAAATCAGAATGAAGTAGTTTTAAAAAGGCTTAAAATAGTTTTTTTTCCTAGAGATTACACAACTTTTCCTTGACAGAATTGCACTCTAATAAGTCAGGTGGATTACTAAAGCGTGCAGGTGGGGAGGTGTTTAATAAGGAAGAGAAAGTACAATATGTATGCATGAGTCCCTTGGTGATCTGAGCTTACTTCTTAAATTCATTAAATTTTATATGAGCTTTAAAATTTTAAATTTTATTAAAGTAGAAAATATTTTTAACTTACCCTCATGATATTTCAATCGAATTCTAAGCTAAAATAAAATATGACATGCAATCGCAAAAAAAAAACTAAGAAAAGTAGAAAATCCTAATCATAATCAGAGTAATTAATTAATCAAATTAAATTAATTAAATAAATTCAACAGTCCATGTGGCAAGTTCCATTTAGTAATATAACCCAGAAATTGTAGAAAGTAAAGTGGCTAGGCACCACTAATAACAACCTAGATTCCACTCTTATGACTCAAATGACTTTAAGAATGGGATTCTTCTTAATCTTCACTTTTTCATTCTTCTGTGAACTTCTTGGATCCATCAGGTCTGGGTATCCAAATGAAAAGAAACTACCTCTTAAAAGGGGTGTTATCTTTTCTCTTTAGATATTTAAAATTATCCTAACTTAGTTTTACAAATGGAGGAGGATTCTCCCCTAAAGGAAGTCTTATCCTCTATAGAATCTAAGTTGGATATAAATATCCTATCTCAAATTTATCACTTTTAAATATTTATAACTCAATACTAGAATTAAATTATATTTGAGTAAAAATTAAAAAATATAGAATCTAACCACATATAGGGTTATCCTAAACAATTAATATTAAAATTAACCCAAATACATATATACAAAAATTAAAACGCTCGACCCAGCCACACTTGGCTATGCTCTTTTAATTTAAAAGGGAGACTTAGCATTTTGCATAACACCTGTAGAAAATTTGTCAATTGAATGCTTAATTTTTTATGCCCCCTTTGTTTTCATAGCTCTAATGCTCATAACAATAATATATAGATTACATAGAATTTAAATAAACATTCACATCAAATAATTATATCAATTAGCATGTAGTGAAAACTTGAAAAACTTGACATATAACAGTAGGAAAGTAAAATATTAACCTAACCTAAGACTAGAGGTTGTTTTTCTATCAAACCATCTAAGGTGTGTAAGGTAGGCTCTGTGGCTTGGATATTTCCTATTTAGGGTAATTAGTTAAAGTGTCTGATATTCTGGTTGGTTGAAAGGCTTAAGGGGAGTTTAGTTAGAGTTTAAATACTAATGGTTTAAAAATAAATTTAAGGTGTATTTTAATTGTTAGATTGTTACCACCTTACTTACTTACTTAGGCCGTGAATTTTATTTCACCTTCATTGGGGCTAAGCTAATAGCCTCGTAGGCCCATATTACCTAGTAATAACCTGTGTAGTTAAGTGAATTTAATTGGTTGACAGTTAAGTGTTAATAAATTTTAATTAAATTTGATTAGTTGCTGGTTTTAAGAGTTTGAGTTAATTAAATTTTTCATTAATCAGTTTCTTGTGTTGTCATAGTGAGTACAAGGAACCAAACCTCATTAGGACATGTAGCCCCACCTAAAAACTTGGTTAATGTAGTTAGATTAAGGATTTTAAATTTAGTTAAGTAATTATAAATTAATTAAATTTAAAGTTTTACACTTCATTGAATTCATTCGTGCCATTGTCATTGTGGGTTGCTCTTTATGTCACTAAGCCCCACATCTCAAGGAAATCCACCTTAAAAACTTCATTTTTGGAGTGCTTGTTGTATACTAAAGATTGGTTGATTGATTTTAGAAATTAAATTAATGTTTTCTAGAATTTTAAATTAAATATTAAATTTCAGAAATTATTTAAATTATTTAAATGCATTAATTAAAGGGGTCAAATTTGAATTTTTGAATAAGGTTGATTTCTGGAATTTTAATAATTTTCCTAAATATTAGACCTTAAGATGAGTAATTAGACACTAAGTTTGATGAATTTAGATATTTTTATATTTAGTTGAGAATTTTTGATGTTTTGATTTGAATTTGACATAAAGTAGACCAAAAGTTTGACTTTTTTATTTTGAATTATTTTTTTTTTGGTTTGACATTTTTAAGAAATATTAGATCTGAAATAGAGTTAAATGCCTATGAGTTTACTCAATTTGAAATTTTTTTGAATTAATTATACTTTTTGAAGTTTAATTATTTATTTAAATTTTTAAAATTACTTAATTAGACGGGGTTTAATGATTTGAGTCCAATGAATTCCAAACTTTTTGAAATCACCTCCAACTTTTTAAAATGACCTAAGGAGGTGCTCTAAAGTGTTTGATAATTTTTTAGAGTTTTTAATTAATTAAATATTAGTTTTGACTTAAAATTAAATTATACTGGAAATTGATGTCAAATAAAGTGGCTTATAATTTTTTATGATTAAGTGTTTAATTTTGGTTAGTTTGAGGTATTATTTATAAGTTATATGAGATTAACAGCTCAGATCGAGCCCAACTAAAGGCACAACCATAGGATCAATTCCATAGTTAGACATAACTGCAGATAAGCCTGATTGACCAACAGTCCAGAAAACATGCAGTTCCTACATGACTAAACCGAAAGCCTTAATTTAAGAAAATAGCTCATTCTCACAAATCGACTCAGTCATATTACTTGAAATTTTAAACATTGGTAGATTTCATGAACATAATTAATGGGGTATAGATTTTTTGGTACAAAAAAAAACTTAATAGAAACTTAAAATGTTCTAAGTGTTCTATCATAGGGTTAGAGATTATACCTAATCCAACCATTAGATTTGAGGAATTTTGGACTTTTTGAACTTGTAGTCTATCCATGCTACTTTTCCTAGTTGGTTTCATGATCTAAAGCCCACTTGATCGATGACAAATAATCTTAGACAAAAATTAGTCTCAGTTCACCATTAATCTTTCCCCCGGTAAGCTTTGGCTAGATGATTTCAACTAGGGAAGTGGAGAAGATTGTCTGGGGAGCTCAAACAAAATCTCATAGGGCTTTGAGGGGGCTAGAGTAGAGAGATAGAATGTATGTTAAAATAAGCATTCCTTTGGATGATTTCAGCTATTTAAAACCCTAGGGCCCTAGGGGATGGCTGGGATTCATTTGGCATTATCTCATATGTGTGCCACCTGGTCTAGACTGGTTAAAAAGCTGGAGGCATGGAAAACCTAAGGACATCTATATGGAAATGTTTTTTTTTCATAACACAGACTTTTTGGACCACTAGGGTTGCTTAAGGTTAATCTAAGGTTTAATAATAGCTTAATAATATTTTAGAAAGCCTTTAAGATTGCTAGAATAGTTGGGAAAGAAGGTAATTAACGTTAATAGGGAGTTTTACTACAATAAGTTTTTAAAAGACTTTGTTGATTGGGTTGACTGGTAAAACAATATAAGTAGCATGTTGATGTGGCATAGAGGAAGCTTGAGTTTGTGGGTTGATTTAGAAATGGCTTAAGGTTGAAGGATTAGGGTTTGAATGCATATATTCAAAGGTTATAAAGTTTGACTAGGGTTTGATATTTGGCTAAGTCAAAACCTGATGTATTTTACTCATGATGTGCTTCAAATACATTTGAATCATGCATTAGAAGTGAGCTTGATAACTTGGAAGTTTGGAAATACTTGAATTGTATATTTGAAGTTATTTGACTCAAATGGGTCAATTTTGAATGGACTTGAGCTCAGTTGATTAGGTCAACTATTAACTTAGTTTGTTTGACTAGTCAAGCCCAAGTCACTAATGATGTGTTCAAAGAGTTATGATGGGGTTTTGAACACATCTAGCTTTTTATTCAAAGTAAAATTGCTTAATGATTGATCTAGTCAACCGAGGTTGACTTTCTCAACTAAGGTTGACTTGGTCAACCAGGTTGACCTAGCACTAAGGTTTGGGCTTAACAAATTTTATTTGAAGTCTGGTGGAGGCAATTTCAAGGGTTAAAATGGTCTAAATGGTCAACATAACCATTTAAACCTCTAAAGGGTCATTAGATCAACCTAGGTTGACTTGGTCAACCAGGTTGACCTAAGATTTGAGTTTTGTATTAATAGTTTTGAAATCATAAATAGAGTATGGCAGAGGTGGTTCCAAGGGTTGGAAAGGTCATTTTGGTCAAAGTGACCATCTAAACCCTTAAGAGGTTATTTGATCAACCTAGGTTGACTTAGTCAAAAAGGTTGACCCAAAGCCTGAGTTTAATTCTAGTGGGTTTGGTTTGATATTTAGTTTCAAATGGAGGTGATCTCATGGTCTAGGTTGGTCATTTCAGTAAAAATGGGCTATTGGACCCTTAAAGGGCATTTAGGTTAATCAAGTTGCTTAGTCAACTAGGTTGGCCCAAGGTTTGAGTTTGGGTCTAACAAATTTGGTTTAACATTTTAGAATTTAATGAAAGTGGTTTCAAGTAATGAGGAGGCAATTTGGATTGAAATGACCATTTAAACCTCTAAGGGGCATTTTGGTCATTTTGACCCATAGTCAACTGAGGTCAAAGTGGGTCCACCAAAATATAGCTTAATTCTTAAAACATCATCAATATGGGTCCATATATGATTAAGGGCTTTTAAGAAAATTTCACAAGATAGTGGATCCAGTGGCATAGTCCGTAAATATTTGAAGGTTTTATAACCTTTGGAAATATATTCAGTTTCTGGGACAAGAGGTCTCAGAATGAGCTCAAATTTGGAGGCTTGACCCTAGGTACATGCCTAATGAATATACAATTGATATATCATGATTTAGGGGTCATTTTACTAGGGTTTTCAATGTTTAAAAAATCATTGAAGAAGGGTTTCATGACATAGGCTTTTAACCTTGGATTTAAATGATTAAATTTGAATTATCCAAGTCAATTAAAATCAATTAAATGATTTTCATTGATTGGATAAGGTTGAAGCTATATTGGAGAATGATTTGAAGGCTGTATTGAGGTTTGAACTAGAGCCTTAATTTTGAGCTATATTAAAGTTTGGATTTTAATTGAACTAAAGTTTTGGATAATTGACAATTGGATGGATACCAACCAACAGATCAACAAATTGAAGTCTAGATAGGCCCTTGTGACCTCATATAAAAATTAGGTGAATACGTATCTAGTTCTTAATGTATTAAATCATAATATCTCCCTTATTGGAGATGTTAAAAGGGGGAGTAGAAAATTATTAATTTGTACTCTTGTTTCTCTTTAGTGTAGTTTATTTTGTTTCCTTTTTTATGTTAAAATATTTTTTAGTATATTAGTATTTAAAATTAAAAACTAAAATTTTTTTTAAAAAAAAATTCTCCTTATGATTTTGAAGATATCACTTAACAATAAGGAATATAGGAGAAAAATATTAACTTGTAATTCAATCAATAATATTTATCATCATAAAAAAGGGGATTGTTATAATCCAGGATCCCAAGCTTATGTTTTGATGATGAAAATATTATGATAGTTTGCTCTATTTCTCCTACTTATCATTATTGGATATATTTTTCTGTGTGATAACATTTCAGGTACATGATATATAATAAGTGCAGCTAAAGGATCAAAACTCAAGACTAGATATCATAAGATTAATTTCTATAAAAGTCTATATTTTTATCTTTTCTTGATTAAATATATTATAAAAGGTGTATGGTAGATTAGAAAAAATGTAATACACACACAAGGGGAGAAAAAATAAAATGTTTTAATTTTTTTAATAAATAACACTCTATGATCTTAATTGTACTGTGTAATCTATTACTATAAAAAACTAATTAAAATGATATATTTTAAATGAGCAAAATATAAATTTAAATTATAAATAATCATACATTATGAACACCACATCATGCTACACAATCAGTTATGACTAGAAACCCCACCGTCGATTCTAATTTACCTAAAACTTGCAAATTTAAATTTTGAAATTTAAACTATTTATATTATATAAATAATTTAATACTATATGATCTTTTAAATAACTACATAATTATGTAAGTAATTAAGCAAAAAAAATCAAATCTAATTAATTATAGATCATATTGTATGATACATATATCATACTGTACGAATCACCTGAGAAGTCTCTAGTTGAGATTTGGTTCGTCTATATGATCCAAAAATCAAACTGTCCAAATCACCCAAGGGTTCTCTGGATGATTTTTGTTCGTCCTATATGATACAATTTTGAGTTGAACTAATCGTACCATGTTACTGCTCATTCATATAGTATGATCAGTTAATGAACTTTAACTGATCCTCCTATAGGCTATTCATCATGCAGAACTATAGTAGGAGAATTATACTTATTATACTATATAAATAGTATCAATAAAATTAAAAATTAGGGTTTTCTTGGAGTCTCTTATTTAAATAACTCTTATTTCATTTTCAAGAGTCTTTGGCAGTTAATGGGCTTGAGTTTTTTGTGAGAGAAAGCTTGAAAAGTGATCTTTGGGCTTGGGAGAGAAAAGTGTGTTGAGAGATAGAGGGAGAACAACATTTTGGGATCAAGGAAGTGAGAGAAAATGAGTCTTCATATGGTTGATCCCATCATCATCCACCTTCTTCCTCTATGAGTCAAAATTTTACTTGAGGGAAAATCTAGGAAGAACCTCTTAGAGTCAAAGGGTCACTGACAACTCCACCGCATTGTTGGTGAAAGAGATTTTTCTATACCATCGCACCGTTGGTGAAAGGAATTTGACTTCTCCACTGCACCAAGTTGATGGAAGAGATTTTATAAGGGCTTCTCCGCCTTACTGTGGGGGCCAAATGAGAGTCACTAAGAGTTTAGTGCAATGCTTATAATGGGGTACTCCAGGGAGTGGGTGTAGGTCAAGGTTGACCAAACAACTATAAATCTTTGGTGTGTTCATTCTTATTTTACCACACTTTAATTTCTTACAATATTACTTTCATATAATTTACTTTCATGCAAATCTGAGTTGAGAACATTGAGAATCATTTGGATTAAGTTTTTATTAGAAAATGAAAATAAAAATCCAAAAACTAAAAATAAGAAAAAATATTTTCATATTCATTTTTCTTCAAAATCAAAACAAAAAAATATCAATTGATTATTCATATAATTAGCTTTCGCATTACAATATCTATTTGTGAACTTATGTTTTGAATTTAGAATTATGTTTTTAAAAATGTATTTTTAAAACACCAATTCGCCTCTCTCCTGATGAACTATTGTAGCTCAAGTGGTATAACACCCACAAATTGAACTTTCAGGAAAGGCTTCTCCTAAAAATAAAGATTACTATAATGACATTGAGGATGCATAAGAAACTAATCCCTTAGTTATTGAGGTTGTGAGAATGGTAAATCATCTGCTAGATCAAACTTTTAAAAGAGTATAAACTCATAGGTATACAACTTGCTATCATCAAATGAAGAATAAACTCGAGGTAGCCAAGTACAAGCAACACCTATAAATAGAACACCTCCACATTAGGTAAAAATGGAGCAAGAAGAAATTACTAAAGTTGTAATAAGATTACAATAAGAAATGCAATCTCTCTAAAAAAAACAACTAGGAGATTAATAAGCTCCACACACAACTTGATGTAATGAGCAGCATGATGAAAGAGTTATTTCGGCAGCTTGGTTTGATAGCTAAAACTAATCAACCATAAGAACTTCATCCCCATGAAAATATTATCAATCCAGTGGTTAATACTGGAGGCACTCAAGCTACTTTTCTTGGTATTTTAGTCACTCTAGACATGGAATGGAAGTACAACATGAGTTGACACTAAAAATTCATAAAGTACATGAAGTGGTTGGTAAAGCTCAAATTGGAATATTATCAATCAAAAGATTAAGGAAATTATTAGCTCATATGTTGTGGAATACTTAGTGAGCAGAGGTCATCCATATCCTATGGAATAGAATCTAATAAAACATCCAAAGGGATCTATTGTCACAAAATTCAATATATTTGCTAATACCAAAAATCCTCTACAGTTAATGGTTTAATTGCATGCTATATGTGGTAATACCAGAGGTAATGATGCCCTACTATTATGCCAGTTTGTCAGCGACCTCACTAGTATGGCTTATGAATGGTATGTTGAGTTACCTAATAACTCAGTGATAACATTCGTAGAATTGAAAATAATGTTCTAAAAAAAACTTGCCAATGCAACTAAGAAGTTGAATATTGCATATCTTACTCTTGAAAAGAGCATAAAGGATAAGTCAATCACCAAGTATATCACGAGCTAGCAAAATCTCAACATGAAGTGTGAGAAATAACTCACTAAGCTTTTAATGGGGAATATTGATGATCAAATGGCTCACTGTCTGGCAATGGCTATGTTTAGCACCATCCATGAATTGTTGGATCATGTAGCCAAATTTGAAAAATTGTCCAAGCCTAGGGTTTTCAATAATAACTATAATAATAACCCTTTTGAAAAGGGAAAACAAATCAAACCATATGATCCAAAAAAAGATGAAGCAAATACAATATTTACTTCTTCCTTTGATAAGAAGGAGAAAGGGGAATTGATAAATTTGACTAAGACTATAAAACAAGAAAAGGTCTTCAACTATTGGAAAATTTTCAAGCATCCACTCAAATTCTTCTTTAACTAAAAAAATCTCATGAACCTGAGCAAGCCGCCATGACTAATAATCCAAATTATTTTTCATACCATAGAATCATTAGTCATCTGATTTAAGACTATTTATACACAAAGATTGTGTTGAAAGAAGGTACCAAGTAGGCCATTTCTATTTCTTCTATCCCATGTCAAGAAGCAAAAGATCAAGGTTGAAAGAACCATAAAAAGAATAAGGTAATTGGGAATCTTCATTTCAAAGAAAACCAAACAAATGACAGACGTATTGTTAGCTATCAAAAGCATTCATCATAAGAGTTCTTTGGAGTTGGAGGTCAATTTAAGACTCTTCTCTTTGAAGAATCCAACCATAAAAGAGGTGACTCCAAACAAAAAATAAATCATCAAAATGTTTTAAGGATCAATGAGGAGAGCAAAATCCTGTATAAAAATCTTGAAAAGTAAACAAGAAAAGGTTAACAAAGTGAATTGGGATTTAAAAATGTATCAATTCTATTGATGAATATCAATAATCTCCTAGACGGCCTATTGACCTAGAAGAATATACAGATGACTTGCATCTTAACTCGGGTTTGGAAGAACAAAATAATATTTCTATGGAAACTTGTCGAGTTATAAGTCACTAAGGAAACACATTACATAATATATTTGTTCACCAAATCATATGAGAAGTTTTACTTTCTTGATAATGATAATGACAATAAGAGTAAAATGTCACTTAAAAATAAAAATGCAAAGCTCAAAAGTAGCTCAGATTCTAAAGAATCTATAAATTATGGTAAATTTAAAAGGCTCTCATACTAAGGGTAGTGCATTTATGGGTGTCAATATTTGACCCAACTTAAAAATCCAACCCAGACCTTACCTTGAAAAATTTGAGTTTGGGTTAACCTGTTTTCCATATGGGTTAGGTTTGGGTTTCATTTTTTTAACCCATTTATATAATTGGGTCAGGCTCGGTTTAACTTGGAAACCACATCTAATGTGCTCACCTTGCTTCCTCTACTGGGTTGGACTTCCCTTACTTCTTCTATTATGGTTTAACTTTCACCTATATGTGAAATAGAGTTTTGAATGTGTTATTTTTGCCTGCACCATGCTCGACCGCTCACCTCACATCCAAATCACTTTATTATGGTTTGCAGCCCCCTTAGTCATCTCTTCTCCTCCCACCGATGGTTAGAAACTAGGCTATCCCTATCCACCTTATCTTACTTCTCTTCATCATTGAATGTTGGGCAATGCTTTGTGATTAAGAGATCTGACACTGATATCACTGGTAGACACAAGAAATATGATGATTGATCCTACCATCAAAAGCACATCAAGGATGGGTAGCCCTGATCGCAACTTTTCTATCCCCATTCCCACTCTTTAATACACTTTCTTTTCCTATCAATTTCTTATGGAGTTTACCTATTAAAATATCTTATAAAAATAGAGGAACTAGATCTAACCTCATCGATGGAAGTGGGCCAGAGCATTCTTCATGGCTGCTATGAACTAGCCACATGGCTTGCACCCATACCATGCTTGTATAACTCTGTAATTGGTAATGTACGCCAAAATGGGTGTATCGTATCCATGCTCACTGGTCGGGTAAGATCGATCTGATAACCCTGTGGGTCGAGTCTATGTCTAAATTTTTGACCCATTTATAACACTAGATCGGGCTCAGGTTGACCCGTTTAGACCCAGATCAATTCCAAGCTCAACCCAAACCCGACTCAAAAACCCATTTTAACACCCCTAAGTGCATCTAAGGAGATGATACAAATCTAGCTAAGGAGTGACAAGCAGATTCTCCCTCTACCACAAATGAAGGTAAAAGACCAAGAGAAGAATATTTAAGTCAATGAGGATGTTATGCCATAATATTCACCTAAATCCGAGAAGACATTTATTGTTATTGTGGGCTAAAATGTCTTAGCCCATCTCCGTAAGTTACCTATATTTTTTAAGCATTTATGATCCCCCCATTATATCTAAATACATATAGGAAGTGCTCATAAAGGCTTTATAAAATTTGGAATAATATGAGGCACTCTTTGTGAGCAAAGTATGAAGTTCTATATATTAAAAGTACATATGCAATCTCTTTTCATGAAAATAATATACTCTTGGGATTTGTATAACAAAATCGACCACTTAATGTTACTATAAAAAGTAACACTATTCAAGTAAATATAATTATAATTGATCTTGTCTCCTTTATCAATCTAACGAGTTTTAAAATACTCAAGGATTAGCTTTAGATGTGCAATGCTTGAATAAAAGTATGGTATTTCTTCAAGGGTTTAATAAACAATGACAAAGAACCTAGGGATCTCTTATTTTACCCCTAAGTTTTGGAGAACATTATACATAGGCAAAATTTTATGTGTTTGACTCTTACACTTATTATAAAGCACTCCTTGGAAGATTGTGGCTTCATGAATATGATATTATTCCTTTAACACTTCATCAATGGATAAAATATAGTTGAGGTGGAGAAGAACATCAAATTGATAGTGATGAACAAACATTTTTTGTATACGAAGTTAAAATAAATGATGATATAAAATATTTCATAAAACAAAAGCCAAAAGGTGATAATCAACAAAAAGCTAGACTTATCCACATTATAAGTCAAAGTTAAAATAAAAAGGCAAGAGTGAATCAAAATAATCTTATTTAGTGCCTCACCTTGGTAATGATGTTGAAAATTAGGAGGAAGAATTGTTCCTTTACCAACCTAAATTCCTAACGATGCCTTAAAAACATGGGGATCCACAACCTAACTCTATAACAAAGAAATTAAAGAAAATCTCAAACTCTTTAAGGAGAGTATCTGACTCTCAAATATCCTCAAACATTATTAAAATGATACTCATGCTAGTGGTGCATGTCAAAGCCTTGATGGCCCCATCAAGCATAAGTGCAAAAAGGTTAAAAACTTTCTATGTTCCCTAAGTAGAGGTCGCAATGAATGTGGAATCCTCTTTTATAAGTCAAATAGAATGTCAAATCATCACCTTGTTGGATTATAATGGGAGAATGATAATTGTGAAGACAAAGATATACTATTTTTTATCCCTCTATATTTTGCACCCTCTCTAAGAAAGCATATTGAAAGAAATGTCATTTTAGGGAAATTATGTAAACAAGCTTTCTATTTTAGAAGTTTTTGGAATGTAAAATATGCTCAAACATTTGATGGGTATGTAAAATTTAAAACTTGGTGTCTTGGATATGTTCAATCTTCATACACTACATAAGCATTTCATGATAAAGCGGAAGAGCTTAAAATGTTACTTCTTTAGTATAAAGACTGCTTCACATAAAATTATTATGAAATGCTTGGATTATCACTAGAGGAGTAGTTCACAAACTCTCCATTGATACTAGAATGCCACCTATCAAGAAGGCACCAAGACAAATGCAACTTGAGATTAAAGAACAAGTTAATACTGAAACAATAAAAACTCATAAGGTTGGATTAATTCAAGAAGAGAACTACACTAATTGGATCACTAAGATTGTTCTAATATGGAAAAAGAACAACCAAATCCATGTTGGTATAGACTACCGAGATTTGAATAAGGTACACCCAAAAGATGACTTTTCACTAGCCAATAAAGAACTCACAGTCAATAATTTATTGTTATGTCTTCA
Organism: Dendrobium huoshanense; assembly: GCA_016618105.1. Classification (NCBI taxonomy): domain Eukaryota; kingdom Viridiplantae; phylum Streptophyta; class Magnoliopsida; order Asparagales; family Orchidaceae; genus Dendrobium; species Dendrobium huoshanense. The sequence goes on from CM028347.1 coordinate 32,223,249, forward strand.
TTTATGGATGGATCATTAGGCTAAAATCAAATTAAGATAGATCCAAAAGGTGAGAAACACACTTCATTATGAATTCCTATTAATATATCATGTATAAAGTGATTTCTTTTGGCTTGAAAAATGTTGAAGCCACATAAAGTGATGTCTTTGAGGAGAGTATCTTTGATGATCTTATACATTAATATGTTGAGTGTTATATTGATGACATGGTTATAAAATGTAAAGCTCAATATGATCATATAAATAATCTTAGAATTATATTTGAAATAATTCAAATTTTTAATTTGAAAATGTATCCACCAAAATGTGCTTTTGCTCTTCTCCTAAAAAATTTCATGAATTTTATTGTGTGCCATAGGGGAATCAAAATTGATCCCTCTAAGATTAAAGAAATTATGGAAATGACACCACCAAAAAATTTAAGACAACTTTGTTCAATCCAAGGAAGATTGTCATATATTCAAAGATTTATATCTAATCGTTCAAGTAGATTTCAACCCTTGCCTTGGGTGATGAACAAAAATACCCCTTTTATATGGGACAACAGTTTTTAGGAGGCATTTAATAGCATGAAATAATATTTGCTAAATCTTTCAATTTTTGCTACCCCTATCCAAGGAAAACCATTAATTTTATATACAGCAGCTCTTGAGGAATCCCTAGGGACATTATTAGCATAAAATAATAAAAGTAAAAAAAAACACTTTATTATATTATTCAAAGACTAATAAAGACATAATCAAGATATTCATCAATAGAAAAGTAATATTTAGCATTAATCTTTGCCACACAAAAACTATAACATTATATGCTAACTCATAAAATAACTTTAATATCTAAAGTTGACACTCTAAACTTTCTAATGATTAGACCCGCTCTCACAAGCCATTAGTTAGGTGGGTGGTGTTGTTAATTTAATTTGATATCACATATACTCCACAAAGGGCTATAAAAGGAAAGGCCCTAGCCAACATCCTAGCCTCATATCCTTTACATGCATACTTTCCACTTAATAATGATTTATGAAATGATCAAACTCTCAAAGTAGAAGAAGAAACACTTTTGTAGGAATGGAGTTATATTTTTATGAAGCTTCATCAATAAAACCAGCCAAGCCACCTAACCTTATAATAATTTAGGTTGGTATTGGCCTCATATTTGTTACCCTGCAAAGAGGTATACTATGATATTCTTATAGCCTAATAGAATATTACACCAACAATGAAGATGAATATAAAGCTTTAATAGTAGGTCTTGAGCTTACAATCAACATGAAAATCCAAAAACTTCAGAAATATGGAGATTCCCAACTCATAGTCAAACAAATAATAGTTGCTTTAAAATCAACAAGCTTGAGTTAATCTCATATAATGAGTATGCTATGAAACTCTTATACTATATTCTTGATGTTACTCATACTAGATTTACACATAGTAAAAATATTAAAGTAGATGCACTGGCAAAGCTAGCTAAAGAACTAGTAGATTTCCAAGAGGTTTTAATCATTATAATAATCCAAACTTGACATGTATTGGCTCCAACCTTCTTATTAGACAATAAAGAAAAAGAAATATAAGAGAACTAGCTATATCTGATGAAAATAATTGAAGGGAGCCATTCATTAGATACTTCAAATAAGGCGGATTACTAGAGGATAAGTTTATTGACTCACAAATATAAAAATGGACATTAAGATATGCTTTTATAAATGATACATTATATCACAAATCATTTGATTAAATATGATTATAATGTTTGGGTCTTGATGAATCCAAAAATATTATAACAGATGTTCAAGAAGGATTGTGTGGTGAATACCAATTTGGTCCAAAAATGAAAATCAAAATCAAATGTATGGGATATTATTAGCCTAGTATGATTCAAGATTGTATTAACTATACTAAAAAATGCTTTCAATGGCAAGAACATGCTTACATCATACATTAACCCACTACATTTGACAGTAACATCATGGCCATTTGAGTGCTAAGGCATCTATATAATTGGTCCTATAGAACCACCCTCTTTTTGAGGACATCAATTTATCTTTGCTTCACTTACTTCTCAAAATGGGCTAAAGTAATTCAGTTGAGAGAAGTTAAAGCAGAAGATGTAATAAAATTCTACTGGGATCATATTATCAATCAGCTTGGAGTGATACATCACATTATATCTGACAACAACATGACCTTTAAAAGCATTAAAATCTATCAATTTATTAAAAGATATAAAATAGATTGGCGTTATTCCTTAATATATAATAAAAGAGCTAATGGCTTGGCTGGAGCTTTTAATAAAACTTTGATAAATTTACTCAAGAAAATTATCTCTAAAAATAAGAGAGATCGACATAATAAACTAATAGAAGCTATGTGGACATATCACACCACTTATAAAACTATAACATAGGCTACCCCATATTCACTAATTTTTGGAATATAAGAAAATTTTCCCCTCGAAGTTGAGTTACCATAACTTCATAATGTTATACAATATTGAATCACAAAAGAATAAAAAGATCACTTTTGACTTAAATAATTTGAAGCCCTTGATAAAGTTCAACTTCAGGCTCAACAAAATCTTGAAACTCATAAAGTAAGAATGACTAGGGTACATGATCAAATGATTCATCCAAGAAGTTAAATTAGGTAAACTTATCCTCATTCATCAAAGACCAATAATACCCCACCATCACATCAACATTAAATTTGACCAAATTTGGGAAAGACCCTTCATTGTTGAAAAATTATATGAAGGAGGATCCTATCAACTCATAGACCTAATAGGTCAAAGGCCTATGTCTCCAATCAATGTCAATTACTTGAAAAATATCATACATTATAATCTAACCAAAGGGTTGTTATATTTGAAATTTCTTTTCTAAGATAGGAGGCATGTTATATTTGAAACCCCTCCTACAAGATAGTAGGCAATTTATATATCCTCCTACAAGTCATGAGGTAATTTATATATTCTCTTGCAAGGTAGGAGACAAATTTTATATACTCTTATAAGACAGGAAGTAATTTATATATACTTGTGCAAGATGGAGGTAATTTATATATCCTTCTATAAAATAGGTGGTAATTTATAAATCCTTATGTAAATGAGGTATTTGCCATATATTCCTGCAAGGCAATAGACAAATTATACATATTCCTACAAAGCATAAAGTATTTGCCATATACTCTTGCAAGGTAGGAGGAAAATTTTGTATATTTGTGTAAGAGAGGAGTAAAATTATATATATTCCTACAAAGCTAGAAGCATTTGTCATATAGTCCTACATGAAAAGAGGCAATTTTTTTAATAATATACCCTGTCTGATAAGGGGATGTAATTATATATCAAATTGTACGTTTATTAAATAATCTACCTATAATAGTCAACTAAAATCTTTCATGCTCACAAACCTAAGGGTTAAGCTAAGCTTTATCAATATAAGGGATTGAGACTAAAATATCAAAATATAGGTTCAATAAGTCTAAAGATCGAACCTCTAAATTTTTTTTGTGCTCAAAAGCCTTAGGGCCGAGCTACTTTTAATCAATATAAAGAATTGAGAATAAAATGTCAAAATATATGTTCAACAAGTGTAAATACCTAACCTCTAGAAAATTTATGTGCTAAAAAATCTAATAGTTTAGCTATTTTAATAATGTTTAAATGACTAAAACTATAAACATCAACTCAGCAAAATAAAAAGAAAAGAAAATTAATAAAATTCATGTATACTAACCTGAAAAAATGTCAAAAAAGCTATGAAAATCTATATTGAATGTTGTCTATCTACTGTTTGACCATGATCAATCGATCCTTTAACATCGTTCAACACTCTTGAGAAATGTCCAACTAATTATGTGCCAAATCAAATTCTTTAGTTGAAGAAGATTAAGTATGTTCCAAATTCTCAACTTCAATGGCTATTCAAGAAAACTCCTCCTCAGTATGAGTTCCTTCCACTCGGATCTCTAAACGTCTCTTCAAAATATCTCTATCCCTTTTCCTCAAAGATTTGAGCTTAATTGATATCTCCAGAAGCTCAAACTGTTCCTAAAAAATCTCTCGCTAATAACGCCTCAAAGTTTGTAGACAAATATTGAGATACATACGAGCCCTCCTCATCTTGTTCCATGCAGCTTTTACTCTAGCCTCCAATGATAATTATAGAAGTAACTTTTGAGAAATGAAATGCAATTAGAACAATCAAAATATAATGGTTTAGTAAAGGGACTCCCATTTCTATAAACTATTGTCCCGAGGGTCAACAATCCAAAAGAGAACTGGCCTCCGCATAGAAGCTGGCTATGTCGGGAAAAACATCATGGCATACTCCAGGTAACAAGTTTCATAGTGCAGTAATAATGTAACGAATACTACTCAATAATCGTCGATAAAAATAACTATGGCTTGGGAAGATACCATTGATATGAAACATGTTAGATTCAAACCTGAATAGAAAGGTGAAGAAAAGAGGACTATTAATAAAAAAAGAAAGAAGAGAAAGAGAAAGAAGTGTATTACTATAAGTAAATAAGAGAAAGACAACAAATACCAGGGGAAAATATCTCTTTTAAATCTTTAGGTGGTGTTTATTTAAATGATAAGTAAAACCTAGTGAGGATCCTCCTAATAAACCACCTAGAATCACCCGGGATGAATATGAAAGGGTAGAATGAGGTGAAGTAATCAACTCTATAATAGTATAATAAGAATAACTCCTAGATAATATGTACATGGAACCACTATGGGCATGCATAAAGAAAAGTGAAAAGGAAAAATAATGATGAATGAAATGGTAATAAATGAGTAGGTGGATAAAAATATTTACCTTTAACATCACAAGGAGAAACATTAATGGGTGTGTACTCAATAGCCAATTGTCTCTCTACACCCAAGCCACTTAATGATAATATTTATGTTGAGCCACCCTGTGTTGATTCAAGTTTTATATCCAACAGGAACACATTAAGGGAATAATGAAACAAATAGCTTAAAATAAAAATCACATATAGTAGTACCTAGTGCTGAGCTCATAATGGTATCATGATTTGATCAAGTTAGTATGAACTCCCTATAATGTACCTCAGGTGAAGGTTTACTACCTGGGTAAAAAAAGAGCAAAGGGATGCATTCTTTAATAAAAAAATGATGAATGAATTGATAAAATATGATATCCATTAGTACCTTCATCATTGAAATGAAATTCACATAAGCTTAAAGTAGTATGTGAAGTATCAAAACTGATTGGATCCAACATGGGAAAGCTCGTTAGGTCATGAGAAGTATGTTTGGATATTGAAATAGAAAGAAAAAATATATCATAAAAATTTTGAATGCATAATTTAAAATTAATATATCTTAATGAAAGGAGAAATGAGATATAACCTGGTATTTCATACTATGTCCTACTTATGGAGTGACCTCTGCCAAAAGAGGGGGAGATCAATCTATTAAAAAGATGTTACAAAATTTACATATTATTATGCATATATAAACAAGGGGAGATAATAATAAATGAAAAAAGAAAGAATAAGGAAAATAATATAAATTACATACAAGGGCCACCATGTCCAGAAGCATGCTCGGGACTTCTTTTCCTTCTCTTATCATGAGTTTTGGAGGACTCCATATACACAGTAATATGATCTGAGGAACTGAAGGACTCCTCAAACATCTTAGTCTTATGATTCTTCTATTATAAGCTCAAATCCCTAATTTAAAGAATCAGGAGAATGCATGCTTAATCTAAGTTAGTAACATATGGGTGAAATTAGTGGGGGAATCCACGTGTGCAATGTATAAATGGGATCCTAACCCAAGAAAAAGAAGAAATGCTTATGTCATAGAAGCTGCCTCAAGACAAATTAATAATGAAAGGGAGACTAAGTAATGTGTATAAATCACCCCATGAATCCCTAGCAGTCAATCTAAATTGAATGTTCAACAAGTCTAAGTACCTAACCTCTAAAGAATTGAGAATAAAATGTATTTGGAAGAAATAAATCTGAATAGCCTAAGTAATGTGTATAAATCACCCCATGAATTCCTAGCAGTCAATCTAAAGGGGTGGCCTAAATAAATCTGAATAGCCTGACGACTCTATTGGGATTATATCCTTCCAAAATCACATATCAATATAATTTATAGTAAATTCAATTGGCCCTCATGCTAATGAACTATGAATCAATAGGTACATAATAGGCTCTAAAAAGAAAAGTGGGTCAACCCCTCTCGGTTTGAGAGTCATAAAAGTATTATACCTAACATTTAGGGTCATAAAAGCCCAACTAGAGATCTATAAGTAAGTTTAAAGTTACTAGTCATACGTAAAGGAAAAAACATAAATAGTTTAATTTAATCTTGGTATGTAGCCAAAGTTGCTCTAGCAAGCTGAATAATAAAAGGGAAATAACAATCTGCAAAGTAACATGGTAGCTCAGGATAACTAAAATCGTCAGCAACATGAATATGAACCCATTTGTGAATAAAATGTCAAGGGGTCTCTATGATGTGATGATCATGATCATATAAAATAAAAACCTGCCAAAGTTATGGTATATCTATACAATAACTACTGAAGCTAGTGAAACCATCCTCCCACTTAAAATTAGGATAGCTATCAAAAGAGTATAGGGATGTAAAATCTTGCCTTGGATAGAAAAAATAAAATAACATAACCAAGCGGATAGAAAGGATACTAGAAGTATCTCCTTTACACCCCTAGCAAAAATTGACTACACCACCTCTGCTAATCCAAGCTTAACTCTATTGAATGCTGCCCAGTATAATAAAATACCCTCCTAAAAGGGTCATAAAGCTAAGAAAACTAAGCAACATGTGCTGTCTGACATAATAAACTCTTAGTATAAGAATCTAAGTAAATAGTCACCCTGCAACCGCATTTCCTCTTCTTCTATTAATAGAGGTGATAATATTGTGTCAAATATTGATGAAGACCTATAAAATATATAAATTTCCTCTCCTTTGCTTCCTAGCCACCCGAAAAACTAAATGAAAGTGCTCAGATGGCACTAGAAAGTGCTCTGAAAACACTTGAAAGTTTGTTAGGGATGTTAAGCCCTCATGAACTGGCCCAAGGCTAACAAAGAAAAGAGGTGAATTGGATAACTTTTAAAATCAAAGATAAAACTCAAACCAAAATCACCACAGAAAATAAAGTGTGGAAATTAAATAATGCGGAAGCAATAATAAGAAAAGAACACACTGGATTTATAGTCGTTCGGTCAAACCTTGACCTACGTCCACTCCTTGGAGGCACCCTCCAAGTATTGCACTACAAAAGTGTCTCTCTTTTAGCCCCCACAGCTAGGTGGAGAAGCCCTTACAAAATCACTTCCACCTTCCCCGGTGCAGCGGAGTCATCGGGTTTTTTGACACCAAAGAGATCTTCTTCTTTGGTGAACTTCCCTCAAGATAAGCCTTAAATCCGATGGTACTAAGGTGCGAGTTCGCCGGAGCAACCGTGTGGATCCCCCACCACACTCCCTTGAGTTCCTCCCCCCTCACAGGATCTTCTCCCTCTCAAACTCCACCCTTTTCTCTCTCCCTTTCAAGCTCTCTCTTCAAGTTTCCCCCACAAGAACGAAGCTACAATGGCTGCCAAAGACACTTACAAAGTGTCATGTCATAGCTTAAATAGAAGAGCTAAAAATGAGCTCAATAATGTAAGTTGCCGACTTTATCGTCCAGGACGATACACACATCGTCCTGGCCGATTAGTTCAAATATGAGGAAAATTGTCCTGAATATTGCCCTAAAATGAAGCTGGATGATGTCTAATTATCCCTAACGATCTTGCGATCGGCCCGGACGAAAATCCCCATTAATTATTTTCCAAAACTGCCTGAGAAATTTTGGAAAATTTGTCCTGGATCGTCGTGGATGATATTTTATAGTCCAGGCCGATCCACCAGGACGATATCCAAAAATAAGAATTTCATATGTAGATGTGACGGCAGATTCTTGTTGAATTGAGCCGATCGTCCTGGCCGATACAAAATCGTCCAGGATGATGTGTTTGCAAAAAGACGGCTGCTTTAATGAGGATGCCCTAATTAGGGTTTCTACTTTTGTCAGATCATCCAGGACTATATAAATATTATCCCGGATGATGTTACCAAAAATAGAAATCTTTTAGGGCACAACAGAAAATCTTCCAAGTTACAAATCATCAGATGCCACACCAAATACAATAGACTCAAGAAAGGAAAAAGATTACAAACTGACATAGACCTAGTCTACCCAATCTTGAGCTGGTTCAAGATTGCAGTTTGATCATATGGACCTGAAACGTTAGCACATAAGGAAATCGTAGAGAAATAAGGAATGTTTGCTATCATCAAAATCATAAACTATAGATCTGCAACAATCTCCTTCTTTTTGATGATGGCAAAACATTTCAATTTGAATTTTCATAAAAGTAAATCCTCCTAATCTCCCCCTCATTAGAATAAATCCTTTTTAAAAAAAAATAGGGGAGATAAAAATATTTTTGTTGTTTTTATTTTTTTTTTTGAAAGAAAACAAAGATACAAATTCAACATTACGTTCTCCCCCTTTGACATTATCAAAAAGAGAGGAAACACTAACAAAAACATAATGAACAAGAGAAAAAAAAATGTTCCCTGATCTAGTGAAAAAAATATTCTTAAAATGAGAAAGTTACCTCTTGGTTTTAATCAAAAACTTAGTAGAATTGGATTGACAACGCAGAATCCAGAAAAAGTAAGAAATTCATAAATTGTTAATCCAAGCTCAAGTTCTTTTAAAGGAAAAAAAAAACTTTTTAATTCAATATCCAAATCAAGGAATAAGCGGGAAAAAGAAACAGTAATTTTTTAAAACTCTTTCATAAAACATATCTAATAGAAGATCAATGCACGAATTGCAGAATCAAGAACAAAGATTTTCAAGCACAAGTTTCAAACATATCAAGGATTTTCTTAAGTTTTTAGCAGTATAAGAAAAAATAAGCATATTTTTTGTGGGCTCATTTTATGCCCTTTATCACTTGAATGGCTCTTTGAGCATCTTTTGATTTTAATACACTTTGTGTATTTTTTTTTTAAGGTTTAGGGTTTAGGGGATTGTGACTTTGGGCGATCAAGTCATTAATAAGAGTACACGTTTTAGATATCTTGGATCTATTGTTCAGAGTGATGGTGAAATAGATGGGGATATTATCAGCAGAATTCAAGTTGGATGGTTGAAGTGGAGGAATGCATCGGGCTTGTTATGTGATAGAAATGTACCCCTCAAACTTAAGGGAAAATTCTATAAGATGGTAGTGAGGCCTGCAATGCTTTATGGTGCTGAATGTTGGCCATTAAAAGAGAAGCATAATACTAAGTTAAGTGTGGCGGAGATGAGGATGCTCAGGTGGATGAGTGGCTTTACCCTTAGAGATAGGATACGAAATGAGCATATACGTGAAAAGGTTGGAGTAGCTCCAGTAGAAGATAAGATTAGAGAGAGTCGCCTTAGATGGTTTGGTCACATTAAACGGCGGCCTTCCGATGACCCGGTTAGGAGAGTAGAGGTATTAGATTTGACTTATGTTAAGAAAGGTAGGGGTAGACCTAAAAAGACTTGGTTAGAAAATATTAGGAATGACCTTTCTTTATTAGATTTAAACGAGAATTTGACTTTTAATAGGACACAATGGAGAAAAAGGATTCATGTAGCCGACCCCACGTAGTGGGATAAAGGCTTGATGTTGTTGTTGTTGTTGTTGTTGTTGTGTATTTTTTTTTAATTTGGCGTCATTAAGCATCTTTTGGTTTGGCATCATTGGCCACTTTTTTTTTAATTATTTTCAAAAAATATAGTTTCTTTCTTATATTTTCAAAACCAAAGTAAACCCAAATTATTGATAACACGAACAACTTGATTAAGAAAATTTTATGGTGGATTCAACAATCTTACAAAAGATTCCTATGCGATAGAAAAAATATAGGAAGAAGAAAAAAAATCATTTTCAAAATCCAATTTAAAATATGATGAAGATTTTGAATCAAAAGTAAAATAACCTCTTTAAGAAGAGAGAAAGAGAAACAAAATCATGAGTTCCCTTTCTCTAAGTGTTTTGGAGAAGTCAAACACAACTTACCAAAGATTTCAAGAAAAAAAAGGAAGTAGATTTTTCATTTTTAGAAATGTGAATGTGTGTGTTGATCAGAGAAAAACTATCACGAAAATAAAATTTTGAAAGAATAAACAAAACAAAAACAAAAAATAAAAATAAAAATAAAAAGAAAACATAAAAACAAAAACACAACACAAAAACACGAAAGGCTTTTAACTATTTTCTCTCTCCTGGTCCGATGCTTCAGAAACCAGATCTGTCCATGAGATTTTTTGCCTTTCATTATTTTCCTAGTTTGAATTTTGCTTTGCCTTGCCCATTTCTTTCATAGGAAGAATTCTTAAATTAGGACACTAATTTTTCATATGTCCAGGCTTCCTGCATCGAAAGCAAATAATGTCAGAAGAAATATGGACATCCTTACCACTTCTACCTTTTTTTCACTTTTGCTTAAGTGAGCTTTATGATTTGCTTGACACGTCATTTTCTTCGTCACCAACTAGGCTATCTCTTTATGTATCTCCAGCTTTTAGAACAATAGTTTCACATGCAACCAAAAGTCTTTGACCCAAATCTTGCTCGTAGGCAATGAGTGAGCCAATCAAATTATCAATAGAATACTCATTCAAATTTTTTGATTCACAAATAGCAACTACTTTAGCATCAAACTTATCTAGTAGACAACGAAGAATTTTGTTAACTTTTTTAAAATTTGAAAAATCTTTTCCTAAAGCATGCAATGAGTTTATAATTTGAATGAATCTAGTATACATGTCTAAGATCGTTTCAAAAGGTTTCATGAAAAATAATTCAAAATCATGCATTAACAAATTCAACTTGGATTGCTTGATTTCACTAGTGCCTTCGTATATGGTGTGCAATTTATCCCAAACTTCATTACCAGTAGTGCACGTGGATACTAACATAAAATCTTCAGAATTTAAAGCACAAAAAAAGCAATTTAAAGATTTTGCATTCAATTCAGCATTCAATTGTTCTTCCTTATTCCATTGATTAAAAGGAATATCAGTTTTAACTCCATTAACAATACGTGACGGTGAAGAATAACCATTTAAAATCATATGCCACATACAAAAATCTATCGATTGCAAGAAAATAGATATGCGAGTTTTCCAAAAATCAAATGACATATTTTCAAATAAAGGAGGTCTGATGATTGAATATCCTTTCGTAACATTACGATTTGAAAAATTAGCCATGGATCGAAATTCAAAAGCTTTTAAAAACTTATTTTTTGAAAATGGCTCTGATACCACTTGAAAGTGCTCAGATGGCACTGGAAAGTGCTTTGAAAATACTTGAAAGTTCGTTAGGGATGTTAAGCCCTCATGAACTGGCCCAAGGCTAACAAAGAAAAGAGGTGAATTGGATTACTTTTAAAACCAAAGATAAAACTCAAACCAAAATCACCACAGAAATCAAAGTGCGGAAATTAAATAATGCGAAAAAAATAATAAGAAAAGAACACACTGGATTTATAGTGGTTCGGTCAAACCTTGACCTACGTCCACTCCTTGGAGGCACCCTCCAAGTATTGCACTACAAAAGTGTCTCTCCTTTATCCTCAAGAGTTAGGTGGAGAAACCCTAACAAAATCACTTCCACCTTCCTTGGTGCGGCGGAGTCGCCGGGTCCTTTGACACCAAAGAGATCTTCTTCTTTGGTGAACTTCCCTCAAGACAAGCCTTGAATCCGATGGTGCTAAGGTGTGAGTTCGTCAGAGCAACCGTGTAGATCCCCCACCACACTCCCTTGTGTTCCTCCCCCCTCACAGGACCTTCTCCCTCTCAAACTCCACCCTTTCTTCTCTCCCTTTCAAGCTCTCTCTTCAAATTTCCCCCACAAGAACGAAGCTACAATGACTATCAAAGACACTTACAAAGTGTCATGTCATAGCTTAAATATAAGAGCTAAAAACGAGCTCATTAATGCAAGTTGCTGACTTTATCGACCAGGATGATAAACATATCGTCCTGGCCGATTAGTTCAAATATGAGGAAAATCATTCTAAATATCGCCCTGAAATGAAGCTGGACGATGTCTAATCATCTCGAACGATCTTGCGATCGGCCTGGATGAAATCATCATTAATTGCTTTCCAAAACTGCTTGAGAAATTTTGAAAAAATTATCCTGGATCTTCCTGGACGATATTTTATAGTCCAGGCCGATCCTTCGAAGGGTCAGTTCTGGGTAGTGAATGAGATCTATTCTAGTCAAACTTCTTCATTTAAAAGAAAAGTAACATATAATGCAAATAAACATTATAAATATTAAAAAATGCTATGACAAATTCATTATGTTAAAGTCACACAACGAATTAGTTGGAAGATAATTTATTTAAAAATTTAAAAAAACCAAAATATCAAATAAGCACAATACTTCACAAAGCAACACATCCATTCGATACAACACGCTGATTTGATCAATAAAATACAATAAAATGGAACTAAAAAACACACTCACACTGTGCTCATTCTCTTCATTCCATGATCTCTAGCTCACATGATCTCCCGCATGCCTCCTGGCCTATGTGTTTTTGACCTAATTGCTTGCATCCACTCTTGCCCTGAAGGCCATACTACTGTTGTCGCTCGTAACAGACACACCCATTACATACCTAACCCCGTAGCCTGGCTTGATCTATCGTCAGCCTCTTGCTTACTTGTATGAGCACCCACACCCAACTCGTACTTTAGTCCTACCGCTGCAAGACCCACCTCCATTTCTACATACGAGCACCGAGGCCTGCCTGATCACTTTGCCTTCAAGCCTAGTGAGATCTCATACACAACTTGGTTGGCTACTATCTATGAGTATACAAGGGATTATTTTATTGCTTTTGCTAGATTCTTGTCTCTCCTACTATTTAAAAATCTTGGCACAAAAAGGTTTATGTAAATACAAAAAAGAATAGAAAGAGATAATACTAATCTCCTCTCATGGGAAGGCGATGTTGGGGGCTGTCAAATTTTTAAGGAAATGGAAGAGAAATATTTTTATTAATTAAAATAAATAAAAAAGGGAGTTATTTTAAAAGAATATTTTTGTGCACTTTTCAAAAATAATTTGATAATTATTTCCTTAAATAATGTGAGAGTACTTGAGACATTTAAGTGTGTGTTTTTGTTGTAATTTCAATTAAATTAAATTATAATTAATTAATTAATTAATTTGAAATTAAACATAATTTGAATTATTTTTTTCTTAAATAATTTTAAAAAATACATTCAACTAAAAAAAAGAAGAGAAAGAAAAATAATATAAATAAATGTTTGCACTAAAACTCTTCAGGTACAACAGTCCCACTGACTCCAATACCAAATTAACTCAAATTGAAACTTTTAAAACTCAACTCAACTCAATCTCGAACAAAATTTGAACAATATTCCACACAAACTCGAATAGTGCGGGCTCCAAACACCTATAAGGTAGATAAACAAGAGAATATTCAGTATCGTAAGCAAAACAACAGTGCTAAAGGAAATGTCAAAATGCTGAAACTAAAGCAGTAGTATTGGATTGAAAAGGAAGTTACTGAAACAAGAGGAAACTGTAAACCAAAAATAACTATTCCTAAATGCAACAAACCTAAATGATTAGGTTACTTCTAAATAATATAAATAAGACCCATTTCTATTCAAAATGAACATTCTACTTCCAAGGGAAGTAGTAAGACCTACTATAACCAATTTGCTAGGGAACTTCTAATAAAAGCAGTAAGACATGACAAATCTAAAATAAAAATCTACAGACAACTTCTAATAGAACCAATAAACCTATAAAAAACTTAACTACTAGCAACTTCTAATAGAAGTAGTAAGACCTATCACAAAGTTAAATTACATACAATTTCTAATAGAAGCAATAAGATCCATTTCTAATAAAAATCATTAGGGGAATTTCGATGGAAGAAGTAATACCTACTATTTGGGAAGTTTCTAAGTGAAGTAATCATCCCCAAATCAAATCTAAGGGCAATTCCTAAGTGGAGTTGTAAGCCCCATTCTAAACTAAATCAATATAAAACTCCTAAGTGGAGTCATAAGCCTCATCCCATATTAAAATAACGGGTAACTTCTAAGTGGAGTTGTAAGCCCCATCCTAAATTAAATCAAGATGCAACTCCTAAGTGGAGTCATAAGCCTCATCCCAAATTAAAATAACAGACAACTCTAAATGAAGTCGTAAACCCCATCCTAAACCAAACTATCGGGCAACTCCTACGTAGAGACGTAGGCCACATCCTAAACTAATTATTGAGCAACTCCTAAGTGGAGTTGTAAGCCCCATTATAAGCTAAATCAATGGGCAACTCCTAAGTAGAGTCATAAGCCCTGTCCCAAATTAAAAAAATAGGCAACTCCTAAGAAGAGTCGTAAGCCCCATCTTAAACCAAACTATTGGGAAACTCCTTAAAAGATCCATAACCCCAAACTAAATAAAATAATAGGCATTCTGATAGATATAAGCCCCAAACTTAAATTATAACCAAACCATCCCAATCTATTTAGGATCTTTAAGATGAGGCAACCAATGATTGCTAATTAGATTCTGTGGATATTATAACCAATGGTTTTTTAGCATCGACATATTGAGATTTATGATACTCCTGGGATGATAGAACCAAAGGATCTTAATCAGTTCTATCTCCATCCCTCATGAACGAGACTAAAACCTAAGATTCCTAAGCTATGTTAAAGTGATTTATCCTGAATCGATAATTCTCTTAATAATTAACTATTAGAGCTTATGCACATAAGAAGTAATGACCAAGAATTAAATAAGGCCGGATACAATCCTCAGGGAAAATCTAGTTAACAAGAAAATCAATCTGTCTTAATGGGAATGGAATCCTATGCCTAGAAAATGGGGTTTGTGCTTAAAGCCAATTTTCTGGAGATAACATTCATCCTAATTTCTTTACTAACCATACCCTTTACCCTTTCCATTTATTGGAAGTGGCTCAAAAGGTGTCATCTTCTCTTCCTCCTCCAAAATTTTCACCTGCCGATCGTCACTCATCGTCCTTATAATAAATTTTTCCTCGCTTCCCTATCCGGTCAACGATTCCCTTGCTTCCGATGATGTCGTTTTAGCTTGAAACTATAACTTTCTTTTCGTCATCTTTTATAGATTAATTTTTTTCCTCATTTTTTGAAATTCACACTTCAAATTCAGATTTTAAGTTTCAAATTTCAAACTTCCCCATTAAGCCTCTCCTCCAACGCATTAACACTTCTTAGCTACCATAGGTGAAAAAAGATGCTCTAATACCAATTTGATATAAATTTAATCTCCACAACAAAAAATATCAATAACGAAGAGAATTCACAACTGAAATTAGCGATAAAGAATGAGATATCATCACAACAAAGCAAAATACCAGTTGATCTATTATTCGAGAGGTAGAGTAACTCTCCACAAACTGTAGGTGCCGCAAGGAACAACTCCAAAGAAAACTACAACAAAACATAATTCATATAATGCACATAAAACAACCTAATCAATCATAAATAAACCTTCCTAATTCCCTCTAGATTTTGAATTCAATTCAATCATCTTTCCCTAAATAAACTTTCATAATTCCCTTCCAAATTTGAATTCAAATCAACCATCTCTCTCTAAATAAACATTTCTAATTCCATTCAAATATTTGTTTTCTATGCTAAGTAATTAAATGTATAATTAACCCCCTTTGAGCCCCCTCTCTACTTACCTATCACCCACACTAATGGGGCCCACAAGCTCAACCGATCCATCACTTTTCTCATGATCCTATCCTTGAAATGAACAATGAATTAAACTCCCCGATAATCTCAAATGATGAGGTTGCTGGTTTAACTAGTTATTTGAAATAATTATAATCATCATTAGACTAGTTTCACAGACATCTACAAAATTTTCTTCTTTGATTCATTTCGTTATAGCAAGTGTATTATTCACATTGTAAGTTGTACTTACAATGAATTTGACCAAGTTTGATACCTTTGATGCTAATATAGCAGCTGCTGAATAATGATGAAATTGGCAAAATTCTCTAATCCAGCAATTTTCCATTGCTCTATTCACATTCATTTAGTTTGCACTAAGCAGGAAAAATAGATGATAGATCAATAGTTCAGTAATATAAGGAGTTGCATAGCTACTATATAGGAGGTTAATTTGCCACTTAAAACTTATTTCACGTTGCCCATCCTTTTCAACTAATTGCAGCAATCAAATGAAAATGGCGATGGCGATGGCGACGGCGGAAGGGTGCTCAGGGCATCTCCAACCGAACTCCAAACGCTTGAATGGAGCTCCCGGCCAGCTCCAGCCGAACTGCAAAATTTTCGCTATATGGCTGCGGGTGAACAGTGGGACGCCAATATTGACGTTGCACTGTTCATCTCCGCCATTTTTACCACTCTACCGAATTTGTGGCGGGAAAAAAAAGAGGCGACGGTTACCTGCAAAAGGGTGAAAAACGCGTTCGATTGGAGATGAAATCACGGCATTTTGCAGTTTCCGGCATTTTGGAGTGAAAAATGAGATTTTTGGTTGGAGATGATCTCAGTGTGACCGAAGTCTGGGATTGGGCTTACGGGAGAGGAGAGAGCATGTTCGCTCACTGGAGATTTCAGTTGCGATTCTAGGTGGTAACGTGGAGAGGTAAAATGAGTAAAAAAATTTGAAAATTTGAATTTTTGGTGATAAATGAATAAATATAATATTTTAATTTAGTAGATATGTAAATTGAGTGGTATGCGTGCAATAAATCCCCGTTAAAAATTCTAAAAGCTTGCAGCCTTGCCGGGAATGGCGACGGCGGCCTTTCGGTCGAGCACGAGAAGATCTACATTCGTCGACGACGCTGCCGGCGATGCATCCTCTTCCAACCGTGGCGCTACTGTTCGCCGCTCAAGGGGCCTTAGTCGCTACTCCGACCGCCTCCCACCTCCATCGGCAGGGTTGGAGCAGGACGAGCCCCCGAGATTAGGGATTCGGCCTAGTAACAACTCAAGTGGGTTCGTGATCCCTGAGATTAGCCTTGATGACCTTGCCCATGAGTTCTTTCTCGGGAGATATAAGGATGTTGACATCATCAAGGGCGATGCTCACCGGAGGCGAGGAAGGTCAGTGTCGAGGTGCGCTGAGCCGCAAGCAGCTGGGGAGAGTAATACTTTTTTGGAGAATGGTAGGAAAAACAGGGGAACTTCGTGTTCTAGAATGAGGAGGCAGCGATCACTTTCGATGGCTCGGCAGCGTTTTACCGACTCGGAGGTACTTCAATTTACTCAAATTGATCTGATGAGCAGGTTGTTCTTGCGATATAGTGCATCTTTTTCTGCCTAATTTTTTCGTGTTCCGTTTGGATACAAATTTCCGTTTTATTTTCTACTATATAAAAGACTAGGAATTGTAAATATTTGAAATATGCACTACTCTTCTATTTTGTCTGATTTTGAGTTGTAGGAATTGAAATATGCTTCAGATTCCATGCATCCTTATTCACTACATTCATAGGATTTCTCTTCCACATTTGCGGATGTTGAAGTAAGGAATGCACCACCTAGGAGAAAATTCTCTGAGAAGATAAATGGAGCTGTGTCTGCCAGTGGCAAGGTTGGTAACGAATAAAGGAGTGTAGTAGCTTAGTTGATCTCACCTGTATCTCTTATCTAGAAAAAAACAGAATTGACAGAGCTAATAGTAATCTCAGTTCCGTTATCAGACAAAAATCTTCAAATCGGATGGGCGTAGAAGTGGATTGCGTGAAGCCATGACCAACGAAGAAAGGCTTTCAGTAGAAGAAATTCAAACAAAACTTGAACAGGTTCACTTTTAATACACTGCTTATTTCTCTGTCCATTTTCAGTATATGCCATTATAGTAGTCATTTCTTCTTTCTTGGTTCTTTTTCTGTGGCCAGTGTTAATACTTCATTGTAATTTGTTAATTATTGGTGCACAGTTCTCCAAGACTAAACCCATATACTAGAATATGCTTCAGTCGCTGTTGCATTCAGAGCCAGATTCAAAATTGAATTTAATCATCTTTTGCTTATTTTTATGATGTTTATCTGCTTAGTTTAGATCTTATCTTGTTATCTATCCATTTATATAATTCTGCTTTTGTTAGATCTTCTTTGTGTTACCCTTATTCTCTTCCACTCACTCTTACCTCACGGCCTCTATTAACCCAATTCTTTTCCCAGCTCTCCTATTTGGTTTCCTCCCTTGCCCATCAGTTGCTCTTCTTTCTTCTCTGATTGGCATCAGCTCGCCTTCGACTAGGCAAACACTTTAAGGTAAGTTTGATCCACAACCCGTGGAGTCAAATAACAAAGAATGATCACATTATCCTAGATTTTCATAAGTGAGAGTGACATGGAGTTGTGGACAAGCCCGTTAGTAATTCTACCCTTTCATTTCTCCTCCCTACTCAAAGTTCCTCTCCAAACAACTATGGTTTGTTGTCCATTCAATTATGCATTATTTTGGATAGATTTGTGCATGCATGTATATGGCGCAAATGGCGTGTGCCATGGTGCATGACATGGCGTGGCGCATTAATTCAAAATACAGCTATTTGTGCCATATAGGACCAATAGCGCATGGCGCAAATAGCAAGCACCATTGTTTTTTAGGGTTTTAAATTTAAAATTATAATTTATGTTAGTATTTATTAGGTTTAGCTTAGCTTTCTTGAATTATTGCATTTCTTATAAAAGAAATAGACTTGAAAAAATAATTATAATATTTTGAATTTTTTATTATTGAGGTATTTTTTACTTGAACTTAAGCATCACTTTGGTTATTTTTATTATCATAATGGTATATTTTTTAATTTCATTAGTACTTCATAGTAATAAATATTTTTATTTATAATTATTTATAATATTTCCCATGTTTAAAATAGCATGCATTGGGAACTTTTGCATTATGGCTCAATAGGGAACTTTTGCGCCATGGTGCTCCATTCTCCGTTGACAAGTCTGAATTTATTTAAATTGAATGTTTCAATATTGAAACCAGATGTGTGATGGCTTTCACCAACCCTTTTTTGTTTTTCTGTTCAATACTAAGAGAAGAAAGGTGTGACTAGCCTCTTCTTGTAGTTCAACGGCTACTCCTGTAGTTCAAGACAAAGATGGTTAAAAAATCTAATTTTTGAAAATTTATTTTCTTGCTTTGATTTAATATATTTGTAATTTATATAACAATAACAATAATATCAAGCATTTATCCCACTACATTAGGTATATATTTATAATTTAGACAACAACAACAACATCAAGCCTTTGTTCCACTACGTGGGGTCGGCTACATGAATCCTTTTTTGCCATTGTGTCCGGTTAAAAGTCAAATTCTCATCTAAATCTAATAAAGAAAATCATTTTTAATATTTTATAACTGTCTTTTTAGGTCTACCTCTACCTTTCTTAACATAAGCCAAATCTAATACATCAACTTTCCTAACCGGGTCATCGGAAGGCCTCCGTTTAATGTGACCAAACCATCTAAGGAGACTCTCTAATCTTATCTTCCACTGGAGCTACTCCAACCTTTTCACGTATATGCTCATTTCGTACTCTATCTCTAAGGGTCAAGCCACTCATCCACCTAAGCATCCTCATCTCTGCAACACTTAACTTAGTATTATGCTTCTCTTTTAATGGCCAACATTCGGCACCATAAAGCATTGCAGGTCTCATCACCATCTTATAGAATTTTCCCTTAAGTTTGAGGCAAGGTTTAAAATTGCGTATTCGGGTATTGAGACGTTTTTCGTTCGTGAGGCGAGGCGTAAGCCTCAAGGCGATTTGAGGCGTAAGCCTCAAAATCAAAAAATTGCGTAAACATAAAATAATAAATTTTGTATATACTAATGAGTAAATAATATATAAAACATAAAAATGCACAAGATAAATAGCAATGACATTAACATATCACATAAGAAGTTAAGAATTCACTAGTCATCAGCATTATCATCACTCATCAGTCATCACTAAGGGGGTCTTCATTTGAATCATCATTATGATGAGCTGCTCTCTGCTCTTCCCCCTCTCCTATAGAGTCCAATATCTCCCAATCAGCTTCTTCTTCCTCATTATTAGTTATCTTCCTCTTCCCTAAATAGTAAATATTTTTGAACAATATCATAATGAATAATAGTGTAATACATTAATAAAAGTTTAAGAAAAAAACTATATTATTTATATACCTTTTTTGATTTGTTCTTGAGTTGTGGTGGATGTGGATGCTTTAAGACCATCAAAGAAATCAACATTTAAATCTTCATCTTGTAATTCAGACGGCATCACTTCAACTTCATCATTTACAAACCACTCATCATCAGATGCCATATCATCGTAAAGCAAAGGATCTTCATCATCCATTAATCCTTTTTTCTTCAAATTTCTATCTCTGAGTCTCCTATTGTACATAATATACACCAGTGAGTTCATCCTCAATGTCGACAAGCGATTTCTCCTCTTTGTATGCACTTGGTTGTAGGTACTCCAATTCCTTTCACAGCCAGATGAAGAGCATGTCAAGCCCAAAACTTTCACAGCAAAATGCTGTAATTATGGAGTCCCATCACCAAATTGAATCCACCACTCAACTGTAGATCGTTTGACAATAGTATCTTTTGCTTGTTGTAATCCAAAAAAATCTTCTTTGTTCCTAAAAGGTACGAATTGCAAGTCAGCATTTGATCTTTCAGTTGCATCACTTATTAGACGATCCATGCAATGATATAATCCCAACTTTATTTCAGGGTTTGCAGACTTGTTCTCTGCATATTGATACTGAGGGTTTAAGTAGTAGCCAACGGCATGCAAGTGTCGGTGAAGATGTAGTTCCCACCTATCATCAATAATATTCCAAATTTCCCTAAAGCTTCCCTCACTGCCTCCTAAGTTGGAGGCAATCATCTCTTTGGCTTCATCCATAGCATTGTAGATGAAACCCATTGCAGGCTTCTTCTCAGCATCCACCATCCTTAAAATATGAACCAAAGGTCTAGTGGTTGTAATGGCATATAAGACATTTTGCCAAAATCTGTCATCTAAAACAATCTTTCTAATCTCTTTTCCCTCAGTCTTCTTCGCCCAAGCACAACTCAACCACTGTGTAGATGTGAACATAGCCTCTAAAGGTTGTCTGGCATCCAGCATGCTCTCTAAGGTCAAGTATGCGGTGGTAAATCTTGTTGCGGCTGGCCTTAAAATTTCTTTCTTCAAAAACTTTTTCATAAGAGCTAGAACCCAAGAGTGGTTGTAAATAAACTTGGTTATTTTTTTGGCTTTAGTGAGTGCATTTTTATGTTGAGGTAGATCCCCAAGCTTCTCAAGAATCAGATCTATGCAATGTGTCAACCATATAATGATCCATAGGCCCTCTAGCACCCCTAGATGAAATGGGCTTCATAGAAGAAGATGAATCCCTAACGCTGCGCTCACTCCCGTAGTAAGATACAGCATCAACTCTATCTTCAAATTGCTTCTGTGCAAGATGTTTTGATGTGGTAGACTTATTCATGTATGACTTTATCTCATCCCTTACAGCATCAGGAACTTTGGAGCATGGAGCAACATTTTTGTGAGAGCCTGAAAGGTGTTCCTTCATCCTAGTCACACCACCTTTCACAACTTTATCACAGTAATTGCATTTCAGATAGACATGTTTTATCACTTCCTTCTACATCCACCTGAGTGCTATATTTCCATGTTGGATCTTTTCTATGACCTGATGCAGCCTTATCCTTGTTTTTGACCATCTTGATTGAGAGAAATAGGAAGCAAACGAGTTCTTACTAATCTTTTATATGACTTGATGCAGGTCGGAGGAGACAACAGCCTCGGAGGCTCGGACAGAAGCGTACGCTGGTCGGACGGAGAAGACAGCAACCCAACTCGCAGTCTCGCAGTAGAAGAAACCTCCAAGCAAATAAATTTAGGGTTTAATATGCGTGCTGGATGTGTTTAGTATTATATAATGTCGAGCCGTCGATAAAGCAGAACACTGCGTACTCTATGCGTATTTATGCATATGCTGTGCGTACAATCTATGTGAACATTGCGTGTTTTGGAGCAGATGTAATTTTATGTATGATTTTGTATTAATAGTTAATAAAATATGATTTTCTGGGTATAGTTTGAGTACTGGGAGTGTTAATTATTTTATTGTGCGTACATTATGCGTATCCTATGCGTTATATATGGGTATAATATGCGTTCACCATGCGTGTTCTGTGCGTGCTCTCTGCGTCAATATTGCGTATTTTTTAAAATATAAAAATACAAAAAAGAACATTTAATGACTATGTACAATATAAAAAATATAAGAACAAATTAAAAAAACATTTATAACAAATATAATTTTATAAGAGAACCTAATGTACATCTTCAACAAGACAACAACATCAACTTTCCTACAGGAATTATGATTGATGTATTGTCCAATATAAATCATCTTGACAACCAAGCCTTCCCTTCATCACTGCGATACTTATCCTCCTCTCATGTTCCTGATGCCAATAACTTATTAACATAAACCTGGTCACGATAGAGATGTTTATGTTTACAAGTTATTGACATTAATTTCATGGGAGGAGGATAAGTATCGTAGTAATGAATGGAAGGCTTGGTTGTCAAAGATGATTTATATTGAACAATACATCAATCATTCTATTAAAAATATTAAATCAAAATAATTACAAGAGAAGTAATGCAGGCATAACAGAAGGTAAGGCGTAATAAAATCAAACCTTCTGTCAAGTCTGCATTATTTATGTTTGAAAAAATCATGCGTTACCATAAGGCAAGCGTTCCCGCATTTTATAGTGAAAAATTTAATGTTGAACAATAGTAAGTAATAAATTGTAAATAATGGCTCATAAAAATTCAACCCACCCTCCCAATCATATCTGCCACCCGTCAGTCCACAGCTAACGAAAATTATTATTCATGTCACGGCCTTTCAGTCCATACTCCATACTAAATGTAAGTAACCAAAAACCTTTAATAGAATGTGTGCGTGTTTTATGCGTACTATATGCGTAATTTGTGCTTTTTTTGTGCGTGTATTATGCGTACTTAGTGCGTATTTTGTGCGTTTGTTGTGCGTATTATTTAAAAAACGTTTCAAAATCATTTATCAATTTTTTTTTTTTGCTTTAAAACAAATAAGAAATTCAAACACTAATATTTGAACGCAATTGCTAAACACAATCTTTCAAACATCATATTCTTTATTTCTCTTCCTTAATTACAATCCAACAAGAGCCATAAACCCTTTGTACTTGTTCAAGTATCATATTCAAGACTAGAAAATGAAATCATAAAAATCCAACAAGAGCCATAAACATCATATTCCTTATTTCTTCATCATTTTAATATAAAGTAACTTACAAACAAAGATATATATTAATTAAAATATTTAATAGAATTTTATAAATAAAATTTACTGCTTATGTGTGCGTGTGTCTGCGTGCGTTATGCGTACTATATGCGTTCGTAATGCGTCATTTGTGCGTTCGTAATGCGTATTTTATGAGTTCGTTGTGCGTACTATGCTTAATGTATGTGTATTATCATTTAATATGTAATTTTTTACTCAAACCAATGTAAATAACATTTATACACAAATTGAAAGATATATTCTTTAGTGGTTACATCATGAGTTACACTTTTCTTCAAGTGGTCTCGCATTATATAATAGAAATATGAATATTGAGCAATAGTAAGCATGGTTTAAAATTGCGCAATGAGAGGCGCGCCTTTGCGCAATTCCTCCCAAAAATGCCTCATAGCCTACGCAATTCTGGTCTTGCAAGAGGCGTACGCCTCACAGGGGCTGAGGCGCGCCTCAGAGGCGCAATTGCGCAATTCCTTGTGAGGCGTACGCAATTCTGGGTAGGGTCCACTCACTTAAAATGAGGTCTTTTTATCTCTTTCACCCGTCTCCTTCAGCCAAACCCGATTTTTTCTCCCTCCCGCACGCTCCAGGTCGCGAAAACAGCTTACGCACGCCGTCGGCCTTGCTTCTTGCCGCTCCTCCCGCCGGCGCCGCCCCTCTCCGGCGAAGTGGAAACTTCCGGCCACCCTATAGGAGTACTCCACATTGGATTTTAGGTATTTTTATTAAGTTTAGGGATATATTTTGCAAGTTTAAGAGAAATTAGGGTTTAGTTTTTTTTGATTTTTTTGAGTGTATTTGATTTTTTGCTTTAGGAGACATGGTTAGAGGTAAAGAAAAGATGAATACATCATTGCGGAGGGACCCTTCTTGGAAGTATAGTTTACAAGTTGACATTGGCGGCGGAGAAAAGAGCTATGTCTATTTAAAGTGCAACTTTTGTGAGAAAGTTGTGAAGGGCGGAGTAACCCGCATGAAGGAGCACTTATCATGCTCTCACAAGAACGTAGCACCTTGTGCAAAAGTGCCGGACAATGTGAAGGAAGAAATAAGTGCTTACATGAAGAAAACTACCACTGTCAAACACTTACAACAGCAGCAATTTGATGAAAGGGTCGACCAAGGTGCTTATTTTGGGAGCGAGAGTGGAAAGGATTCTTCCTCCACTATACATAATAGAGGTGCACGGGGTCCTATGGATCAGTACATGACTACTCCAGGAGCAGATAGAGGAGAAGCAGAGATGATGCCTGCAGCTGGTACTAGAGAGGGTCGGCGACAGGTTTGCATGGACATTGGGAGGTTCTTTTTTGAAAATACAATACCATTTAATGTTGCTACATCGCCTGCCTACTTCACTATGATGCGGTCTGTAGGATTGTATGGAAGAGGGTTGAAAGCACCTTCTATGTATGAGTTGCGCACTTGGATTTTAAAAGAGGAGTTGCAGAACACCGAGCGAACCATTGATGAGATTAAAAGGACATGGATTGAGACAGGTGTGACTATAATGTCAGATGGATGGTCTGACATGAAGAGTAGGAGTTTGAATAAAGAGGGTTTTTTTGGATTGAATGCAGCAAAAGCAACCATTTCTAAACGATATCCAGGTATAATTTTTTTGGTAAATGCAAAACACTTTATTCAGTTCTGATTATGTTTTTTTCTTGAAAACAGTTGAATGGTGGATCCAATTTGGTGATTCCACCCCTGAGTTACAGAGTTTTGCTGTAAGAGTGTTGGGCCTCACTTGTTCTTCTTATGGGTGTGAGCGAAATTGGAGTACATATAGCCAAGTGCAAACAAAGAGAAGAAATTGGCTATCAACACTCATAATGAACTCTCTGGTATATATTATGCACAACAAGAGGTTGAGAGAGAGGAGGTTGAGGAATAAGGGGTTGAAGGATGATGATTACCCATTAGTGTGTGATGATGTGTCGTCTGATAATGAGTGGTTCATAGATGATGAGACAGATTTGCCATTATCAGACTTACAGTTAGAAGATCTAAGTGTGGATGTCTTGAGGGGCGAAGCAGATCAAGTTGGCACATCCACTAGTACTGCAGTTGGCACATCCACTAGCTCTGCAGCACAACACTCAAGTAAAGGTATTCCACAACTTCTTATATGCTATTACATTACATTTATGTCAAGTGAGCAATGAACATGAATACATGATAATGATCTTTTATCTTAATGAACAGGGAAGAGAAAAGTGAGTCATGTTGAAGATGAAGATGACATGGCATTCATAGATACAATTGGAGAAGAAGATTCACTTGAAGACCCATTTAGTGATGGGATATAATTGCATTTTATATATTTTTTGTACTTTGGGAGTTTTGTTGAACTAATATTTTGTGATTTTCAACTTTGGGACATGATTTTGTTGCATCTACTTTATTTCTTTCAAATATTTCATATATCATTTAGATGTTTTTATTGTAAGATACAATATTGCCATTATTATCCTGCAAAAACCCTTAATTTTTCGTTTACGCAATTCTGTCTCCGTGAGGCTTACGTCTCAGACCGCCTCGAGGCTTACGCCTCGCCTCACGGACAAAAACCGCCTCGAGGCGCAGTTACACAATTTTAAACCTTGATAGTAAGTAATAAAGGCTCATAAAAAATCAACCTACCCTCTTATCCTCCCAACCATATCTGTCTAAAGGCTCATAAAATATTTAATAAAATTTTATAAATAAAATTTACTGCTTATGTGTGCGTGTGTTATGCGTGCGTTATGCGTACTCTATGCGTTCGTTGTGCGCCATCTGTGCGTTCATAATGTGTATTTTATGAGTTTGTTATGCGTATTATGCTTAATGTATGCGTATTATCATTTAATATGTAATTTTTTACTCAAACCAATGTAAATAACATTTATACACAGAATTGAAAGATATATTCTTTAGTGGTTACATTATGAGTTACACTTTTCTTCAAGTGGTCTCGTATTTATAGTAGAAATATGAATGTTGAGCAATAGTAAATAATAAAGGCTCATAAAAAATCAACCTACCCTCTTATCCTCCCAACCATATCTGTCTAAAGGCTCATAAAATATTTAATATAATTTTATAAATAAAATTTACTGCTTATGTGTGCGTGTGTTATGCGTGCGTTATGCGTACTCTATGCGTTCGTTGTGCGTCATTTGTGCGTTCGTAATGCGTATTTTATGAGTTCGTTGTGCGTACTATGCTTAACAAAATATAGTAGTTACATCATGGGTTTAACAAAATATAGTCTTCAGAAATAAATATTTATACACAGAATCAGAATGAAAAATATTTATACACAGAAACATTTATACACATAATGAAAAACTGTTATTTTGGCAACGTTTTACAAAATATTTCATATGCAAGTTCTGCCCTATACTTTGGCATGTCTCCTTGCCAATTTGTACTATCAGTCCAATCAGTGTTACCTTCAAGACATATTCTTTCCATATATTTACAAACATATATTCCACAATCAAAAGAGTTCTGCTGTTTTGATATACCTTTAATGATAGAAAGCTTTCATTTTCTGATATCACTATCAAACGCTCCTTTCGTGTCAGAATATAGGGCTTTAAGCTGAAATATACGTAGAGCAATGATTAGTTATGTAAATTTTTTAAAAATTTAAGAGTTCATATTCATCTAAGTATCTAACAGACTAACACTTACGATTTTTGGAACAACAAGCCTATGCCCTTTGACGCGGTGGTCCAATGAGTCATAAAATTTTCACTTTTGTTCTTTCAGCAAACCAGCCAGAAGGGTAATGTGATTGAATCAATGATTGGTTGTAATAAAATATTGTTTGAAGTAACAGAAAGCACGGTTATATGGTCGATTTACAATTTGGATAATTTTTCCCTTCCTTTGTTATTCTGCAAGTGTAAGTAGTAAATGTAAGAACTAAGAATGGATACTAAGTTACTAATCCAATAGTTAAACTGATAAATTGAATACTAAGTTACTAATCCAATAGATTGGAGAGATGTATAAAAATTTATGGTACTTGTCTGGCATAAGGTTACACTTCTCATCTAAAGATAGGCAAAAATATCTATATGTTCATTGCCTAAATAACTGTCGCTTAATAACTCATCAATCTTAGATCTGGAAATAAGAATGTTAATAACAAACAAGATACTATCATCCCTGCAAAAAAAAAAAATATTAAATACGCATTTCATACGCATATCACACGCATAACACGCATAACACGCATATCATACGCATACCACACGCATATCACAAGCATAACTCACACATATCATACGCATACCACACGCATATCATACGCATACAGATCTACAAACAAAAATAAAGTTGCAATTTTTTACCTTTTAGAGAACTTTTTCAAACATTCTAGCACAAAATTTCTCTTCTCAGAAGTCAAACACAGAAGACCTTTGTAATTTTCTATTTCATCTGCATGAACATAAGTTACATGTTTTATTTGAATGTTATCTACTGATATTTGTTCATTTGGATTTGTATATGGAATAAGTTGCATTTATGCTGGGACTGGCTTATTTGTTGGGATTGGATCTTTTGGTGAGATTGGCTCATTTGGTTCATTGAGGCTGTGGGGTGAGATATCTGATCTCTCTCTTATTGGAAGATAAAGAGTAGCTAACAGATCTTTTCTGAGGAACTACTTTGTTCTGATCAATGTAATTATTGAGCTTGACTTCAATAACTCCAACTCTCTCAGTAAGATCTTCAAACTTTGTGCTCAGCCTGTCTTCAAATTCTCGAAAAAGTTTTGTGCATGTTTCATGGTAGGATTTTATTATTGTTTCTTGTAGAGACAGAAGTGCTTCAACAGAAAAACTTAAATGTGGTTGCTGAGGAGATTGGTGGGGGTCTTGCTGAGGAGGTGGGGTATGATGGGGAGATTTGGGGGGGGGTTGTTTTGATGGGTGGATATGTCATGATGGAAATCAGGGGATGTAGGGCTGTTTGGTGGATATTTTTCAACATTAATCATATCCATTTCAGCCTGGAAAATTGCCTGTAGGACATTACAAATATGACTTTTCCTTATATTAGCAAATAAGTTAGTGATCACCTCTGTAGTATATACAATATCATCGGTCCATAAAAAAAAACGGGGCCTTTTGTCAGCATACATAGGAGCATGAATAGTAGTATGCTCCAGGAACCAAATCTGCATAAGATGAAAGAAAATTTTAGCACTCACATTGAGCCAATAAAATTTTGAATGAATTTAACAGTTAGCACTTAGCACTCACAATTAGCAGAGGTACAAAACCGTTGATGTAACTTGCTGGCTTTTTATTTGAAATCTTGGAGGATGCCTTATTAAACTCTCTAACTAAAAACTCCATAATTGAACTAGCCCAGTTTATTGACAAAAAATCATCTGAATTATTTGCTATTCTTTGAATCAACCGAGGGGTTTTGAAGTTGTTAAGTTGAAACAATAAATTTGAACATAAATACATGATAAACGTTTTTAACATAGTCTCCGGGGGGGTTTTCTTGTTCAACTCCATCATATCATTTCTTATTTCCGTTGATGTAACTGAAGTATGTGCTAAGGAATGCCAGAATATTTCTTCTCCTTTATTTGGCTGACCAGTAAGAAGGACCACTTCATCAACAATGAATGGAATGGGTTGACCTTTTATAACAAAACATTGTTTTGAAATGTCCCACCTTGAGATCAGCTCATAAATAAGAGGGATATTTTGCTCAAACCCAGAAAATTCCAAAACTGTATCATCTTTAAATGTTTCAATGTGTCCTCGACTTCAGGAGTAATTTGCTGAGCAAAGTTATCACAGATTGTTCGAAACGAAGAAACATAGCATCTATAGGTAATTGGACGAACATATATCTGAAAATTGTAAAAAATTATAGATTAAAAATAAGTAAATGAGATACGCACAAAAAACACACAACATACGCAGACTATAAGCAACGGTCACGCACAGTGTACGCATACTACACGCATATATTACGCACATCACACGCACAGTACATGAAACATACAGCAAATTATACGCACGCATAAAGTACGCACAATATAAGTATGGAGTAAGCAACGTGCACGCATAGAGTACGCACAAAAGACGCATTGCGTACGCACAACCTACGCATATTTACTCGATGTTTAAAATTTGGTTAGGTTTTATGTTTCAAATTTCAACATAAATTTATCATAAACTCTGAATATAGAGAAAACACGATGGCATCACAGTATCAAACATTTAAAAAGTTCAGAGAAGCCATGCATACGCATAGAATAAGCATAAAATCGGAAGATCTTCAGAGCCTTGAACGCCAACGCATAGCATAACCATAAAATACGCATTACAAAACAGAAAACATAGCATTAAGTTATCTTTTTCTTTGGGGGTGACGCCATCTTAGAAGAAACTGAGTGAAGAATGCTTGAAATTCCTCCGGGTGAATGCTTGAAAGTTCGAAAGTTTACTGTAACTTGAAAATCAAAACGTCGACTTCGCCATTCGACCTTTACAAGGGATTAAATGTTGATGCCACGTCGACATTTCACTAGGCGCGTCACGTCGGCAACTGGGGGTCCGAACTGAAAAAAAAAAATTAGGTTAAGTTTTAAAAAGGCGACGCCTTAAATAAATGAGGCGAGGCCCGCCTTTTGGCGCGCCTCAGTAAACTTGAGGCGTAAGCCTCATAAACTAAACTTATTGCATAGGCTTTGAGGCTTAATTGGACAAAATTGCGCTGAGGCGCGCCTTTTATTGCGCAATTTTAAACGTTGACCGCAACTCCATCTCCTATACTCCGACCCTTGAGTCGCTGACCCCGTAAAACCCAAACTCCTCCAAGCTGAAGTCACTGCCGATCTCCTATCCAAACTCCACCGAAGCCTCATCTCGTCAACCTCGCTCCATCTTTCTCGACCCCCATCTGATTCTTCCGATCCAGTGAGATCCAGGGAGAGAGAGAGAGAGAGAGAGAGAGAGAGAGAGAGAGAGAGAGAGAAACTTCTCTTACCTAACCAAGGGCCGAACTCCTTGCCTCCTTCGACGCTCTCCCATCTTGTCGAATAGGAAGTTACGACATTTTAATCGGAAGCAATAAAGGGGAGCTTGCCGGCTGTGAAGGTAACTTTCTCCCTTTCGCGTAGTTTCAGCCAAATCGCATAAATCCCCAAACCAGAGCAGAGATGGGAGGGGAGTTTTATTTATTATTATTATTATTTAATATAATTAATTATAATTAAATTAGGTTTAATTATAATTAATTATGTTAATTTTTAATTAATTATAATTAATTATAATTTAATTATTTTTAATTATAATTAATTAATAATGATTATAATTAATTAAATTTATTTATAGTTAATTAAATTTAATTAAAATTAATTATTATTGATGATAATTAATTAAGTTAATTTTAAATTAACTTTTTAAATTATGATTAATCAATATTAATTATAATTAATAAAAAAAGATTCCCTTGCCTCGATCTACATGCCAATCCCACGAAGGTACGAATTTTCCTAAACTTAGATTCTTGCCCTCAAAGTTCACGACGCACCGAAAAATCGCATATATACGCCTTTATTATGCGTGGTGGGATGGTACCTCGGTAGACGCCTACGATGAGACGGATAATCACCTAAAAGCCCCATTTCAAAGTTCGTGGCGCACTAGAAAATCGCCTATACACGCCTTTATTGTGCGTGGTGGGATGGGACCCCGATGCGGCGCCTACGTCGAAATGGGATTATTCATAAGTACCCTTGAGCAAGGGAAAATCAAACTGTCTTTTTAAACATGTAATGTAAATGATCCCATACATGCCTTTATTGCACGTGGTGGGAGTGAAGTTCATGGCCGCGGTGTCCTCGTCCGAGGACACCTACCGTATATGCCTTTATTACGCGTGGTGGTAAGGCTCAGTCTCTCGTAGTTTTCCCTTAAACGGGAGAGACGTCAGGAGGCTGTCGGAATTTCAGGTGAACATAAGATCGTACCTGGACTTGATTGAGCTCAAAAGACTTGTGATCTCGGGCTTGAACCAAATGGACCTAAATAAACTTAAACTCAAATGAATTTGAAAAATATAAGACTTGAATTTGATTGAACTCAAAGGACCGCAGGGGACTTGACTTGAACAATTTGAGCAATGACTTGATCTTGCTAGTTGAACACTTGGACTTGATTTGGACTAAAATGGCATTAACTTGAACTTGGACTTAAATTCAAAAGAAATAAATACGGAGAACTTTGAACTACACTTGAACTCAATTTGAAAATAAAATGAATTAAACAAGACCACTTGAACTTGTACTCTGGACTCGAACATTAACGGCTTGAACAATTTGAATTCAAGCGAGTACTTGAATTTGACTACAGGGGACATAGAATTGAGCTTGTATATTGAGCTTTTGAACTTGATTTGAACTGGAATTCAAAGGACTCAGACTTGGGTCTGATTTGAACATCATTGCCCCCTCACATTCGATACCAATCAAACTACAACACTTTTTACGGATGTTTTCAATGAAGCATACAGCGAATGCAAATTCCCAATAGTGTCAACAATCATCCGATCGAAGATAAATACGTATATCCCTTGCAACTGAAAGATGGTTGATTATTACATCAAGTGCAAATGCCTACGAATATGAAATGATCACATCAAAGCATAAATCCCTTTACAAATAACTGTGGGGTACATACAAGTATGCATGAATGATAGTGGTATGCATCCAAATGAATATCAAGACAAGGATGATTGATGCATGTATCAATCATACAAACAAGAGTATTGCCCTTTTATTGCCTTGAAAGATAACAAGGAACCTATCTTCAAATGTGGATTGGTAAGATAATCTGCAATACTCCTACAACCACCCATGGAGAACAAATATGCAAGTCCCTGTATGCAAAAGGGGAGTAATTGAAGAAAAAATGTCCCTACAAACAAATACAATCGTCAAACCACCTGAGATAGGTGAAAGGTGGATATAATGTAGGAACAATGGCTCTTCTACGAATATCTCCAGGAGGTCGTGGCGGATACAGTGGTCCCCCGCAAATATACACGAGCCGCTTGTGGATAACAATAATGGGTATATCGTAAGCACAGCGAACCACTGTGGACACAAGTACAAGTATCACCTATAACAGCGGTGATTTAGATTTGTGAGTACGTCGGGTATGAAGATAACTCGATGTACGAAAAATGACACCTTCATTTAGAATGGAAGAGATGTTTGAGCAAATTTGATTAAACTTCATGGTGTTCCAAAACCTCTTATTGATTCTATACTTAGGAAGAAAACAGTTCCGATATCCACAAACCCCAGAAATGACAAATCTTTGAAGGAGTTCCTTTCAAGTCATTAATCACGAATTTCAAGGACCTCCCGGTGAATGAGAAAAGGGAGTCTGTATCAAAACAATGAAATATCTTGTGAGATTCAGGTGATAACGCTACGATTTATATTTATCCAAAAGTAGGAGATTCGTTAGTGCAACACAATCTACCTGTACAACTCATGCAAGAAGTGCACGACAGTCTACCTGTATAAAGCAACGAACAATTCAATTCAGATGCTCCTACGCC
Source organism: Dendrobium huoshanense (assembly GCA_016618105.1). Taxonomy (NCBI): domain Eukaryota; kingdom Viridiplantae; phylum Streptophyta; class Magnoliopsida; order Asparagales; family Orchidaceae; genus Dendrobium; species Dendrobium huoshanense. Next base: position 32,256,383 of record CM028347.1, read on the forward strand.
ATGTCACCGGATCTGCAACCTTTGTACAAGCAGAAAGAAGGCATCAACAAAGTTTGAAATAAATACCCCCCGCATATGCATCATAATTTGTATGCACATAGTTACATAAAAAGGGGAGGGTATACAATTACCAAACCTGCATGGGCCCTGGCAAGCATGTTGTATGAACACACGTGACGTTTAGAGATGCTGCACGGGTCAATAAATTTGAACCCGATCATCCTAAGAGGGTAAATAGGAGTCGACATGGTTCAACAAATAATTATAAAATGCCCTCAAACATTCGCATGGGCTCCGATGAGCATGTTATAAGTATACACGTGATGTATAGGGATGCTGCGTGGATCAATAAGTGAATTCAAGTCCGAACTCGATTCTTCTAGGCGGATCAATAGGAGTCGACAAGATTCAAACCTTCAAAACAAATACATGGTTGTGACGATTGATGTATTTGTTTTAATACATTCATATTAGATCTTCAAGACCTATATTTAACAGAATTCAATAATAAAGGCATAAAACTTACGAAATCTGATCCTCATAAACATGTAAATATGAGTTGACAGAGTTCGAACCATCGGATAAATATGCGGTCATGAAGTTGACCGGAATATTTATTTTATACATTCATATTAGGCCTTCAATGCCTTTAATAATTGAGAATTCACTAACAAAGGCATAAAGCCCGAGAAATCCGATCCTGAGTTGATAAGGTTCATCTATAAAATACAAATATTTTCAAATGAAAAATGACCCCATATTCATCACCCTGATGATGGTCGCGTTGATAGAAAATCTTAACCGAATGGGTTAATTCCAATATTTCAAAATGTCATTCCAAATACCCAAAATTCAAAATCCCAAAGATTATCCAAAATTAAAAAAATATACTTAAAATTGAAATAATCCATCAAAACATTTAAAGCAAAATTCATCCACCCTCCGCAATAGTTTGTCGAGGTGGACATTAAAATTTACTTCAGCTCACATAGAGCTAATGCTTAGTCAAAAATATTACTAGGATTCATTCTCAAACAATCTTCTGCCAATAAGGACGTGCATGTCCTCTAACCGGCTATTTTGTCGCCAAATGACACCGCAGGATAAACGGTTATGACTCGGGGCCCTCTGAACCGAATGGTTTTGCCGCCAAATGACACCACAAAATACCGGTTATGGCCAGAGTCAATATGCTCCTTAGTGGCATCAAATCCTTGAGATATGAATTAATAGAATATGATCAATAGGGCACAAAGCCCTTTGTTAGCTAAGGTGAATTCAAATTTGTCCCCTTTAACAAACACTCACCCAGGTCTACAAGGTCCCCTTAGACAAAGCAACCCATGACTGTTAACAAGGATCCTTCTGTCAGGTTGGGTCGACTACCTCCTCTGATTAAGTAAACCAGGGACCATGATGGCCCGGGATGATGGAATCATGGGATCTTGATCGAGTACATCATCCATTCCTCCACCATCCACTTTAAGTGTAAAATGGTAAAATTTTCAATTTTAAATATCCCAATCCAAATCTTCAAATTCCCAAATTTAAATTCATGCTGCTACTATATGCTAGATAACACATATTCTCTACGTATCTGATTGACGATTAGCCTTAATCGAAAGTTCTCTCTTGTGACCGGGAGGGGTAATTAACTATAGGGACTTGCACCTATAGGAGACCAGAACTAAGATCATAAAGTCCTCGCAAAATGAGGGCGAAATCTCTGGGTAGTGTCTTATCTACAAACCCATCTGCCTTCCAAAATTTACCCTAGAACTTATTCCGTTAAAACTCCATCGCCAAAGAAAAAATAGTGCGTGCGGAGGCCTGGGCCGAATTTTTTGAGCCCACATATTTCTAGCGACTCCGCTGGGGATTAATTTCTCTTTCCATCATTGCCTAGTCATCTAAAGCTATAGTAGCAGTAATATATATATATATATATATATATATAATGCTAATATTGAGCTCTATACAATGAACATCAGGACGTGTCACTTGGTCCTTTTATCAAAAAAAAATCACTGAAAGATCCCAATAGAGGTTAAAACAACAATCTATTATATTGGTAGAGCAAAAAAAGAGTCAAGATATATACGGTGAGCATCGGGGTATGACACTTGGACGCATATCTAAGAATCCACCGCCAAAAGGTCCCGACATAAGGGAAAATAAATATGGAGAGCAACATCTTAAGAGGAAAAATATATGCAAAAGATTGGTGTGACATCTAGTGTGTACCCACAGAGATCCTCTATTAAAGAAATTCATCAAAAGTGAGCCCCAAATATGACCCATACAGATAATATTCTTGATGGTTGACACCTCGGAGAATTCTCCAAGAAATCCTATCGCTTTTCAGCTTATCCTCTTAGACTGAAGAGGACCCTCATCAAACATTCATTCGCTTTCTTCTACCAGAAGACCAAGTGGTTGAAATGAAAGAGTTTCTCTGTGAATACAGGGATTGCTTTGCTGGACATATGTTGAGATGCACAGTTTATCCCCTGATGTGTCAGTTCATAAGTTAGCCATCAAGCATGAAGCGGTGTCCGTCAAACAAGCTCCAAAGAGAATAAGATTGGAGATTGAAGAACAGGTGATTGCATAAATAAAGAAGCTTATAGATGCGGGCTTCATCCGAGAGAAAAAATATGCCGATTGGATCGCCAATATTGTCCATGTCAAAAAGAAGAATGGACAGATTTGTATCTGTATCGACTTTTGGGACCTCAACAAGGCGTGTCCAAAAGATGATTTTTCGTTCCCTGTATCCGAACTTTTGGTGGACAACACGTCCAACTATGACATGTTCTCCTTCATGGATGGATCATCAGGATACAATCAAATTAAGATGGCGCCTCAGGATGAAAAGCACACGTCGTTCAGAACGCCCATCGACATTTTTTGCTATACGGTAATGTCGTTTGGCCTGAAGAATGCTGGTGTCACCTATCAACGGGCAATAACTCGTATTTTTGATGAGCTAATACATCAAAAGGTTGAGTACTACATAGAAGACCTAGTTATCAAGAGCATGGATCGAAGAGATCTCCTAGATTACTTGAGGATTGTATTTGAAAGGATCAGAAAGTTTGATCTGAAGATGAACTCTCTCAAGTGTGGTTTTGGGATTTCCTCCGATAAATTCTTGGTGTACGGTGTTCATCATCGAGGAATCAAGATCGACCCTAAAAAAATTAAGGCGATCACGGAGATGCCACCACCAAGGAACTTTCGAAAGCTTCGCTCACTTCAAGGACTATTGGCTTTCATTCGGTGATTCATATCGAATTTATCGGGTAGGTGCCAGCAATTTTCAAATTTAATGAAGAAAGATGTTCGTTTCAAGTGGGACGCAGAGTGTTAGGAAGCATTTGACGGCATCAAAAGATATCTGTTGAATCCGCCCATTCTCGCAGCGCCAATTTCGTGGAAGCATCTTATACTATACACGACAGCACTAGAAGTCTCTCGGAGCATTATTGGTCCAAAATAATGAAGAAGGCAAATAAAATGCGCTCTATTACATCAGTCGGAGGTTGATTGGAACAGAAAGCCGCTATTCCCCAATTGAGAAGCATTGCCTTGTGTTGATTTTTGCAGTTCAGAAACTTCGCAACTATATGCTCTCTCATAAAGTTACTTTGATATCAAAGATCGACTCGCTGAAGTTCTTGATGATAAGACCAGCGTTGATAGGTCGCTTAGCCAGGTGGGCAGTATTATTACCACAATTTGATATCACTTACATGCCACAAAATGCGATGAAAGGTCAAGCCTTGACAGATTTCCTCGCCGCACATCCTATCCCAGCAGACTCTCCACTTAACGATGATTTGCCTTATGAGCAAATCATGCAGGTCAAGGAAAAGGACAAATCATAATTTTTGGAGATGTATTTTGAGGGGGCTTCCTCGATTAAGCCTGCCCGACCACTAAATATTGCAAGGGCCCGAGCCGGCATTGGTCTAATTTTCATAGCACCTGAGGGAGATATAATGAGATTTTCATTCAGTTTGACCGAATCTCGGACCAACAATGAAGCCGAATATGAATCTTTAATAGCAGGACTGGAGATTGCAATCGATGTCAGAATCCAAAATCTCCAAATCTTTGGTTATTCTCAACTTGTGATAAATCAGGTCCTTGACATTTATAATATTGGCAAACTGGAATTGGCTCACTACCACCGGCGGACCCTTGAGCTTTTGAAGCAGGTGCCAAATGTTGAAATAGTTAAAATTCCCCAATATCAGAATGCCAAGGCAGATTGTTTAGCCAAATTAGCCAAGGAAATGACAAACACCAATGAGTAGAAGCCTATATTCATCGGAGTTTACAACCGTCAAATCTTAGAGCCCACTCTATTGTAATTCCCGAAGGCAAAGGAAATTTCAGATTCAAATCAGCAGGATGAAACCCCAGTTGACCCTCAACCTCTCCATCAGATCATTATGAAAAATTATCCAGAATGATATCTTGTGGCCAAGAGACGTAAAGCTAGTCAAGCTTTAGAATCGTGGTTGCATTGCTTAGATGTTGAATTAGAAGATGATTGGAGGTAATCTTTCATCGGCTATTTCAAAGAAAGTAAACTCTCGAGAGACAAATCTCTTACCACACAATTCGGAAGAGAGCATTACGATATGCGTTTGTCAACGATACGTTGTATCATCAGGCTTTCGATCAAATGTGACATAGATGCATAGAGACCAAGGAAGTTGATAAAATAGTAGCAGAAGTCCATGAATAACTTTGTGGTGCACATCAATCAAGTCCCAAAATGGCCGCTAAAATCAAGAGAATGAGTTATTATTGGCCTATAATGGTAAGGAATTATATTAACAATGGCAAGAGGTGCTACGAATGTCAGATTCACGGTGATGTTATACATCAACCTCTGAATCCACTGCACCCAACAGTAGCGTCCTGGCCGTTTAAATGTTGTGGCATAGATATAATTGGGCCAATAGATCCACCATCTTTAACAGGACACCGCTTTATTCTAGCAGTAATAGACTACTTTTCTTAGTGGACAAAAGTGGCTCCATTCAAAGAAGTCACATCCGATCATGTGATCAATTTCTTTACCCATAATATTGTATACAAATTTGGTATGCCACGCCACATAATCTCGGATAATGGTACAACATTCAAAAGTACAAAAATCTACAAATTTGTTGATCGGCACAAAATCAATTGGCGGTATTCATCCATAGAAAACCCGAGAGCGAATGGCTTGGCAGAGGCCTTCAATAAGACGCTGGTGAAATTGTTGAAAAAGATTCTTACCAAGAATAAAAGAGTACCATACGAAGATGGCAGAAGTGCTATGGGCATATCATATAACTTACAAGACGGCAACCAAAGCCACTCTTTATTCACTTGTGTTCGGAGTTGAAACAGTATTGCCACTAAAAGTTGAACTACCATCACTACGGATAGCAATTCAGAATGATCTCACTCAAGAACAAAATATGCGCCTAAGAATGGAAGAGCTCGACGCACTTGATCTACTCAGGTTACAAGCTTAACAAAACCTGAAAATCTACCGAGGAAGAATGACAAAATCCTTCAATCGTATGATGCATCCTCGGGCATTTTAAGGAGCATTGGTCCTGGTGCTGAGAACGCAAATCATCCCACACCGAAAAATTTGTGGCAAATTTATATTCAATTGGGAGGGCCCCCTTATCATCGAGAATGTATTTCAAGGAGGAGCTTATCAGTTGATCGATCTGAACGGTCAAAGGCCTATGACGCCTATCAACGGCCGACATTTAAAGAAGTATCATGCATGAAAATTTCATGTCTAATATACTTTACAATGAGCAAAATATGCATATTTATCAAAATGTGCTTATATTTATGTTTTGAAATTCTCTTGTATAACAAGAATGTATTTCAAAATCCCCTATCAGACTGAGGACATTTTTAATATTTATTCGGGTCAACATCGCGCCGTGTGCCGAGATCCCGAATAAATATTTAAATTCTCAAAATATAAAGCCTATTCAAAATCTCCCATTAGACAGAGGGCATTTTAAATATTTATTTGGGTCGACATCGTATTGCATACCAAGATCCCCGAATAAATATTTAAAACTATAAATACAAATATTCTTTTATGCCGAAGAATACAAATACTTCTTTTTCAAAGTATGTGCAGGTGATCATTCAAAAGTTTGAGGCACCACCTTCTCAAGCATACCAAGATTCAAAAGTCATGAAAGAGACTTTTATGGCTACACACTCTTACAAATTGAGCCGAGGAAGCTTGAAGTCTTTCAACATCCTGAAGCTTAAGGTTCGAATAGGTGTAAAAGGCTGGATCCAACACGCCCAAATATGATCGGATCGCTGGCAGCTCTGTCTTCTCAATACGCCATAAGAAAGGTCGCAATAGAGGAACCCCCACTTCGTCAACCTGTCAGTAAGGATTGTAGGAAAAACGAATGTCAATTTGACTCAACTAGTTCAAGTGATTGTAATCTACCAAATTCTTCTAATTGACTGGAAAATCAAAGTTCTGAAGAAAGAAAGAGTCGCGAATAACTATCAAATGCTTGTTAGCTCTAAATCTTCAACCATAAATGATGACTCCAAATCTACCACAACTTTCAGTAAAATCAGTATTATGAAGCACATTTCTCATAGCTCAAGTCTGAAGTCTGAATGAGTGTAAGAGGTCGGATACAACAAGCTCAAATATGCCCGAATCACTGACAGCTCCATCTACTCAACAAGCCATAAGAAAGACCGTAGTAGAGGAACTCTCATCTCAGCAACTCGAGGACGAAAAGCTATCAAATCCTAGCTCTCATAATCTGATGAAATCAAGTGACTCAGATTAAAGTCTCCTCAAGTGGTTAAGGATCAAGATACTACCTATATTTGGTACTATCAATCAAGTCAAAAACCTGCAAATCCTTCAATAAATTCATAAAGAATCAAGCGAGGATCGAATGAACTTTTCTTCAACAAGTCCATCAAAGCACGAAGCAAAGGACCGAAGAAACTATCCTAAAGTTCACAAGAAGCTCAAGGCTGAACTAAGAGGATTCTGTCATCAACAAGTCCGTTATGCACAAAGCTCTAGACCGATGACTTTTCGCCATTGACCTAATATGGACCTAAAAGGTTTAGGTCACCGGCATCTACTCCTTCATCAAGCCCGCTAAAGCAAGAAGCATAGGGCCGAAGGACCATAAATCTCCTGACAAATCACTATTGATAAATCAGATAATTCTCCATCAATGTCCGCACCATAAAGAACAGGGCAAAAGGAATCAAAATTTTAGGATTTAAGTTAAATCTACAAAAAGAAGCATCCTAAATGACATCTACAAATGTCCCTATAGATTGGAGGTATTTTAAATATTTATTCGGGTCGACATCATGCTGTATGTTGAGATCCCCAAATAAATATTTAAAATTATGCCAAAATACAACAAAAAATGAAAGATCCTCTGAAAACTGAGTGTGCTATCAACAAAAAGTGATTGTATAGAAGAAATATCACATCCCTACATGATAGTGGAAAAGAAAAATGTCAAGCAGATACAAAAATACTAAAAACAAAGGTGATAGTGGTGCAAAAGCAGAGCAAGAGGTGATAATGCTATCGACTAGCATCAATTTACAGAGCAATGCTCTAGGGACCTGAGTATGATGTACTCTATCACTATCCCATGAATCTCTACTTGACTAAGAGCAAATATATCAACTATACTGAAGATTACAAATACATCTAAAGATCCACAAAGGCACAAAGATGAACTCTTGGAGATCTATAAAATGAAAATCTTAATATGACACCAAAACAAAATTTTGGAGATCCACTAAATGAAAACTCTAGTGTGACATCTAGAGCAAATACCTAGAGATCCATAGAGTCAATCAACATACAACAAACATGTTTTGCTCTAGACGTAAACTATATTTGTTGGGGGGCATTTGTTGACCTCCATGTTATACCCAAAGAACAAAAAAAGGAGACTTAAAACCACACATCTTACCCATCGGATCCTCAAAATCCTATTGAAATTGCGTCGTTCGCGTCACTTCATGCAAAAATTGCATCTCACCTCGATCATCGCTTGGTTTGCGTCAATAAAATGAGGAGAAGAGCCCTCAGCTCAGCGCTTCCCCCGTCATTGCTTCCATTCTCCTCCCACACGATCGCAAACCTAACCCCTCTCTTCTCCCAACACAAACCCCGCTAGTAACCGCAACTCCATCTCCTTTACTCCGACCCTTGAGTCGTTGACCATGTAAAACCCAAACTCCTCCAAGCTGAAGTCACTGCCGATCTCCGATCCGAACTCCACCGAAGCCTCATCTCGTCAACCTCGCTCCATCTTTCCTGACCCCCATCCGATTCTTCCGATCAAAAGAGGAAGAGAGAGAGAGAGAGAGAGAGAGAGAGAGAGAGAGAGAGAGAGAGAGAGAGAGAGAGAGAGAGAGAGAGAGAGAGAGAGAAACTTCTCTTACCTAACCAAGGTTCAAACTCCCTTGCCTCCTTCGACGCTCTCCCTTCCTATCGAATAGGAAGTTACGACATTTTAATCGGAAGTAATAATGGGGAGCTCGCCAGCTGTGAAGGTAGCTCTCTCCCTTTCACGCGTAGTTTCAGCCAAATTGCGTAAATCCCCAAACCAGAGCAGAGAGGGGGAGGTGAGTTTTATTTATTTATTATTATTATTATTTAATATAATTAATTATAATTACATTAGATTTAATTATAATTAATTATGTTAATTTTTAATTAAAATTAATTAATTATAATTAATTAAATTAAATATAATTTAATTATTTTTTATTATAATTAATTAATAATGATTATAATTAATTAATAATGATTATAATTAATTAAATGTAATTATAGCTAATTAAATTTAATAAAAAATAATTATTTTAATTAATTATTATTGATGATAATTAATTAAAATTAATTATTTTAAATTAATTATAATTAATAAAAAAAGATTCCCTTGCCTTGATCTATACGCCAACCCCATGAAGGTAGAATTTTCCTACACTTAGATTCTCGCCCTCGAAGTTCGCCACACACCAGAAAACTGTATATACCGCCTTTATTGTCCGTTTTGGGATGTGACCTCGATGCGACGCCTACGACGAGACAAGTATTCACCTAAAAGCCTCATTTCAAAGTTTGTGGCGCACCGAAAAATCGCCTAAACACGCCTTTATTGCGCGTGGTGGAATTGGACCCCGGTTCAGCGCCTACGTCGCAACGGGGTTATTTATAAGTACCCTTGAGCGAGGGAAAAGCAAACTGTCTTTTTAAACAGGTACTGTCAAAGACCCCATACACGCCTTTATTGCGCTTGATGGGGTGAAGTTGACGGCCGCGGTGTCCTCGTTGGAGGACACCTATCGTACACACATTTATTGCGTGTGGTGGGAAGGCCCAGTCTCTCGTAGTTTTCCTCTAAACGGGGGAGACGTCAGGAGGCTGTCGGAATTTCAGGTGAACATAAGATCGTACCTGGATTTGATTGAGCTCAAAAGACAACGAGGACTTGTGATCTCAGACTTGAACTAAATGGACCTAAATAAACTTAAACTCAAATGAATTTGAAAAATATAAGACTTGAATTTGATTGAACTCAAAAGACTGCAGGGGACTTGACTTGAACAATTTGAGGAAGGACTTGAGCTTACTAATTGAACACTTGGACTTGATTTGGACCAAAATGGCATTAACTTGAACTTGGACTTAAATTCAAAAGAAATAAATACGGAGAACTTTGAACTACACTTGAACTCAATTTGAAAATAAAATGAATTAAACAAGACCACTTGAACTTGTACTCTGGAAACATTAACGGCTTGAACAATTTGAACTCAAGCGAGTACTTGAATTTGACTACAGGGGACATAGAATTGAGCTTGCACATTGAGCTTTTGAACTTGATTTGAACTGGACTTCAAAGGACTCAGACTTGGGTCTGATTTGAACATCATTGCCCCCTCACATTCGATACCAATCAAACTACAACACTTTTTACGGATGTTTTCAATGAAGCATACAACGAATGCAAATGCCCAATAGTGTCAACAATCATCCGATCGAAGATAAATACATATATCCCTTGCAACTGAAAGGCAGTTGATTAGCACATCAAGTGCAAATGCCTACGAATATGTAATGATCACATCAAAGCATAAATCCCTTTACAAATAATTGTAGGGTACATACGAGTATGCATGAATGATAGTGATATGCATCCAAATGAATATCAAGACAAGGATGATTGATGCATGCATCAATCATACAAACAAGAGTATTGCCCTTTTTTTGCCTTGAAAGACAACAAGGAACCTATCTTCAAATGTGGATTTGTAAGATAATGTGCAATACTCCTACAACCACCCTAGGAGCACAAATATGCAAGTCCCTGTAGGCAAAAGGGGAGTAATTGAAGAAAAAATGTCCCTACAAACAAATACAATCGTCGAACCACCTGAGATTGGCGAAAGGTGGATATGATGTAGGAACACTGGCTCTTCTACGAATATCTCCCGGAGGTCGTGGCTGATACAGCGGTCCCCCGCAAATGTGCACGAGCTGCTTGTGGATAACAACAGTGGGTATATCGTAAGCATAGCGAACCAATGTGGACACAAGTACAAGTATCATCTACAACAGTAGTGATTTAGATTTGTGAGTACGTCGGGTATGAAGATAACTCGACGTACGAAAAATGATACCTCCTGATATAATGGAAGAGATGTTTGAGAAAATTTGAACTAAACTTCCTGGTGTTCCAAAACCTCTTCTTGATTCTATACTTAGGAAGAAAACAGTTCCGGCATCCACAAACATCGGAAATGACAAATCTTTGAAGGAGTTCCTTTCAAGTCATCAATCATGAAATTTCAAGGACCTCCCAGTGAATGAGAAAAGAGAATCTGTATCAAAATAATGAAATATCTTGTGAGATTCAGGTGACAATGCTACGATTTACCTATATCCAAAAGTAGAAGATTCGTTATTGCAATACAATCTACCTGTACATCTCATGCAAGCAGTGCACGACAGTCTACATGTATAAAGTAACGAACAATTCAATTCAGATGCTGCTATGCCAGGGCCATCGGATCTACAACCTTCGTACAAGCAGACATAAGGTGTCAACAAAGTTTGAAATAAATACCCCTGCACATGCGTCATAATTTGTATACACATAGGTACACAAAAAGGGGACGGGATATACAATTACCAATCCCGCATGGGCCCCGACGAGAGTGTTGTAGAAACACACGTGACGTCTAGGGATGCTGCGCAGGTCAATAAATTTGAACCCGATCGTCCTAAGAGGGTAAATAGGAGTCGACAAGGTTCAACAAATAATTATAAAATGCCCCCAAACATCCACATGGGCCCCGAAGAGCGTGTTATAAGTATGCACGTGACGTCTAGGGATGCTGCGTTGGTCAATAAGTGAATTCAAGTTCGAACCCGATTCTTCTATGCGGATCAATAGGAGTCGACAGGATTTGAACCTTCAAAACAAATACACGGTTGTGGCGAATGGTGTATTTATTTTAATACATTCACATTAGGTCTTCAAGACCTATATTTAACAGAATTCAATAATAAAGGCTAAAGCTTAATTAATCCGATCCTCCTAAACATGTAAATATGAGTTGACAGAGTTCGAACCATCGGATAAATATGCGGTCACGAAATTGACCGGAATATTTATTTTATACATTCATATTAGGCCTTCAATGCCTTTAACAATTAAGAATTCACTAACAAAGGCATAAAGGCCGAGAAATCCGATCCTGAGTTGATAAGGTTCATCTACAAAATATAAATATTTTCAAATGAAAATGACCCCATATTCACCACCCTAATGATGTCCACGTTGACAGAAAATCTCAACCGAATGGGTTAATTCCAATATTTCAAAATGTCATTCCAAATGCCCAAAATCCAAAATCCCAAAGATTATCCAAAATTTAAAAAAAAATTATTTAAAATTGAAATAATCAATCAAAACATTTAAAGCAAAATTCATCTACCCTCCGCAATAGTTTGCCAAGGTGGACAAATTAAAATTTATTTCAGCTCACATAGAGCTAATGCGTAGTCGAAAATATTACTAGCATCCATTCTCAAACAAATTTCCTGTCAATAAGGATGTGGTACGTGTCCTCTAGCCGACGGTTTTGCCGCCAAATGGCACCGCAAGATAAACGGTTATGACTCGGGGCCCTCTGAACCGAGTGGTTTTGTCGCCAAATGGCATCACAAAATACCAGTTATGGCTAGAGTCAATACGCTCCTTAGTGACATCAAATCCTTGAGATATGAATCAATAAGATATGATCGATAGGGCACAAAGCCCTCTGTTAGCTAAGATGAATTCAAATTTGTCCCCTTAGACAAACACTCACCCCAGGTCTACGAGGTCTCCTTGGACGAAGCAACCCATGACTGCCAACAAGGATCCTTCTGTCAGGTTGGGTCGACTACCTCCTATGACTAAGTAAACTAGGAATCATGATGGCCCGGGACAACGGAACCATGTGATCTTGATTGGGTCCATCATCTATTCCCCCACCATCCGCTTTATGTGCAAGATGGTGAAATTTTCAATTTTAAATATCCCAATCCAAAATCTTCAAATTCTCAAATCCATCTTCATGCTGCTACTATATGCTAGATAACATGTATTCTCTACGTATCTGATTGACAGGCTAGCCTTAATCAAAAGTTCTCTCAAATGACCGGGAGAGGTAATTAACTATAGGGGCTTGTGCCTATAGGAAACCAGAACTCATATCATAAAGTCCTCGCAAAATGAGGACGAAATCTCTGGGTAGTGTCTTATCTACAAACCCATCTGCCTTCCAAAATTTAGCTCGGAACTTATTCCGTTAAAACTCCCCCGAAGAAAAAAACAATCAATGGGCTGAGGTTGGGGCCGAATTTTTGGATCCCACAATTAATTAGATAAATTATTGTTTAGACGGCCTGGTATGGTTTCATCAAATTTGGTTAGGCAAATTTCAAGATTGATCATTTAGTTTACAATATTCATATGAACAGAATATTCATATGAGGAGTCATTTGCTATTTAAAGAAGAATTTCCATGATGTTTTTTTTTGCTAGAACCAGATTACCTGATGGTACTTGCGTTTCACTGAGGCTTTACACAGGACTACCCATGATTTGATCTTCTGCGGATTATTCCTCTTGTTATATTCCCAATTTGTTTGTTTTAGTTTAACTGCTATTGGCAGTATCTGCTGCACTTCCGTTATAGAAGAATGAACTAGCGGCTCTGTAGCTTTCTGAGAGAAGTTTTGGAAAAGGCTTTACTTGATTGATTTTAAGGCAAAAACCGAGGATTGAATTTTGGATATAGTTTGAACTTTAGTAGAGCTGATTTTATACTACTCACATCTACTAACGTAGGGATAAAAAAATTTGTAAATAGATATCGAGTATATAAGGAATAACATTTGGCTTAGATAAATTTCTCTTTCTCATTTTAATCTTGTGATTGTAAATTAGATGTGGTTTTTTTTTTTTTTAGTATTGTACAAGTATTTTACCTAATTCTAGGGGAGTCTTCCTCTTATACCTAAGTGAGATATGATTTTTTCTTACTTTAATATTTTTATTTCTTGATCTATTTCATTTGTATTACTTGTAACTTACCTTTTTAATATTCTTGATTTTGATAAAAAAGTGGCACGTTAGAAATCTAATTTATGGAAATAAATTCAATATGCCCTCTGATTTAATATCCAGCTATTGCTTAAATTTTCATATTATTTTTATTTTTATTATATTTTAATTTAAAATTTATGTACTGTTTGTTTATTCTTAAAAATTAAATCCTTGGCTTGATAGATTATTTGTGATGTCTAAATCTTTAGTTTTTCTTTGCATTGAAACATAAGATGCATCACATTAGCTGCATTAGAAAAATCCAATCCTTGAGCCGTCCTGTATCTTTTTTTGCAGTCTGACAAACGTAAGGAGGTCTTGTTGGCTAAGTTAGCAGTCGAGCAACAACGTAATCAAGAACTATCTAAGATTGTGAAAAATTTGCATCCTGGGCAAAAATCAGCTTGCATGGCAAGAACGCATTCATGCGTGAGAAGAGTACGCTTCCTCTTTTTTATCTGCTTTGGTCTCTTTATGCTCTTTCTTTTTTCAGCAAATGAATTTTATTTTTTCTGACTGACTTCTTCCCAGAGGAGCAAAGACAAGCTGAGCTTGTCGAAGCATTTAATGGAGGAGGCTGAGAAGCATATTGATGAATTCCTTTCTAATATTGAAGATGCAGATATATCATCCTTTGACGGTGATCGAAGTGATACAAGCTCAACAATTGGGGGAAATTCAAAGTGTAGGGATCCTGTAACATATAATACCATAGAAGAAATACATGCTAATCTAGTGAGCCCTGCTGCTTCTCCTGTTGACTCTGAAGGGATTCTACTCCCCTGGTTGCACTTGGAAACTAGTAACGAAGGTTCTTCCTCTCCTTGCAAAAACAACTCCAGCTTAACAATGAATACTGTGAGTATGTTAGTTTGCACATTATCAGGAATTAACCATCTGCTTGTTTATATTATTTAAATAATTAGTTGCTTTGAGTTGATTCCATTTTCTAATAGGACTGTTGGGTTATCCACAATGCACATAAATATAGGTACTGTTGTGTAGGATATCAGCTGCTTTAAAATTATAATCAAGGCAATTCTATGTGAATTAAAATGTTGGTTAGTAAAGAAGTCATTTTAAATGAGGTTAAGTGTGCTTAAAATGAGATTATTAAAATTGACATGATGAAATTAGAAAGGGTAGACTGAGTAATTATTTTGAAAGATTGCATTCAAGATAAGGTGTGTAAAATCAAATTTAGTTGGTTGAGCATGTATAATAAATGATAGAAGATTCATCAATTAGGTCAGTCGATTCAATCAATGTAAAAGAATTCAAAAAATAGTAGACTAAGGATAATATAGGTATTTTTTTCCAAAAAATTGTTTACACAAATTAAATCTAACATCTCGCGTAACTCAAGTAGAATGAACGAAGAGTTTATAAAGCTGACCACAAATAGCTATGATAAAGTTAATGATATGATGTAATAACTATGATTTGAATTGGCGAGGCTGAAATATCATGCTTTATTACAAACACAATTTCCTTGTGACTCATATTTTGTTTCTTTTATACTTTTAATTTTATTCCTATTTTTCAGGTATGTTTTTTAATCGATAACATTATATATCAAAGGTATGTTATATAAGAAAAACTCATAAAAGGCGGAGAAATATTATATTTTTTGCTAAGAAATATTGCTAGAAAAATTACAAGAAATTTGATTGCAATTAGTAACAAAGCTTTATCACCTCAAAATTATTACAATATGAAATTAGAAAGCACAAGAAATTTATTTATTAAAATATGACTGTGTAACTAGAGACCATGTAAACACAAAAAACTCTTTGAGTTCATTACACAATGTAGATGCAGTCATGATAGAACAAAAGCATTGACAAAAATGTACAATTAGTATAAAATGATAAAGGCAAATCAATATTATCCATTTGAATTAAATAAAACTCAGCAGTGACTTTCTAGCTGTTTAATGTTGAAAGGTTCAAGTTCAAACCTGTAAATCAGTCATTCCTATAAATGTTAACATAAAAAAAAAAAAAAATCATTATAAGATTCTATAAGATAATAAGCTCAATGAGGATAACAAGAGTATAAGCTATGATCATCGACACTTCTCCTAAAAGAAGCGTGCAGTATCCGACACGACACGCGTCCGACACTTCTCCGACACGTGTCGGACACGTCGAAAATGTGTCCAATTAAAAATTAAAAACAAATTGGACACGCGTGTCCGACACATATCTTAAATTTTTATGATTTTTTTTTTTAAATATAATTTCTTGTATGTAAAATTTTTACTTATTTAAAATATAAAACTAAATTTCTTATTTCTATTCCCAACATCAAATCAATCGCCCGCACTTAATACCCCTTTCATTGAATATTCTCATTTTCATTTCTCTTTAGCAATGAATGTATTTTCATCTTTTCTTTGGATGACGGATAAACAACATCGACGCCTGACTCTCAACATCCTAATATTAATCATTTTAAGCACAAATTCTAGTTAAATGACTTATTTTTTCTAAATTATTTTTAAAATTATACTTATTTAATATTTATAGACTATTTTTAAAATATAAAAATTATAATACCGTGTCCAACCCGTGTCAGTGTCCTATATTTTTAATAATTGACGTGTCGCGTGTCCGTGTCGTGTCGTATCCGTGTCGCCGTGTCCATGTCTATGCATCATAGAGTATAACTCTAATAATTTTGAAGTAAATAGAAGCCTATTAATTCTTTGAGTTACTTAGACACCAGCGTAGAAGGAAACAAAAATATAACAAAACACAGAAGAAATAACATAGAATGATGAGTCCCAAAATAAGTTTAGTTCTGTACTCATTATTGAACTTAGTATAGTTCTGCTGTTAAATAAAGCAGAAAATTGACAAGTTACATAATAGGTGAAAGACATAAATTGATAATTATATTTCAAACTGCATTGTAAATTATATGATTATTGCCTTCAGAGTTCTACCGCACTATACATAATGTTCATTTATTTTCCCAATGAGCTCATGTGCTAAAAGATTTGTCCTCAGATAAAAGTAATGAATTCATTGATGCTTATCCAATGATAACTGATATCATAGTAGGAATCAAAATTTAGCATCAGCACAATAACGTCTAGTCGAGTAGTGTGGCACATAGGTAAAATATCTATGAAATTAGACAAATAACAATAAACCAAGTATAAAATTTGTAAAAAAAAGATCTATGAGATCAGCATGATAGCAATCAAGCATTGGTATTTGCGAAATAAAGCAGATAAGCCTAAATCAAGTAGAATCTGTGAAATGAAATCGTGTGAAATAGTCCAGTAACTCTTTAAATCTTTCTTGGACAGAGTACAATAAAATCAGTAAGGCCGCAGTATCAATCATTCAACACAATAAGCCATGCATCAGTAATTGGCCTCCTTAGTCTCATTGATCCTACTCATCATTAAACAATATAAACCTTGTCATTGGGCATATTAAATAACACAACTATCAGCGTAGTAATGCAACCTCTGAACCACAATCGGAACCACTAGGACAAATAAGCGGTTGTCAAGAATGTTCAAAAAAAAAAAATTTCAAGTTGCCTCAAATTTTTTTGCGTTGAGGCATATGAAACTCAAAATAGATTTGAAATTGTATTGAACTATATTTCATTTCAAAACTCAACTCGAATCCAATTCAAATTGATTTCATTTCAAACTAAAATTCAAGCAATTTTCATGTTTCAATTATTTCTACCAGCCTTGACAGGATCCAAACAACTTCCAAGAGAGAAGTTTGTAAGATTGTTAAAATTGAAATTTATGCAAGTCGCTCTTAGTTTTGGAAATTCAAGTCAAACCTAAAAAAACTGGTTTTTTCTGTATTGAAGTGCTAAGCAACATTTTCATGAAAATATTTATGTATAAATGAATGGCTTTAGATTGAATGAGAAAATTCAGATAACTATATCTGATACAATGTCTCTTTGTTTCACTGTGCAAGTGTTAATAGCATTCAGTGAGTAAAACTTCGCCTTCCCGCATGAAAAAAAATAATACGCTCTATCATACATACTTTGAGCTTTGTTTAATAAAGTCTGCAACTTTATATTCCAGGAATCAAGCTTCATGTCAGTTGAAAGCGAGGATTTTACAAGAGAGCAGTTGAATGACAACCCTCATGGGTATAGAAGCTACTTTGCTGCTTCTAGAGACATTAGAGGGATTACATGTGGGAAGCTCGAGTCAGCTTCAGAACAATCTACTAGTAGTCCATGCAATTCATCATTCTTCATGGATGAACTAAATTATCAATCATTTAACGAAGACATTGTCATTGCAAAGGTATCTGCACAGGCAGAGAATAGAGTCGGGTAGCTTATTGATCTGTGGAAGATCTGTGTTATAGATCTTATTTGTCCTTGTTTTATGGCTCTCTTTGTACCAGAGGTAAAATTATCATTTATTTGTACTTCATTTTACATAATTTATGAAATCTAAAAGCATATACTCATTGGAAGAATATAAAGTAAACATTTAGATGGAACTATGAGTTTATGTTGCATTTTATTTATTTATTTTTAAAATATTCCTATGATGATGATCCTATTGAGAACTAATTGTATTGTCCAATGTGCTGATTATCATTTTGGATTTGGCTTATTGCAATTACTCTCATATAGGGCATTTTTCATTTAACATTGTTTTGTTAGTTGAGACATTGGTGGTGTTTTTAAGATCTTAGCTTGTGTGGTGTGTTAATTCTTTCAACACTATTGTTCACTTGAATAACTATTATAAGTTGAGTTTGTTGATTAGAGCTTGTGATAATTTGGTGATATAGGTTTCATTTGAGATAGCTTTTGATCATTGCTCGTATGTGAGGAATGATTCCTTGTTAGCAAGCAATGATTAAAGTTGGTGTTATGAAAATGGCTACATAATATAATTACCCGAACAATACGTAGATCAAAATCAATATAGCTAGTTAAATAGTGGATGAATTAGATTTGTAATTAATTTATAGTTAGAAACTTTGTGCTAGTTGTATATTATGGTCAAGTATAATAAGTGAGTTATAGTGAGATCCCTTATTAAGCTATTGAGTACTTTGATGAGTTGTTAAGGTCTTTAGATTAATATCCTTGATTGTTAGGCGGCATCGTAAGTCCCTCGAGCAAGTTTAGTAGTTCAATATTGAGGTTCGAATTAGAGTTATCTCTTAGTTGACTTGATATAATTTGATTTCGAGCTACTGTAAGTTTGTCAAGTTTCAAATTATGGACAACTCAAACATGTTCACAATGATTTATTGAACTTGATTCATGTTCTCATAATAACATAATTGATCCAACATAAATACTCATGTTTGAACCTCTGAACATTCAACAATTGTCAATACATAGAATAAAACTACCAAGCTTATCTCATAAACAATAATTTCATATTTCAATAAAAAAAATATAGAAGGAAATTCTATTAAAAAAAACTAAATAGATAGCATTGAAAGAAATTGACCATTAATGTTAAATTGTCAAAATAAAATGATTGCATAATTTTCTATCAATAATATAGATTGTCTTGTTCTCAAATAACATAAACCACCTTATTACAATTTCAATTACAATTATTACTCATCTCTTAAGCATTTTAAGAGGAATTTCCCTATAAATTTTACAATGTCATATCTCCCATCATCATTGCCTATTCAAACAAACAACCCAAAAGCCCCATATTCAACCGCCGGAATCACCGCCGCCTCTCATATACAGCCTCCGGCGGCGAATCCAATCCTCCCCTCCCCCACATCATACACAATATCAAACGTCTTCTGCTGCCAATTCCCAATAATCGTCGCCCCTCGCGCCGCCGCAAACGCCAAGCACGTCACCCCGCTATCCACATCAATCATCACATTGCTCCCCGGCAGCCTCACCACCGCTCCTCCGCCAAACACAAACGCTACTTCCGGCGTCGGCACCTCAGCTGCACTCCCTTTATAACACGTATCCAATATCGAATACGCCGGAGCCCGAGCCACCTTTGCCCCGATCGCCCTCACCACCGCTGCACTCACCGCACCATACACCTCCTCCGGCAGCCTCGTGATCACCGTCCCTGAATCAATGATCGACGGTGATTCTTCGGATACCGCGATGCTCTGCCTCGCCACTGCGATACTCGACAGTTTCAAAGAATAGAGACTCTCGTCAGCCGAACTCTTTGCCATGGGTGTGAAGACGAATTTGCCAGGATTGTAGCTGCCGAATGAGAGGTAGCCGGTGGCGGACGAGGAAGAAAGGCAGTATGAGAAGGAGCTACCGAATTTGGGGCTTAGTTGAGAGAAGAGAGAAATGCTGTTCTTGGCGAGGCCAATGATGCCGGCCGACTCTCCATACAGACCTTCATTGTCTTGGCCGCATCCGAAGATGAAATTGGGGATGGCTGCGACGCCACGGGAGAGCGAGAGGGTGTCTTGTGATAGGTAGCCGATGGAGAAGGAGGCGTCGCCGTAGCTGGCTTCGTAGATGCAGGTGCCGGAACTATCGCAGCCGGAGGGGTTGAGGGTGGCGGAGAGAGGGTGGAGCAGTAAGCGGCGGAGCACGGGATGGTGCGGTAGGTGGATGAGGCGGCCGGGTTGAAGATGGGGTCGAGTTGGCGGTGACAGTAGCGCTTGCAGGGGAGACATTGGAGCCAAGAAAGGGAGCTTCCGGTGTCGGTGACAACCGTGTAAGGTTTTGGTGGGGTGCCGACGTTGATGCGGGCGACGTAATTGCCGACGCCCAGGGCGGTGCCCTTGAAGAGAGGGACGGAGGCGGCGGAGGTGGTGACGCGGTGGAGGAGGGAGTTGACGCGGCTGGAATCGTGGTGGAGGATGTCGGAGAAGGGAAGGTCGCTGGAGAGGGGAGCCGGGGAGCAGGGGCTCTGAGGATGGTGAAGGGGGAGGCGGATGCAAGAGCAGTTGTGCTGCAGCTGCAGGTTGATGATGCCTGGATAGGGGAGAAACGTAGATGAGGAAATTTGGAAAAAAAAAACTTAATATTTTTTTTTTTTTTTTGGAAAAAATTAAGGGCAGAGCTCATCCTATTAAAAAGAAAGTGAACATGTAAAGTAAACAAAACAAAAGCAGTCACAAACAAAAACTGTGACCGCTCAAAAAGAAACCTATTAACTGTCTAGCCAGGACTCAGAGTAAGCGTATATCTTGAAACATAGTCAGATCTCCCTTGAAGTCTTCGGCAAAACCATATAATAAAACCATATCCATCATAAGGCAACGAAAGGCATCCCGAATAGCTAGCAACAAATACTTCTCGAATAGCAAGCAGCAAACCAATACGAATAGCAGCAGTTTGCCAATCAGGCAAGAAATCATCTATAAGTGTCTTTCTCCACAAAGTATGCAAGCAGGTAACCAACTCAATTCCAGGGAACTAACCAGCCCAAATGATACGTCGCAAAATACAACCACCACTGACATTAAACAACCCGGCTAAGAAAACAGAGCTAAGAATACCTCATGTTCAGCTTCTGAAGGATATTCATTCCATCTTTCCATCTTTTTATCCTGAGATAAATGACTTGAAGAGAGTGAGTAATGATAGCAGCATTGGAAGCTTGAGGAGAGTAGAGAAGAGAACTCTTGCTCAGATTAAGATGGTGCCAGAATAATTGGAAAAAATGCTAAGAATGTGCATCAAACACTCACAATTATGATTGTTAGCTTTGCCAAAAGTTAAAAGATCATCTGCATAGGTAAGGTGGGAAATGCGAAAGCTATCAAACTTGAATCCTTCAAAGCTATAATGATCATAAGATTCATCAATGAGACAAGGAAAGAGCAACCATAATGATGCAAAAAAATAAGGGCTATGGGGAACATCCTTGTCTGAGGCCGGAGGTGGAGCTAAAATAATCCTCAATAGGCCCATCTATGCAGATAGAGAAATGTGTGTCATTTATACAAGCTTTAATCCAGTTGATGAAAACTTGAGGGAAACCTTTTTGAGCCATGCGAGCAAATATGAAATCACGAGAAACAGTGTCGAAGGCTTTCCGGATATGTAATTTTGCACAAAAATATTTGTTTTTAAATTATATGTTGCACAGTCTAAGAATTTTAGCCGCCAAAATGGGGTTGTCAGTGGAGATTCTGTTGGAAATAAAGGCAGCTTGACTCTTATGTACAATCTCAGGCATAATAGGCTTCATACGAGTAGCAAGTATCTTAGCAATGATCTTGTGAAAGACATTATATAAAGCAATGGGTCTGAAGTCTTGAATGCTTTCAACATGGGTTTTCTTAGGAATGAGAGTTATGACAGCAGCTTTAGCACTTTTAGGGAGATAAAATTTGTTGAAGAAGGATCTGATAGCTTTGCAAACCAATGGGCTAGTGATATGCCAAGTTTTTTTTATAAAAGTCAAAGTTAAAACCATCGGGTCCAAGATCCGAGTTGGAACAACCAGTAGTAATAGCCGAATAAATCTCCTCTTTAGTGACAGGCATTAGCAAAGAACAAAGAGCATCATGAGGAACCACTTTACCAATAGGAATGTTGGAAAGATCATCAAGAATGGGAGCTGGAGAGTTGTATAACTCCTTAAAGTAAGATATTATTTTTAGAGTGTTGGCATCCCGAGTAGTATCAGAACCAAGGATGGAGGCATGTAGGATACTTTTGTCATGCGAATTTCTCCTTAAGTTTAGAATAGAGAAATTTTAAATCTTCTTCACCATTGATCAACCACCTCACTTTGGCCGTTGAATTATCCATGAAGCCCAAAGAGAATTATAAAAAGATATTTTAGTGTTGACCTTCTTTAGTTTTACACAAGCTTCCAAATTAAGGGGGTCTTTATCAACAATCTGTTGAGAAGATAATTATGAGCATTTTGTTTTAAGAAGACAAGAAGATTCCCAATTCTTAAATGAGCTTGTAGTAGAGACTATAAATGGGATTGCCATGAGTTGGTAAGGCAAAAATTGTTATGAGAATGTCCCAAAATTCAGGAATGTTGCTCCAATGGTTCTTATACATGAACCTCTGATTATGATTCCTTTACTTTATCCATCTTGACAATCAATGGAGTATGATCAGAGATCAAACTGTTCAACACCTTATAGAAAGAATTGGGGAATTTGTTGTTCCAAGATTCATTGATGAGCACACGATTCAGCTCAAGGTGTATAGGGTTATCAGTTCTTTGATTGAACAAGGGGAAGAAGTTACCATCAGAGGGCATATCAGACAAAGATGTAACAAAAATAAGTGAATTTAAAGGTGCAAGTCTAGAAGCAAAAAGCTCCTTGCCACCAGCCTTTTCAATATGGTAACGACAACAATTAAAATCTCCCAAAACCATCCACGGCATGTTACAGTTCATAGCAACATTCCTAAGATCATCCAAAAGAAGAGTGTGCTCATCATAAGAATTAGAAGCATATGTTTGAATAGTTGCTATTTGAATGATTTATATTTGTGCAACTTATGTAGTTTTGATGATTCCAAACATTATTGTTCAGATGTATAGTTATCTCCTAACAATTTTAGAAGATTTGCACTTGCTCTTGTGTGTACTAACATTTCAGGAAAATCAGACTCCAGACTACGAAAACTTCAAATCAAATTCAACATATGATATTTTGTTTATTTGAAGTTTGTCTTTTCTTTAATTAATTTTGAAAGGGAGTGATTGTAATTGAGTGAATAAAATCTCACACACACAAATTAGGAGATCATGAAATTCTATACTGATCGTACAGGACGATATTTATCGTACTGGACGATCTGTCAGTTATCTCCTATAGAGCACTTGGAACGAATAGGAACTTGCTTTGGAAAAATTTTTCTAAGTCCTATTCGTCCAGGACGAATTTTAATATCGTCCCGGACGATGGGTTCTCTGTAAACATTTCGTCCAGACGAATTTTACCATCGTACTGGGCGACCAGACCTCTGGAAAAATTTCGTCCAGACGAAAATAAATATCGTACCGGACGAACAGCTCTCTGGAAAATTTTCGTCCAGACGAAACCAAATTATCGTCCCCGGCGATTGGTCCTCTGGAAAATTTTCGTCCAGACGAAATAAATAATCGTCCAGGACGATCGACTCTCTGGAAAATTTTCGTCCAGACGAACATATTTTTGTCCAAACGATAAACCGACTTAGGACAGTTTTCAGCAGTTTCTAGAACCGACCTTGTAATAACCGTTCGTACTGGACGAACCTAGTTCGTACAGGACGATCAGCTGTACGAAGTCATTTCGTACACATATACAAATTGGGTCGTTTCAGATCGTTTAAGTAAAATCGTCCAGGACGATCCAGGATCGTACGGGACGATCCACTGCGTACAGAATTGAAAACTTGCAGTTTTTTGGGCGGTTTTTCTTGTCTTTTGTATAAATAGTCCAAATTAGACTGCCACCCAATCTTTTTGTCATTTGATCTTCGTGCCTATTGAGAGAATAGCCAATGGGAGAGTGGAAGAGAGCATTCAAAGGAGGATTCCTACCATTGGAGCGAGAAGGCTTCACTTGGATTGCAAAGGTAAGAATCTCTACTTGTGAAATTGGATTTCTTCACTCTTTTCTTTCTTCCTTCTAGATTCTTGTGAGAAGATCATTCAAGAAGGTCCGGTTCTCTGCCGACACTTGGAGAGTGTGAAAAGGACGAGGGTTCTCTGCCTACACTAGGAGAGTGTAAAAGGAAGAAGGTTCTCTGCCTACACTTGGAGAGTGTGAACAGCCGTAGGGTTCTCTGCCCACACTAGGAGAGTGTGAAAGGACGACGGTTCTCTGCCCACACTAGGAGAGTGTAAAAGGACGACGGTTCTCTGCCAGCACTGTGGATTGTGTAAAAGGACGACGGTTCTCTGCCGCACCGGGTAGTGGTGAAAAGAGGGTTTTGTACAGGCTTCTCCGCCTTGCTGTGGGTGCTAAAGGAGAGTCACTTTGTGGTATTAGTGCAATACTCAGAGGGTGCCTCTGAGGAGTTGATGTAGGTCTGGTTATAGACCGAACCACTATAAATCTGGTGTCATTTACTTTATTGCTTTTACGTTTCCGCATTTTAAATTTCAGTTTTAACAACTCTGTGGTTGAAAAACATTTTTCTACAAACTTTAAAAGAAAATTTTATTTCGGTTCAACTTTAATTTTAAGAGGGTTTAAAATTTTTAAAACTACCAATTCACCCCCCTCTTGGTAGCCGTGGGACATTTACTTAGGCTTAACAACCTAATTACTAGACTCAACAGCATATACAACCGAAAGCATAATATATGGCTGATTGCCATAAGAAATAACACTGGTTTACCTTTTGGATGGAAGAAAAAGTAGGTCTGAAAGTAATTTCATTCAAATTCCATTTGATCCATATGCGTCTGGGCACTGCTAAATCAAAATTATGGAAGATGTTCTCATGCTCAAAGACTTTGTGATTTAAATAGAACATAGGGTCAGTAAGAGTAGAGAGAAGAATAAGGTTCTCAAGAATGCAAATCATGTCAAAACCATGTTGACTAATCAAGTTTTTACAACAAAATACTTTATCAAGGTTATTGAAGCCCCTGATATTGCAGGCAGCTATGGAAGGATAGGCAATGAAGGGTTTGTGTTAGAATTTAGGCATTTCTTGGAGCCATTTCCCCTAATGTTTCTGTTAGACTGGGATGTAGCCTTCAAAGGAGCAGGTGAAGGCTGTGAACTGGTAGAGGGTGTAGATTTAGAGATTAAGTTTTATTGGGAGACTGTCTCAATCTCTATTAAATTCTGGGTATAAGAGGCTTCAGAATCATAAGGTTCTTGTAGGATAGAAAATTTGTTAGGGGAGAGAATTTTCGGGGGAATAGTTTCCATAGGGGGAATCAAGGAATCTGTAGAAGAGGATGTCATAGTGGTGGGGGAGTTCAAGTTTGGTATGGATGGAGGAACAATCCCGGAAAGAACATCATTACAAACAGGTTGAATTATTTGGATTGTGTTCATAGGAATGTCCATTTCAGCATGTGGTACTGTTTGAGGGTTATGAGCTGTTATGCTGGTCGGAGGTAGTTCAGGGGGAATGGGTAGAATGCCCTTAGGATTTTGAGATGGAGGTCTTGGTCCTCGTCTAGTGGTCCTCCCTCTTTGCGGCTTGGTTTGAGGTTGAGGATTAGGATTAGATGGGTAAGAATAAGAGAGGTGATTGAGAGATTTACATATGGAACAAAGAGTCGGGAGCCATTCATATTGAATTTTGAGGTTAAAAATCTTTCCTTCAACACATATCAGGATGTTATCTGGGTAAGTCGCAAAAGCATCAACCTGCACATAGACTCTGGCGTACGTGAGTCTGAATTTAGAGGCATCAAGGCGTCCACCGCAAGGGGGTGACCGATTTTTGTGGCTATCTTTGAAATCCCAATTGAAGTTCAGCAACATAAAGGCAGATCGTGTATCTTAAATCATATAGGAACTGAAGTAAACTCCTCTTTCTTAGGACTAATGTGAGAAGACCACTCTTGAAAAATGAATTGTTTGCCAAGCACAAACTAGGCTCCCTTTGACCAAACCATTTCATAGTCCTCAGAGTTTGAGAACTTAAATAGGAAGAAGCCATCACTCAAAGATATAAGTTTAAGAGTACCTTTTAATTTCCAAAGTTTTCGCACTGCATTGAGCAAGGTTTCGTAGAATGGTCTTTTATCGAGCGAATATCTGACTAGGACAAGATTCCATTCCTCGACAGCATCCATGATATCTTATGAGGGGAAGTTTAAAATTTCATCTGGAGTGGGAAGGGGGGGGGGGAGATAGAAAACTCACAGATGTTTGAAGGGTCCACAAGAATACGATCCCACGGTAAGGGATTCAATGACCTAGTAAAAGGAGGAGAGGACAAAAAGTTTGGAAGAGAGGGGGAAGGATGCATAGTAGAGGGTACTTAACAGGCCTCAACTGAGGCGGGAAGGAAAAAGGAGCGAACAAGGTAACCCTAGCAGAGCTGGTCGCATGAACATTGGTGGCTTATTTTAGAAAAACAAACTTTTTTTTATTTTTAGTTTTTAAGTTTTTATAGATTTAAATATTTTATCTTTTATTTCCTGTAATAAATTATATTAGACTATGTTTATACAAGTTTTTCCAAAAATCTCTCAAAGACAAACTAAAAAAAATCAATTTCTATAAAATATAATATAGAAAATTAATATGTCACCAAAAATCACATTGATCAGACATGAATCTCCAAATATATTTAAATTGTAAAATCCAAATAATATAGTAAATTTGGGACCATCTGAACTTTAATTTCAATAAACTTATAGTCGAACTGAAAATTTCAACAAGAATCAAAAACACCAAAATCGGTTCAATTTGAGCCCAAATCAAGATCTTAAAGCATATTTGAAAGCTTCGATATATTAATTGGACGATCAAATAATATCCAAATATAGCATGCTTATGAGACAAATCCAATGAGTCCAAGATTGATTGATTTCGACACCATTTAGACATATAAATGTTCATGAAACAATTTTATGATTGAGGAATTATTATGAGTCAATAGTGTATTGTGAATTTTGTTAGAATAGTTGCTCTTTGAATGCCTTTACATTTTTTGCAACTTGAATAGTTTTGATGATTTCAAACATTATTGTTCAAATGTGTAATTATCTCCTAACAATTTTAGAAGATTTGTATTTGCTCTTGTGTGTACTAACATTTCAGAAAAATCAGACTCCAGACTACGATAACTTCAAATCAAATTCAACATGAGATACTTTGTTAATTTGAAGTTTGCTTTTTATCTTTGAATTAATTTTGAAAAGGAGTGATTGTAATTGAGTGAATAAAAAACATACACACACACATAAGGAGATCATAAAATTTTATGCTGATCGTACTGGACGATATCCTATCGTACGGGACGATCAGACAGTTATCTCCTATAGGGCACATGGAACGAATAGGAACTTGTTAAAAATTTTTTTTCTAAGTCCTTTTCGTCCAGGACGAAATTAATTATCGTACCAGACAATTGGTTCTCTGTAAAATTTTCATCCAGACGAATTTTATTATCGTACGTGGCGACTGGTCCTCTGGAAAATTTTTGTCCAGACGAAATTAAATTATCGTCCGTGGCGATTGGTCCTCTGAAATATTTTCGTCCACACGAAGTAAATAATCGTCCAGGACGATCGGGTCTCTAGAAAATTTTCGTCCAGACGAACATATTCTCGTCCAAACGATTAACCAACTTAGAACAGTTTCAGCAGTTTCTAGAACCGACCTAGTAATAACCGTTCGTACTGGACGAACCTAGTTCGTACAGGACGATCATCTGTACGAAGACAGTTCGTACACATATTCAAATAGGGTCGTTTCAGATCATTTAAGTAAAATCGTCCAGGACGATCCATGATCGTACAGGACGATCCACTACGTACATAATTGGAAACTTGCAGTTTTTGGGCGGTGTTTCTTGTCTTTTATATAAATAGTCCAAATTAGACTGCCACCCAATCTTTTTGTCATTTGATCTTCGTGCCTCTTGAGAAAATAGCCAAGGAGAGAGTGGAAGAGAGCATTCAAGGGAGGATTCCTACCACTGGAGCGAGAAGGCTTCACTTGGATTTCAAAGGTAAGAGTCTCTACTTGTGAATTTGGATTACTTCACTCTTTTCCTTCTTCCTTCTAGATTCTTGTGAGAAGATCAATCAAGGAGATCCGGTTCTCTGCCGACACTTGGAGAGTGTGAACAGCCGAAAGGTTCTCTGCCTACACTTGGAAAGTGTGAACAGCCGAAAGATTCTCTGCCTACACTTGGAGAGTGTGAACAGCCGTAGGGTTCTCTGCCCACACTAGGAGAGTGTAAAAGGACGACGGTTCTCTTCCAGCACTGTGGATTGTGTAAAAGGACGACGGTTCTCTGCCGCACCGGGTAGTGGTGAAAAGAGTGTGTTGTAAAGGCTTCTCCGCCTTGCTGTGGGTGCTAAAGGAGAGTCACTATTGGTTTTAGTGCAATACTTAGAGGGTGCCTCTGAGGAGTGGATGTAGGTCTGGTTATAGACCGAACCACTATAAATTTTGGTGTCATTTACTTTATTGTTTTTACGTTTCCGCACATTAAATTTCAGTTTTAACAACTCTGTGGTTGAAAAATATTTTTCTACAAACTTTAAAAGAAATTTTTATTTCGGTTCAACTTAATCTTCAAAGAGGGTTTAAAATTTTTTTTAAACTACCAATTCACCCCCCTCTTGGTAGCCGTGGGACATTTACTTAGGCTTAACAACCTAATTACTGGACTCAACAAGTGGTATCAGAGCTTAGTTTCAAAATCATAAGTTTGAACTACTTTTTGATTAACATAGATGGCTACATTTGGAAACCGAAACACACCTGAGGGTTACTCTATCACTAGACCTCCACTATTTGACAATATTCCTTTTGAGTTTTGGAAAGCACGCATGTCTACTTTCTTACAGTCACTTGATTATCGCATGTGGATGCTAGTCCAGGAAGGTTACTCAAAACCAACTAGATTAGTTGATGGAATTAGGGTAGAAACACCCTATGCATATTGGACTATTGAAGAACGTGACTTAGCATAATTAAATGCGAAATGTTTAAATAGTTTCTTTTGTGCTTTAAAATCTGAAGACTACATGCGAGTTTCCACTTGTAAAAGTGGAAAGGACATATGGGATAGACTTTGTATAACTTATTAAGGGACAAATGAGGTTAAGCAATCAAGACTCAATATCTTGTTACATGATTATGAATTATTTCGTATGAAACCTAATGAATCTATTTCAGACATGTACACAAGATTCACTCAAATTGTCACCTCTTTGCATGCACTTGGTAGGGAACTAACTAATGCTAAAATGGTCAATAAGATTCTTCGTTGTTTACCTACTGCATACGATGCTAAAATTACTGCAATTACAGAGTCTAAAGATCTGAACATTTATTCCATTGACAATCTTCTTGGTTCACTCATTGCTTATGAGCAAGGAGTAAGTCAAAGAAAGATTGATGCAGGTAAACCTAGAAAGGATAAGAATATTGCACTAAATGTGGAAGAGTCAGAAAGTGAACACTCACAACCTGAGGATGAAGACGATATTGCATTGATGACTAGACAATTCAGAAGCTTTTTAAAGAGGAAGCAGAAGAGACGCTAGCAATGGAATAGAGGTAAGTATAACAGAAATGGCAAGATTTCTAATGAAGTGATTTGTTATGAATGCAGGAAACCAGGTCATATAAAGACTGATTGCCCAAAACTCAAAGCCACTCCTAGCAAGGAGAAGGTAGAGGAGAAACCAATGGTAAAGAAGGGCAAGAAGAAGTTTCAAAGGGCTTTTTGGGCGGACTCAGCTTCAGACTCATCTGAGACTGAAAAAGAAGAAGAAGTCACCAACCTTTGCTTGATGGCAGATAATGCTGAACAATCAGATCAAGAAGAGGTATGTGATTTAACCTATAATGAATTGTTTGAAGTTTCTGAACACATGCATGATGCATATAGAAAAATGAAAAAGATGCATGCTAGTTTAGTTTTAGAATTGGAAGAGCTTAATAAGGAACACAAAATCCTTAGAAAAGATCATGCTTTAATAGATAACAACCACATGAAACTACTTGATGAATATGATGACTTGAATAAAAATTTTGAGAATTTAAAATCATCCTATGCTGAACTTGAAAAAGAATTTAAGAATTTTAAGGATGAATCTGAGAGCAAGACATATAGAATCAATTATATCAATCGAATCTTGGAAGATATGAATTCATTTTATAAACTCACAATAAGAGCTCTCGAGGATAATAGGAACCCCCCTAAACTTGAAGATTTTACAAATCCTAAATATTATCCTAAATTCATGAAATCCCTTAGAAGACAATCATATGAAAGAAAACATAGAAATATTTTTCCTAATGTTAAATGTAATAATTGTGGATTTTTGGGACATATATCTCACACCTGTACTTTAAAGATGAAAACTAATTTGGTGTGGAGAACTAAGATGCATAAATCTAGACATATCATACATGCATCTGATTATAAATTTTATAAAGGTGAACCCAAACTTGTTTGGGTTCCCAGGTCTAACATTTGAGAATTTTATAGGAGTACTCTCACACAAGACCTCGTGAGAGTATATGGTACCTGGACAGCGGATGTTCAAAGCACATGACTGGAGATACTGCTCAATTCATAACGTTGGAAGCCAGGAGTGGAGGCAAGGTTACACTTGGAGATAATACCACAAAGAAAGTGGTTGGATCAGGTATGATTGGAAATTTGAAAAACTTTTTCATAAACAATGTGTTATTAGTTGAAGGCTTAAAACATAATTTGCTTAGCATAAGTCAGCTATGTGATAAGGGCTATAATGTAAAATTTTTACCTACTAGTTGCATAATAAGCCTAAATGGGAAAATTATTTTAAATGGAAAAAGGGTAAACAATGTGTACATGCTAGATTTAAATTGTATTCAATCTCCTACTGTTTTTTGTTTGAAAACTGTTTCTGATGAATCATGGCTTTGGCATAGGAGACTTTGTCATTCTAGTATGAAAAATCTTAGAAGAATTACCAAAAAGAATTTGGTGAGAGGTATACCTAAACTAGACTTTACCAAGGACCATCTTTGTGATGCATGTCAATTAGAAAAATAAGTGAAGTCCTCTTTTAAGTCCAATAAAGATCTTAGGACCAGTAAACCTTTAGAAATTCTACACATGGATCTTTTTGGACCTGTAGGCACTGTAAGTCTAGGAGGGAAGGTATATGGATTTGTTATAGTAGATGATTTTTCAAGATTCACATGGGTTAAATTTCTTTTTCATTAGAGTGAATCATTTGAGGAATTTAGAAATTTTTCAACTTGGATACAAAGAAAACTAGGATGTGAAATAATTTCAATACAAAGTGATCATGGAGGAGAATTTGAAAATGAAAGATTTTAAAATTTCTGTAAAGAAAAGGGGATTGATCACAATTTTTCTGCACCTAGAACTCCTCAACAAAATGGGGTAGTTGAAAGGAAGAACAGAACATTAATAGAAGCCGCCCGAGCAATGTTAGCAGAATACTCGCTTCCTAGATATTTTTGGGTTGAGGCGGTTAGCACTGCATGCTATGTTCTGAATAGGGTGAATGTGAGATCAAATTTGAATAAAACATCCTATGAGTTGCTAAAAGGTAGAACACCAAATTTGTCTCATTTGCATGTATTTGATTGCAAGGTGTTCATACATAATAATGGAAAATCTGCCTTAGGAAAATTTGATCCAAAATCAGATGAATGAATTTTTATTGGATATTCAAGTGTTGGAAAATCTTATAGAGTATTCAACAAAAGAACTTTAGTCATTGAAGAAACCACACATGTTGTATTTGATGAAAGTGGAAACATGGAAGAGCCAAATGTTGTTGAAGAAGAAATTGAAGAAAACTCCCAAAAGATTGATAGATTAAATTTGAAAGAAAATGTGGAAGAAAATTTTGAAAGAGAAGACCCTTTGCCTAGAGATTTGAGATTTTCTAAAAATCACCCAAAGGAATTGATTATAGGTGAACCAAATGAGGGTGTTAGAACTAGGCGTGGATTAAACAAGGAAGTCAATCATTCAGCCTTTATTTCAACTATTGAACCCACTAATATTGATCAAGCACTTTCTGATGAATTTTGGATATTGGCCATGCAAGAAGAGTTAAATCAATTTGTAAGAAATAAAGTTTGGGAACTAACTACATGGCCAAAATATCAAAGTGTTGTTGGAACCAAGTGAGTGTTCAAAAATAAAATGAATGACTCAGGAGTAGTCATTAGAAATAAGGCTAGATTAGTAGCTAAGGGGTATAATCAAATTGAAGGAATTGATTTTGAGGAAACTTTTGCCCCTGTAGCTAGACTTGAAGCAATTAGGGTTTTACTAGCCTTTGCCTATTTTAAAGGTTTTAAATTGTTTCAAATGGATGTCAAAAGTGCCTTTTTAAATGGGGTAATTGAGGAAGATGTTTTTGTAGAACAACCTCCAGGTTTTGAAAATTCTAAATTTCCAAATCATGTTTTCAAATTAAAAAAGGCATTATATGGATTGAAACAGGCACCTAGGGCTTGGTATGAGAGGTTGAGCACCTTCCTACTTGAAAGATCTTTTGAAAAAGGAAGTGTGGATACAACTCTCTTTTTAAGGAAAATTAGAAAGGATATACTTATTGTTCAAATTTATGTGGATGACATCATATTTGGATCTTCAAATAAACATCTTTGTGATGATTTTTCTAAAACAATGAGTAGTGAATTTGAAATGAGTCTAATGGGAGATTTAAATTACTTTCTTGGATTTAGCATTAAGCAACTTGAGGAAGGTACTTTCCTTAGTCAAACTAAATATATTAAGGACATCCTCAAAAAATATGAAATGGACAATGCTAAACCTGTTAGTACACCAATGAGTTCCCCAGTTCAGTTGGATAAGGACCTTAAGGGAAAATCTGTTGATCAAAAGAAATTTAGAGGGATAATTGGATCTTTACTTTACTTGACTGCTGGCCGACCAGATATTATGTTCAGTGTTTGCTTATGTGCTAGATTTCAATCAGATCCAAAAGAATCACATTTGACAGCAGTGAAAAGGATTTTAAGATATATACTAGGAACTCAAAACTTAGGGATTTGGTATCCTAAGTTTAGCTCTTCATTTGAAATTATTGGTTACTCAGATTCTGACTTTGCAGGCTGTAGAGTGGATAGGAAAATCACTTATGGAACATGTCAATTCATTGGAAATTCATTAGTTTTATGGTCTAGTAGAAAACAAAATTCAGTGGCACTATCTACTGCAGAAGCAGAATACATTGCATTAGGAAGTTGTGTGGCACAAGTACTTTGATTAAAACAACAGTTGATTGATTTAGGATTAACTATAGGCACTATTCCAATTTATTGTGATAATACTAGTGCTATTTGCATTTCCAAAAATCCTATTCAACATTCTAGAACCAAACACATTGATATAAGGTATCATTTCATAAGGGATCATGTATCCAAAGGAGAAACTGAACTCATACATGTTTCAACTGAAAATTAACTTGCTGACATTTTTACAAAACCTTTAGCCTTTGATACATTCAGTACTTTAAGAACAAGGCTTGGTGTTATTGATTTGAATGCCTAAACAAAATGTCTTTGCAACATTGATATTTGTTTTGTTTTGTTTTTAAATTTGTGAAATTTTGTGTGTTTTGAATGAATTATTTTTGGGTTAATGTTTTTGTTTTATGTTTTATGTGTTTTTTTTTAATGTTTAGTTTATTTTTCTTAATTTAAAAATCAAAATTAAAAAATTTGGAGGAAATCGTTGGGGACGAATCTGGTTTCGTACAGGACGATATGTGAAAGAACAGTTTGCGCGATTTTTAACCGTTTTGAGAGCATTTTTTAATTAGATCGTCTGTACGATCTGACGATCGTCCAGGACGAAAATATTTTTTTTTCTTTTTCTCAAACGTCAGGACGATTGAATGGAGCGGTTGAGTGGATAAGAAAGTTTTTAATATGGACTTCGTTTGTACGATCTTTTCGTTCGTCCAGACGAACAGGTGTCGGTTCATTGTAGGGGACGGTTTTCAAGAGACATTAAAATGAGTTACTTTTTTATCGTCTGTACGAAAATTTTTCGTCTGTACGATCGGTCAAGTCAAAAAGCCTGTACGAAGGGACGCATCGTAAGTTGTGTTGATTACGAAAAGCCGTTACATTTTGGATGAATTGGATCGTCTGTACGAAATAATTTCGTCCAGACGAACGATGATTTTTGTCCAGGACGAATATTTTCGTCCAGGACGAACGTATCGTTTTTCTTTAAATATGAAGGCTTTCTAACTTAACAATCACACTTCCAAACTTCATTTTCAATCCCTTTTCTACTTCAAATCGACAATGACCTCCTCAAGCAAGAGACAAAAGGTGTTGGTGAAGAAACCAAATAGGAATGCCTCAGACAACTTTCTTTCTAAGGCGAATGAGGAATCATTTCCTCGTTTTGCATCTGCCAAAATCACTCCCTCTCGCATTCTAGTTCAAACTGAGTTAAAATTTTGGGTAATGCACCTCTTTGCCTCAACCCAATTTCATTTCATTCTTTCTCTCGTCCACTTCTACAACAAGCAAACCTACCACTATTTCCTAGCGAACATGAGTTTTAATTCCGACCACTTCTCCATTAGTTCTTATGTCTTCAAGCAAAAAGTTGAGATAACCAAGCACGACCTTGGTGCCTTTTTGAACTTAAGAACTGAGGGATATAGAGCCAACACCCTAATGAATGAAAAGAAATTCGAATGGTATGAATTCAATAGGGTGATTAGAGAAATTGGCCTAACATATCATGTTGCTAGAGTCTCCGGTATGATAAAAAATGCCCGAATCATCCAGCATATCCTTCGATCCTCAATCATTCCAAAAGCTGGTGATAAGATTAATATTATCCCTCTCCTTTCTTCTCTAACCTTTTTAATTATGGAAGGTCATCCTATTGACAAAGCCCAACTTATCATAGATCATATCTATGGGCTTTTAGAAATAGGACATGCAAATCAGAAGAGGAAGAAAAACATTTCATTAGGACACTTAATCACTTACATTTTGGAAAAGAAATACAATTTAGTGCATCCTGATGAAGAATATGAAGAGCCAGTATACTATAATGATGCTTCCTTCAGATTGCTCTTTAAGGAGGAAAAAGGAAAAGCACATGCCAATGCTTCAGAAGAGGAGGAAGAAGGAGTGCAAACTTCTGCTCCTCAATCAGATTATCAGAATCTGATTGAAAGATTTGATAGATTAGAGACTCACATTGATCAAAGGTTTGATCAATTTGATGCTCAACTTACGCAGCAGCAACAAAACATTGGTAATATTAGAAATGAAGTACATGAAATTAATACCAATGTAATGTAGATGGCCTCCTAGTTCAACCTTTTTGGCGGCATTCCTCCTCCTCCACCAGAACAGTAGAGTTGAATTTCTGTGTGTTTGTTGTATTCGTATTTTTTGTTTTTATTGTGTCAGTTTCAATGTTAAGTGTTTGTGTTTATGTTTATTTTTTCTTTTAAGTTCAATGTATTTTTCTTACTTATTTTTAAGATATAATGAAATGTGTAATCCGTTCATTAATATCAATGGATTTTTTTAATTGATTTGTTTTTGAAATGTGGTTAATATTTATGAATTTCATTAGTATTATTTAATCTTCATAGTGCTTAAATTAGATTGTAATTTGAGATTATCTATATTAGAAAATCTAATCTTTCTAAATTTAAAAAGTTGTTTATAACTTGTTGTAATTAGAAATTTTAAATTCATGTCTATTCATTTAGACTACATAAAAGTTAATATTACTATTGCAATTTAGATGTTTTCTTATTTTGTATTTCTATGATAAAGTGATATTTATGCACTTAGAAATATTTGAAATTTTAGATTATTATTTTTGGAAAGAATTGGTCTCAATTACTCTTGAAAATTGTACAAAAAGTACAAAAATCAAAAGGAATTCACAAAGATTTGCAAAGTGAAAAAGAGGCACAAAATAAGCCCAACAAAGAAAAAAATGCACAAAAATGTGCCCCAAAATTTTTGAAAAAGATGCGCAAAGCGCCACATGTGGTAATTATCTTCTTTCCAAATTCTTTCAATCTCCTAATTCAAATTGATCTTTTGTTCATTTATATTCAATTGAACTTTGAAATATAGAATTTTTATACATCTCTCTTGTAATGATTTTCTATAGTCGAATGTCTAAATTGAATCATGTATTTGATAAATTCTTCTTACTTACAATGTTATATCGCTTCTTAAATTTTATGAATTTCTATGATTGACCTAATATTTTTTAATTTAAAATTACATACCTTATGTCAATCACCATTTATATTAAATTTTAAAATGAATTTCATATAATTACTTGCATTTCTCGTCTATTTCTTCTTCACTTTTTGTTGCTGTCAAAAAGGGGGAGAAATTATTGTGTTTTCTGTTTTGATTATTCTGTTTGCAAGTATTTGACTTTGTGGTTGTTTGTGTTAAATTTTTTGAAAAACAAAAATATTGTTATTTATGTCTCCTCATTTTCATGTACTCATCAATTCAGGGGGAGTTTAGGAAATAGGAGATTTGTTTAACTTGAAACCATACAAACAATAATTGTTTTGCCATCATCAAAAAGGGGGAGATTGTTAGAATAGTTGCTCTTTGAATGCCTTTACATTTTTTGCAACTTGAATAGTTTTGATGATTTCAAACATTATTGTTCAAATGTGTAATTATCTCCTAACATTTTTAGAAGATTTGTATTTTCTCTTGTGTGTACTAACATTTCAGGAAAATCAAACTCAGACTATGATAACTTCAAATCAAATTCAACATGAGATACTTTATTAATTTGAAGTTTGCTTTTTATCTTTGAATTAATTTTGAAAAGGAGTGATTGTAATTGAGTGAATAAAAAATATACACACACACATAAGGAGATCATAAAATTTTATACTGATCATATTGGACGATATCCTATCGTACGGGACGATCAGACAGTTATCTCCTATAGGGCACATGGAACGAATAGGAACTTGCTCGAAAATTTTTTCTAAGTCCTTTTCATCCAGGACGAAATTAATTATCGTACCAGACGATTGGATCTCTGTAAAATTTTCATCCAGACGAATTTTATTATCGTACGTGGCGACTGGTCCTCTGGAAAATTTTTGTCCAGACGAAATTAAATATCGTACAGGACGATCGGGTCTCTGGAAAATTTTCGTCCAGACGAAAATAAATTATCGTCCGTGGCGATTGGTCCTCTGAAATATTTTTGTCCAGACGAAGTAAATAATCGTCCAGGACGATCGGGTCTCTGGAAAATTTTTGTCTAGACGAACATATTCTTGTCCAAACGATTAACTGACTTAGAACAGTTTTCAGCAGTTTCTAGAACCATCCTAATAATAACCGTTCGTACTGGACGAACCTAGTTCATACAGGACGATCATCTGTATGAAGACATTTCGTACACATATTCAAATAGGGTCGTTTCAGATCGTTTAAGTAAAATCGTCCAGGACGATCCATGATCGTACAGGACGATCCACTGCGTACAGAATTGGAAACTTGCAGTTTTTTGGGCGGTGTT
This sequence comes from Dendrobium huoshanense, assembly GCA_016618105.1. Classification (NCBI taxonomy): domain Eukaryota; kingdom Viridiplantae; phylum Streptophyta; class Magnoliopsida; order Asparagales; family Orchidaceae; genus Dendrobium; species Dendrobium huoshanense. Next base: position 32,294,260 of record CM028347.1, read on the forward strand.
TCTTGTCTTTTATATAAATTGTCCAAATTAGACTTCCACCCAATCTTTTTGTCATTTGATCTTCGTGCCTCTTAAGAGAATAGCCAAGGAGAGAGTGGGAGAGAGCATTCAAGGGAGGATTCCTACCACTGGAGCGAGAAGGCTTCACTTGGATTTCAAAGGTAAGAGTCTCTACTTGTGAATTTGGATTACTTCACTCTTTTCCTTCTTCCTTCTAAATTCTTGTGAGAAGATCAATCAAGGAGATCCGGTTCTCTGCCGACACTTGGAGAGTGTGAACAGCCGAAAGGTTCTCTGCCTACACTTGGAAAGTGTGAACAGCCGAAAGGTTCTCTGCCTACACTTGGAGAGTGTGAACAGCCGTAGGGTTCTCTGCCCACACTAGGAGAGTGTAAAAGGACGACGGTTCTCTGCCAGCACTGTGGATTGTGTAAAAGGACGACGGTTCTCTGCCGCACCGGGTAGTGGTGAAAAGAGTGTGTTGTAAAGGTTTCTCCGCCTTGCTGTGGGTGCTAAAGGAGAGTCACTATTGGTTTTAGTGCAATACTCAGAGTGTGCCTCTGAGGAGTGGATGTAGGTATGGTTATAGACCGAACCACTATAAATTTGGTGTCATTTACTTTATTATTTTTACGTTTCCGCACTTTAAATTTCAGTTTTAACAACTCTGTGGTTGAAAAATATTTTTCTACAAACTTTAAAAGAAATTTTTATTTCGGTTCAACTTAATCTTCAAAGAGGGTTTAAATTTTTTTTTAAACTACCAATTCACCCCCCTCTTGGTAGCCGTGGGACATTTACTTAGGCTTAACAACCTAATTACTGGACTCAACAAATTTGCTCTAAATTTTTACTATATTTATAGGGCATGTCACTCCTAAAAATCTATAAATAGACCACATCTCTCTACATGAAGAGGAAGCTTGGACTTGGAGGTTTTGGACCTAGGCTAGAGGTTCAAAAGAGCTTTAGGGCATGAATAATTTCGGAGCTACACCCGAGTACCACTGTTGGCAAACCCTCACCTTCTGGCCATCTTGTTGAGCTTTCACTTCTGATCATCATTGGAAATCCACCCAATTTTCTCCGTCAAACCTTTGTCTGGTCATCATCTTAAGACCTCCATCCAACCTCCACCACTAGGTCTCTTCATGGTCAATGCAATCTAGCTTTTGCTCAGCCACTGCCATCTGATTTCCACCTAGCCACCATCTTTTCCAGACCTTTGTTCGACCTCCACCATCGAATGTTTGTAGGCCAACCATTACCACTAGGCCATCACCGGATTATCATCATTGGACATCTGTTGCACCGCCGATAATGATCCTTAAGAGCATCGTCACTCGACTACTACCATTTTAATCTTGGTTAAGTAACAAAAAAAAAAAAAAAACTTTAAATTGAATTTATTTAAAAATCAAAATTTTCTGAACTATAATGCTTTGGCGCTATCCTTTTGGGTGCAATGGCATTGGGGTGCTAAAATTTATCATGTCAGAGCTAATGCTATTTCTCATACAGTAATGCTGGAATCACATTCAGCGTAGCGGCAATATGTCAGGCGGGCACTATGACACTGAGCACTAAATTGAGTATTTATATATATTTAAATGATAAAACCCTTCCATCACCCCACCTCCCTTTCTCTTTTCTTTGGCTTGGCTAGGAAAGAAAGAAAGGAGAAGAAGAAGAGAAATGAGAGAGAGGAGGAAAGAGAGAGAGAGAGGGGAGAGAGGACTGAGAAAGCTCTTCAAAACTTCAACGTTTATCATTCCTATTATAAAAGTTGTTTTGATCTTAATAAATAATCTTTAATTTGCATTTGTTTTCAATGATTCTAAGTATGATATGCTTTCTCTCTCCTAAAAGTGATAGAAAGCTGATATCTCTCGTTTTTGTGAACTTTCAACTCATAACTTTTCATATGCGGTATAGATCGTTATTAGGAGCATTTTGAATGAAATATTACTAAATTTTATCGAAAAAATTGAGAGTTATGATTTCCTGAAGTTAATGCATATTTTATAAATTTTCCTTTATTCACATATTATTTCATTCATATACGAAAATGATACTACTGATATGTAATGCATGTGGTAATTACATGTAGGCAAGGAATAATAAGAATTGACTCTTAAAATGTTAATATCCTATACATAAGGGTAGGCCGACATACTTTTCTTTAAAGATGGTTTGTGGTATTATCTTATTTGTAGCATGTAATTGATGTATGATTATACCGAAGTGTAGAGAGTGACGACTTTTTAAGATTATTGAAAATCACCTATAATGATAATTATTTATTAATGATATAATGATTTAATTATTAAATTGACTGCTGAGATATAAAAGGAGGTAAAACAACATATTAAAACTGGATGTCCTATTTTGCTAAGTCATACATTGATGTATATATATATTGATAATATGGTTATAATATATGTCAATGGGATACATGTACTGATAAGATGGATAAGGCTAATGACGACTAATTTATATGATATAATAAAGAAGAAAGATGAAAGATGATAGATAAGATTGACTTACTACTACTGGCTAGTAATTGATAATAGTAATCATACTTATTGAATAAAAATAAGAACATGAATGATGAGTAGTAAGATTGATATGACAATGTTACGCCACTAATATACAATATAATATGATGCATGATATGTAACTTATTATAAATGACTTTTTATCTAATATAATATGATTGTTTTATAGTGTGCATTGATTTTTGCTTTAGATATTGGTGCTTGTTGGGCTTTATGCTCATTATATAATTTTTATATATTTTCAAATAAGAGAAAGAAAGCTTGAGTATGTTTTGAGTTGCTGACACCTTAGTAGTTTTTTTTCCTTTTTGTAAACATGTATTCATTAAGACAAGATAGTTCATTGAACAATATAATTATTGTATATGTATATTATTTTGGGCTTGTATTAAATTTTAAATATTGATGATTCTAAATGCAATTATGCTTTCTTATATTTTTATAAAATTTATAAGCTATAGTTAAATGATTAAACAATAATCAGATAGAATTCTTTCAAATATAAATTATGGGGTATAAAAGGTTGTCCATCAATTAAAGTCCTCAAATAATTGTCACTCAACTACAGTCCTCAGATCACTGTTACCTGACTACGGTCTCTCTAAGCTTTGTCACCAAATAATTATCTCTTCGACCTTAGTTACCCACTAACTATGGTCTTTCCAACCTCCTCGCTTGCTGATTATAGTTTCTTCTACCTCCATCGTCCGTCGACTATAGCCCTCAGACCATCATCACCCGATAACTACAGTCCTCTATCCATTGACATCTAGTATAGCCTTTCCAATCTTAGTCACCGAACTACGATACCTCAGACCTCCATCACCCACCAACTATAGTTCTTGAACCATTATCGTTTGACTATGATCCTTATACCATTGTTGCTCACCTACTATGATCCTTGGACCACCATCGCCTACTGGTTATAGGCCACAGACCATCATCGATTGATTATGGTTCACAAACTACCACCATCCCTCAACTGTGATTCTCAATCCATTCTCACTCACTCCAGTTACAGTGAACTCCATCACTAGACTACGATCCCTTCCATCACTAGACTATGATCCCTCTGATCACCGTCTCCTAATTACGTTTACTCCAACCACCATCGCCTGATTATGGTCCCTCCAACATCGATCGCCTACGATTCATTTAACCACCATTCCTGACTACGATTCTGCCGACCAAACAAATATGCCAACAATTTCTTGAGAACAACTCTCATGCCAATGGATTCTTCCAACTCAAACTATATAATGTGCTCTAAATGACATATATTTGCTACATTGTGTCAACACTTTGCCCGCAAGATGGACTTCATTTGTGATCAATGATAAACTTTAGTAAAATCATTTCAACTTGGTCAAACCCAGTGATTTTTTCCCTTTTCAAAAATTTTCACAGAAAAAATCAAGTGTCTCATATTAGTACTCTTGCACCTCTTCTTTTTATATGTGTGTGTATTTAAACTACGTACAAAGCTAGTATGTTAAACTCTATATATCTCTCTATCAATGCAAATGTTCTGACACACAACAAAAATATTACGTAAAATTATAAGTCATTAAAACAAAAGCATTAAAACATAGGAATCGTTATTAGCAGGTGTTGCTGCCTGCAATGATTTATCTATAATATAACAAAATGTTGGAAATATATAATACAAGACATCCTTAATTTTAAAATAAGCATAAAACCTCCCTTGTGGCTGAATATAATTTAACATATTAGTTTATTAATTTCATGTTTACTAAATTCTAACAATAATAGTATAGTTTCATAACAATTTCTAATACTTAAAAAATATTCGAACCTTAGAAAAAAAATTTATGAAATAGGTAAGGTAAACTACATTGCTTGATGTAATTTATTAAAATAATTTGACATATTACAAATATTTATTGGACTTAAAAAGTTCAAACATCTCAAAAAAGTTAATTGTTTTTTTTTATTAAAATAACTATTTTTTTCCAAAAAAAATATAGAAGAAGTTGTATATAAATAACTTATGTAGTTATAGTAAAAAAATAAAGCAGGAGTAAGAGAAATGGGAGTTAAAAATTAGTTAAGAATATCTTAATGTTTTAGCTGAGATTAATAGAGTTTTAAGCATTATGTCTAGCACTAATCTCAATGTAAATTTAAGGGCTTTAAATTCTATCGTGACGCAAAATATGTCATCATTCTCATATTAAATCAATTGTAAATTATTATTAAAATAAAAATTTAATCTTGCATATATCAATAAATCACCATCATTTTTTATAGCAAAAAAAAAAGAAAAAAAAGCAGGAAAAATTTATTGTACATAAAAAATATTTTGAGAAAAAATTATATCAAAATGTCCTTATAAAATAGATCAAAATAAAATTCATATCCATTAAATTTATGTTAAAATAAATATAATATAAATTTTGATTATTTATTTATATGATCTTAAAACAAATTTAATAATTCTAAGATCAGCTTACATAAACATTGATCATAGTATTCTTATTTCTATTTTTTAAATAATCATAAATTCTTTTTATGGTTATATCTCATAATAAAGATTTCATTTGGGACAGCTTTCGATTAATACTTTTTCATTATTAAAAAAAAAATATACTTAAGTTGCTTGGAACAAGCCTAAAATTTAATGTAGTTGATTTTCAAGATCTAATAAAAGTCGGTGCAATTTCTCAGGAATTTGATAGCCACACACGCAAGAAATTATTCAGTTGGAGGTCGGACACAACTCTACATCTGGAGGTGAATCAGATGCAACCACTTAAATGGTATCGAGCGAAGGGGTGACATGGCACATTCTGGTTGATCTCCGGATGACGTTTGACATCCGCACAGAATAATTTTTTCACACACAAGCGATATATATATATATATATATATATATATATATATATATATATAGACAAAGTTGTGAAAATCGGACCGGACAACTAACCGGAAGAGGGAGAGGTTCACGGTTTGACTTGTCGAACCGGGGTCGAGCCAGATAATGTAATAAATAATAATATTTATTAAAAATTAATAAAATAAAAATCATATAATATAAGTATATGAGCATTTAATAATTTTTATAAAATTTTAAAATATATAATAAAATTTTATACATATAAATATCATTTAAGAATAATATATTTAAAAGAATAATACTTAATATAAAATATAAATTTATAATATAAAAAATTAATGATCATTAATATAATATAAATAATTAAATATATGACCATTTAATAATATTTATAAATTTAAAAATATATATAATACAAAATTATAAATATAAATATCATTTAAAAATAATCTATTTATATGTTTATAATTAAATATATTTATAAGAATAATATTTAATATAATATTTAATTTATAATATTAATATTTAATAATATATTTATTATAATATATATTATAGCAAATTTATAATATATATTATCCAAATTTATAGCCAAACTAAACAAAAATTTGAAGCCCAAATAAGCCCAAATTAATATTCTAAATTATTAATGCAACTTTTTCAGTCCCACATCATAGGAGAAGTTTGAGGATGTTTCCTTGAACCCTATATAAAGTGAGAAGTCCACTATTTTTGCAAAACAAATTATGCGAGGTATTTAAGATAACTTGTATGTATTATGGTGAAATTAATCATCATATTTAATAAAAATATTTTAAAAAGTTTTAAAAAATTTAATAAACTGAAATGTATTTTTAAAATTTTAATTAAAACAAAAAAAAAAATTTATAAATCGGTCGGTTCTTTCCAACATGGACTGGTTCAATGATTCACTTGTTGAATCGCTGGTTCAATCCGCTTTGATGTAGAGCCGGTTCTGAAGCTTGATCGGACTGGCCACCAGACCGATTCACCGTTGAACCGTCCGGTCCGATTATTTATATATATATATATTATTTATTTATATATATATATGTGTGTGTGTGTGTGTGTTTTATTTTTTGTATATATATACATATAGAAAAGAGATTTTCTATTCATTTAGTTGGAAAAATAAAATTGAAACATTTATTGGATGAGCTTAACCCACAATTCTTGTCTGCTTAAATCTGTACTTTAATTGTATAGGACCACATAAAAAGGAAAAATATACCTAATTCCTTAACTTTGATTAATTATGCCATTATTACTAACTACCTCATTTACTAATTGATTTGGATGTGTTTCCTTTCAAAAGAGAGAGATATTTGAACAGCAACCACTTGAAAGAACAATAAATCCGACCCCTAAATAGTTATGTTTCATTTGTGATAGCTTATTAATGTTTTTTTTAATTAATTTTTTAGTATGAAAATTTTTAATCAATAATTGTTTTAAAAGCGTTAAGAAAGATAGGAACTATTTTACGCTTATTATAAGCTCAATAATTTCAAAAATTTCATTGAGAAAAATCAGAAAATTTAACAAAGCTAATTAAAAAATAATAATTGTTTTTTAAGAAAAGATTGAAAAAATCATAAAAATTTAGGCATCATATGAACTAAATGCCAGTAATAATTTATAGGCCCATTCTTTTTAATTTTTCCCCTTCAAAATTTCCATCATTTTAACTTAGAAGCCTTCTCAATGATTAAATTAAAGCTTCGTTTGGGACAGCTTTTTTTTGTTTTAAAAAGCAAATTTTTAGAATAAAAAATTTTTAATCCAAAAAATATTCATACTAAAAAATAGCTTTCATAAAGTAGTAAGAAAGCTCTCAAACAAAGCCTAAATGAAAACCAAAGCTCTATTTTAAGCATTTCTATCTTTCCTTAAAAATTAATATAACAGAAGAATCACAGAAGGGAAATTGGAGAACTCCCTTACCCTCAATTTGTGCTGAACAAGAGCTTGAAGGAACCTCCCTCAGTGGAGCGACAGCTGACAGAAGAAGAAAGAAGCAAAAACTCTGAAGCAATTTCATCTCTACAGCAGCTCTGCTCATGCTTCTCATATGAAACTCCTTAAATACAGATAGCGTTCACTTTAGAAGGGCCCAATCTGTCTTCATATTCACCACATTACAAACAAACAATTATTGGTTTTCCACAAATTTAAATGGCATAAACAATTTAATCGGTGGAGATTAAACACACGATAGCTTTAGAAAGCTCACAAGTTATTAAATAGAAAAGCTTCCCCCTCTTCTATAAAAATTATATAAAATATCCTGTAATTGGCGTAGCATATATCTAAAAGAAGAGTAATTATTGTGTCCGGACACTGAACGCGTTCAGAGACCAATAACAACACGCCACATCACCTAGAGCTCGTTACCGAGCACTCGGTATTGCTCGGTATACGTCCGGATTTCTGATTTTTTGCAAGGAAAGCTTACTATCATTACTGTAAATAATAAGGGTTGGATCTTAAAATGTTAATACACTTTATATGAGGGTGGGCTGACGGGCTTTCTTTTAATGATGGTTTGTAGTGTTTTCTCAGTTGTAGCCTCTAATTTATGACTTATTATGTCAAAGGGCAGAGAGTAACGACTCTTTAAGATTATTGAAAGCCACCTATAATGATAATAATAGTGACTAATGATATAACGATTTAATGATAAGATTGATCAATGAGAGATTAAAGGAGACAAAACACTACTTTAAAGTTGAATGTTCTGTCTTGCTAAGTCATAAGTTGATGCATATAAACACTGATAATATAGTTACAATATATTGCATTGGGATACATGTACTAATAAGATGGATAAGATTGATGATGACTAATTTATATGATATGGTAGAGAAGAAAGATGACAGAAGATAAATAAGATTAACTTACTACTACTGACTAATAATTAATAATAGTAATCATACTTATTGAATGATATCAACAACATGAATGATAAGTAGCAAGACTCATATGACAATATTACGCCGCTGATATAATATAATATGATGCATGATGTGTAACTGATGATAAATGACTATTTATCTAATATGATATGACTGGTTAATTTATATTTGCATTGATTTCAGCTTCAAATATTGGCGCTTGTTGAGCTTTTATGCTTATTGCATAATTTTTATATATTTTCATGTAATGATAAGAAAACTTTAGGATGTTTTGAGTTGCTGACACCTTAGTAGTTTATTTTTTTTTTTTTTTTTCATTTTGCAGTCATGTATTCATTAAGACAAGATAGTTCATTGAACAATATTATTATTATTATATATATTATTTTAAGCTTGTATTAAGTTTTAAATATTGATGAATATAAATGTAATTATGCTTTCTTTTATTTTTATAAAATTTATAAGCTCTGGTTAAATCATTAAATAATAGGCATATACAATTCTTCCAATATTAAATTATGGGGTATGACAAGTTATCCGTCAACTAAGGTCCTCAAACCATTGTCACTAGACTACGGGCCTCATACGACTATCACCCGACTACGGTCCCTCTAACCTTAGGCATCAAACTATGATCAATTTGACCTCGGTTACCCACTAACTATTGTCTTTTTGACCTCCATCATTTGATGACTATAGTCTCTCATACCTATATCGTTTGTTTACTATAGTCCTCAGACCATCATCGCCTGACGACTATGGTCCTCAGTCCATGTCACCCAGTATTGCCCCTCCAATCTTAATCACCTAAATACGAACCCTCAGACCTTCGTCACCCACCAACTATTGTTCTCGAGCCATCGTTGTCTGATTATGATCCTCAAACCACTATTGCCTGCCTACTAAGGTCCTTGAACCACCATCGACTACTGACTATGGGCATAGACCATCATCATGTTATTTTGGTCCTCAAACCACCATCATCCGTCAATTGCGGTTCTCGGTCCTTTATCACTTACTACAGTCATGGTGACCTCCATCACTAGACTACAGTCTCTCCGATCACCATCTCCTAATTACGTTTCCTCCAACCACCATCGCCTAATTATGGTTCCTCTAAGCTCGGTCGCCTACAATCCCTTTAACCACCATCCTTGATCGTGGTTCTATTGACCAAACAAACATACCAACGATCTCTTCAGAACAATTCTCATGCCAATGGATTCTTACAACTCTAACCATATAATATGCTCTATATGACATATATTTACTACATCGTGTCAACAACTTGCCCCAAGGATGGACATCATTTATAATCAATAATAAACATTAGTAGAATCATTTCAACTAGGCCAAACTCTGTGGTTTTACCCTTTCCTAGATTTTTCACGTATAAAAATCAAGTGTCTCATATTACTCTTGCACCTCCTCTTTTTATTTGTGCATGTATTTGAACTTTGTACACAGTTATGATGTTAAACTTTATATATCTCTCTATGATCGCAAATGTTCTGGATCACAACAAAGATAATGCTTAAAATTAGAAGTCATTAAAATAAAAACATTAAAAGAAAAGGAACCATTATTTGCATGTGTTGCTGCCTGCAATGATTTATCACATTATTATTAGTTTTTGGATTAAAATATAATATAGGAAAATGTTGGAAATATATAAGAAATGGCACCAATAATTTTAAAATAAGCATTTAACCTCCCTTGTGGCTGAATATAATTTAACAAATTAGTATATTAATTTCATGTTTACTAAATTAATCTAACAATTATATTATAGTTTCATAACAAATTCGAACCTTAGAGAAACGAATTTTAATTTATGAAGTAGGTAAACTATATTGCTTATTGTAATTTATTAAAATAATTTGACATATTACAAATATTTGTTGGACTTAAAAAATTGAAACATCAGAAAAAAGATAATTGTTTTTATTTATTAAAAATTAATTTTTTACAAAAAATCTATAAGAAGTTTTATATAAATAACTTTTATAGTTATTGTAAAAAATCAAGCAGGAAAAATAAAATTAAAACATTTATTGGATGAGCTTAAACCACGATTCTTGTCTGCATAAATCTGTATTTTAATTATAACCAATAAATAAAATAATATAAAAATCTTCCAATTATTCCTTGTATATAGGACCACATAAAAAAAGGAAATATAGCTAATTCCTTAACTTTGATTAATTATGCCATTATTACTAACTACCTCATTTACTAATTGATTTTGGATGTGTTTCCCTTCAATAAAGATAGATATTTGAACAGCAACCATATGAAAGCTCACTACCAAAATACTGTAGATTTCACAGCACTTGCTAGCAGCGGTCGGAAAATCGGTGCTATAGAAGGGTATAGGCAGCGGTTTTAACCGATGCTATTTTAGTATTATAACTGCAATTTTAACCGCCGCTATAACCGGGATATATTCGCCCCCATTTGCCCTAACATAGTCATTCGACCGATTTTGCTCAATCGACTACTCATTCAATTCGCTCGCTCGCCGAAACCCTTCTTCGTCGCCTCCGAATTGCCATCGACGACCGAATCGCCATCGACGGCCGAATACAACGGCGTTGACGCCGAACTCATTCCCGTCACTGAATCAGTCATCACCGACAAATTCCGGGTCGCCATTCGGTGTATCGGTCTTAGGTAATTTCCAACTCCTCTCATCTGCCCAAATTTTGATAGTCCGGTCGCCATTTTGTGGCTATTCTTAGATTTACTAAATTCCTGAATGATTCTTGTGATGCATTTTAAATTTTCTGGTGATGCCCTAAATTTCGCATGCATGTTCGCCATTTATTCGCTATTTCAGCGTACGGGCTTGCTCAAGTGCTTTGGTAAAATATCTTTGTTTTATCTTAGAAATTATTTGTTCCGATAACTGCGGCCTACGAATTTTTATGATAAAACGTCGATAACTGTGGTCTTAGAAATTATTTGGTAAAAAACTCCTTTAAAATTCATATTGGTATGAAAAAAATTGTGACTTGAGTAGATAGTACTAGCATAATTTTGTCCCTCATGGGATCAACATCTTACTCTAACTTTATTACTTAAATGACACATACACTTACGTATCAATCAATCTTGCTTAATCGAAAACTAACGTATTTTAGTTGCAAATTTAGTGTAAAATGCTAAAAAAAATTCGAAGCCATTGTTAGAAAATTGTGATTATCTTATTATTTGCTCTATATTATCGAATGAAAAGCATATTTAATCTTAGTATTTTTACTATTTTACCATTTTATTTTATTTTATTTTATTTGTGGAATTGTATTTATTTTCTTTCATAACTTTTGAATTGATTGAGTTAGCTTACATTTACTTTTGTCGTATAGTGCATTTGCATTACTTATTTGTGGTTGTGCATGCATACTAAAGATAGAGAGGGAACCCTATTATTTGATCTAGAGATAGATAGAATTTTTATGAAACTAAAAAAAAAAAAAAAAGAATTCACATGTAGAGATGGCTAAACCCAATCAGAAGCATAGTCCGCCTAGACCTCTTAGAGAGTATACTAATCTCATCATAGAGGGTATCACCAAAGTATTTATAGGAGAAACATCCAAGCCAAAAACTTAGAACTCAAAACCATGATCATCCCAATGGTCTAGAATTAATAGTTTGGGGGAACTCTTTTTAAGAATCCTAATCTACATATAGCTAGCTTCCAAGAGATGTTTGTTACATTCAAGTGCAACAGAGTCTCTAATTATGTTGTTAGACTTCATTTGTTTCCCTTTTCTTTACAGGGTAAGACAAAATTGTGGTTTGGATTCCTTAACCCCATGATCTATCACCACGTGGAATAATCTGGCTCATAAGTTCCAAGCTATGTATTTTCCTTCTTCATATAAATCAAAGCTTAGGAATGATAATACTTTATTTACCCAATTTAATAGAGAGTTAATTTATAAAAGTTGAGAACACTTAAAGGAGTTTCTTAGGAAATGACCCCACGATGCCTTATTTGATTGGTTGACAATTTAATTTTACAATGGATTGGTAGGATCCTCTGAGGTCTATCATAGATGCAGTTGTTGGAGGGTCATTGATGTCCAAGCATTTCAATGAAGCTTATTCTTTAATTGAGTAGATGGACACACATAGATTTTAATGTCCATCAGATAGGGTAAATCCTAGGAAAGTTTTCTTTGCCTTTTCAGTCTGATGTTTTTTTTTTTTTCATTTAAACCGCCCAAGTAGCAAGAATTTCTAAAAAAGTTGAATAATCTTGGTGTTAGTTCATCTTCAGGATAATCTATGCCTTTAAAAGAGACTATTTTTAGTCCATTTTGTGATCCTAGTGTGCAAGGGGTATAGACTTTAAATACCATTAACATACAAAATAACCCTTACTCGAATAGCCACAATTGAGGTTAGAGGAACAACCCAAATTTTTAATGGAATAATAATAATAATGCTAATAATGTAGGAAACTAAAGGAATTCAAAACAACCCAACTATGTAGGGTCTTATAACAACCCTTAGTAGTAATTTGGAAAAATTAGGCCTAGTTAATATTAAGTTTAATTCTAATAATTGAAAGTTTGTTAGAGATGTTAAATCCTTATGAAATAGTCCCAAGGCTAACCAAGACGGGAGTGAATTGATATTTTAAAAAATCTTTTGATCAAAATACAATCTTAAAACAAAAACCAAGATTAACCACAGAAATCAAAGTGCGAAAAATAAAAGCGGGAGAAGTAATAAAGAACACAAAAATTTATAGTGGTTCGATCATCACGACCTACGTCCACTCCCCAGAGGAGCCCTTCGAGTATTGCACTAAACTCAATGTCTCTCCTTTTGCCCCCACAGCAAGGTGGAGAAGCCTTTACAAACCTCCTTTCAGTCAACCGAGGTTAAGCAAAGAACCCAAATCCTTTCGTTTCCTCTAAAAGCAGACAGAGAACCCAACTCCTTTTGCTTCCTCCTGAAGTAGATAGAGAACCTTGAACATATGCTGAAGTTTACCACTCTAGAACCCCCAAGGAATTAAGAATAATGACTAGAGAAGATGATGACGGATCCTTGCTTGGAAAAGCCTTTGTGAACTCCCTCACAAGATCCTCTCTCTCTCTCTCCCTTACTCTCCCTTTCCTCTTGGCTCTCTCAAGTTAGAACAGTAGCAAAAGATAAGCTCTTGGGCAAAATAAGAGCTCTTAAATAGAAGTTTTGAAATAGCTCTTATTTTATATAAATCAACATTATTATCCAGAATGATATACATATCTTCTTCCTATACGACCAGCGTAAATTATGCTTAATCAGAGATGATCAGAAGATTTTCGGTTATATCGTCCAAGCCGATATAATATTGTCCCGTACGATCAGTACAAATCCTTGAATATCGTCCAGACAATAGCTCTGAAAGAATGTCTGGACGATGCAAAAATAGCTTAATCGTCCAGGCCGATCTCACGATCATCTTGGATGATTAGTTCAAATATGTGAAACTCGTCCTGAGCATTACCCTGAATAGAAGCTGGCCGATGTCAATCGTCCAAGGGATCATCCTAGATGATCCTGTTCCAGGACGATGTGATCATGCAATCAAAGCTTAACTTCTTTCCTTAATTACCAAATTAATTTAGGCATAATTGTGCTGCATCGTCTAGGTTGATGTCCAAAAATAAAGAATACCTAAATAGATTTGGTAGCAGATTCTTTCTGATTTGAGCCTATCATCCTGGCCGATATGAATATCGTCCAGGATGATTTGCTTAATGATGGCTTCCTTAACTAGGATACCCTAATTAAGATTTCTATTTTTAACAGATCATTCAGGATGATGTTTTGATCGTCTCGGATGATGAAATCAAAATAGAGAACTCTAACCAACAGACATAATTTTTTCCAAATATGTGTGTGCAAGGTTACTTAGCATCAGGAGCTACATCATTTACAATAGACTCAAGAAAGGAAAATTATAAACTAACTCAGACCTAATCTACCTAATCTTGAGCTCGCTTGAGTTGTACTTGATCTTGTGGACCTGAAATATTAGTAGGCAAGGCAGTCATAGAAAAACATAAATGTTTGCTATCATCAAAATTTTAATCCATAAAATTAGATTTGCAATAATCTCCCCCTTTTTGATAATGACAAACACAAAAAAATTAAAGCAGTTCAAGAACAGTTTAAAAGAAATAGTGAGAAGAGACAAACAAAATTTTAACTATCCAATAACAGAATCAAACTATAAAGAAAATAGTACAACAAACTACTCCCCCTTTTTATATCACAAAAAGGAGGAGTAAAATAAAATAGAAATAAAACAGAGACTAAAAATAGAAACAAACTACAATAAAAAATATAAAAGAAACAGACTAATAGAAAGATGGCCCCTGAACATCTGATGGAGGTGGAGGTGGTGGTGGCGGGTGAAAGTGACTGGAAAGGGTGGCGAACTCCTCTCCAAACCAGGCCATATCTTGATCATGCTAGTGCTAAAGGTGAATAATGTCCTCATTATGTTGCTACTTCTGCGCAGCAACATATGCCTCAAAGCAAAGCACTCAATAGTCGAATCGCTCCACCAACGGATCCAACTGAGAGTGCTAGCAGAGCGGAGTAGGTGCAGGAACAAGTGCAGGAGCCTCCTCCTCCTCTTGCCCCCTGAGCTTCCCCATCCCCTGGGTGGAGACGAGTACTGTGAAGAACAAGAAAGGAATTATTCGAGTAGAAGGCAGGCTGATAGTTGGGTGGGGCAGGATATTGGAGGTTGTATTTTGATTCTAGAATATCTACAATAATATGTCCTACGACTAGGTTGGGCTTTCTTTATGTCTTGGATCTCGAATAGTAGTCAAATGCTTGATGTAAAAAAAGATCAGGTCAGTGGCATTGAATTTGTGATGGGCCAAAATATAGAAGGTGGTGATTGAGAGAAGTGGAGTAATGTAAATGCGATCACTAGCTTTTGGGAGGATAGAGGTACGAAGGACATGTTGGATTATCCTAGCATCTTTGAGTAAGGTGATAGTCTCTCTAACGTGAAAGTGAGCGTTGGTGTTTCTTAAGAAGTGGTTTTCCAGAGCCCAGTCGTAATTAGGATCAAAACAGGGATATGTAGTTTGTCTCATGTGGTGGAAATATGCAAAAGTTCTGCACAGTCTTGATATCTGATCTCGACAGGATGTCTATTCATATAGGATCCAAGAGAAGTAAAAGAAGAATTTATTCAGAGACAGGTGAAGAATTTAAAGAGTAATTCAGAATTGAAAGGGACAGTGAGTATAAGAAGAAAACACAATGAGGTGTGAGCAAATAGATCAAGTATCGAATATGAGAGAATGTTTGGGTTGACAGACCGAGAGATAGTGATTTCAACCATCTTATATCTTTGGCAGGCGACTTGATCATCCACCTCAATGAATCGAGGGTCCAGAGTAGCCCTCGAGGAACTCCTAGAAGGATGGCGAGATCTCCTTTTGCCAGCCATTATTAGAAAATAGAGCACAAGAGAAAGAGCACAAGGGGGTTTGAGAAGGTTTGAGTGAGAAAAAATGGCTAAAAGGCTTGGTTTAAAAGGATTCGGCCCGATCGTCTAGGATGATCGTAGAATTATCCAGGCCGATTAGTCAAAAAAGTGGTCGTATCATCCTAGACGATCAGATATCATCGAGGATGATAGAATACAGGCGATCATCCTGAGGAGTCAAGCTGGACGACCATTTGAAAAGTAGATCATCTTGGTCGGTTAAGTGGATTCTCCAAAGATGATGCATAATAATGGATCGTACCGGTCGAATTTAAAAATGTTTAAAACATTTTCACATGTATCGTCTAGGATGAACAGGTGGATCATCCGGGATGATAACCAATAATTGATCGTTCTGGCCAAATTTAATGTATTAAAACGTATTGCCTTGTGTATCGTTCAGGACGAACATGTGGATCGTACGGGCTAATTTTCCATAAATTAAGCAAAGAGTGAAAAACATCATCCAGGATGATCACATATATTGAAGTATAAAATGATCAGATTATCCAGGACGATAAAGGATCGTCCATGATGATCAAGAGAAGAAAAAGTCATATCAGACATTCAAACTGGAATTCAAAGTGAGTTGAGCCAATTGTCCAGGAAGATATCAATATTATTTGAGACGATGTGACAAAAAAGTTTAAATTCAGATAGTGGATGGAGATGATCAGAGAAGGCCTAAAAATAAAAAACAGAAAGTAAGACAAAAAGACAGAAGAAGAAGAGAAATAAACACAATGAAAAACAAAAAATAATTTTTTTTTTCATTTAAAAACAAGGTATGTATATAATAAAATCTCCAAGTGATTGAATTTAAGGACTTGTAAGATCAATGAGTTAACATCGATGAAATCAGAAAATGGTAGAATATTCGATTCTGCTAACCCTAGCTCGAACTTCTCTTAGGGAAAAATCATCTTTTGAAAACAAGAGACTTAACTTAGAACCAACCAGTTAGATAAGAAAAAAAGATCCATTCAAACCTTGGTTCTAGAAATGATATCTTATAGAATAATATACCAAAGTGATTTATCACAATCATGAAATTTGAAATCAAGCCATTGAAAATATTAAATGACACATAAATTCTTTTAAGTTTTAAAGGTTTTTAAAGAGAGGGGAGCTTTTCTTTTTGTGGGCTCATTTTATGCATCTTGTCAATTTGATTGGCGCACTTTGTGCATCTTTTGATTTTTGATACACTTTGTGTATTTTTCAATTTTTGGCGATCATTGCGCAACTTTTTTTTGGCGTCATTGATCACTTTTTTTTCCAAGCTAGATCCCTTTTCAAAACTCATAAATATTCTCAGTTGTGAGTATATCTTCTAATAATTAGAGAAGAAAATCTCACTCTCTAATAAAGGGAAGAATAGATCACAAAATAAAATTAAATTCATATGATAAATGCAACAACAAGATTTCAAAGAACTTGAAAGACTTTAGTAAATTATATATATAAGATAGATTTCAAAGAACAAGATTTCAAATTCTTTTGATTTTTGATAAAGACTTTTGAACAATATATATATAAGATAGATTACTGTAGCAAGATAGAAAAGATCTTAATTGTAAAGTCTAATTGTTAATTTGAGATAGACTTTTATTTAGAAATAAAAATTACACCAGTAAAAGAGGTTAGAGGGAGGAAAACAATCAATGATGTTTCTCCCTTTAACTTATTTAGGGATATTTAGACATTGACTACAAAAATCCAAAAACCAAAAAACCAAGACAAAATATCATTTTAAAGGAAAACAAAAATATTAGAGATGAAATAATTAAAAAATCAACAAGCATAAAAAAGAAAAACAACAATAATCAACAGAGTAGTAAATATGCAATCTAGAATTTATTAAGCAGCAAGTTTAAGTAATTATGAGCTGCGAGCCTCCGCTGTCCAAGTATTATATGCTCTCACAAGGTCTTTGGTGAGAGCACACCTATAAAAATGAACAACAATCAGATTTAGGAACCCAAATAGGTTTGAGTCTCTTCTTATGAAAAGAATAATGCAATACATTTGTATTATGCTGTGAATCATGCAATTTGAGTCTCCACACCCAATGTGTGCTATGATGAATGGTGCAAGTGTGTGCAATGTGTCCTAACATGCCACATGAAAAACATCTAACTTCAGATAAAGGATTTTCTAATCTGTTTGGGTTGTAATACCTCTTCCAAGGTTTTGGTTTTAGATCAAGTGTTGATGTATTCCAATTTCTCTCAAGTGTATTCAATTTAGCTTTAAATCTCAAGTTAGCACTTTCTAAACTACATTATCAACTCTTAAATTGTGCTCCCTATGCTCAAATTTATCATTGTATGTCTTAAAATTAGATTCAAGTTAGGTGTAGGATGCTTTCACTAAATCGTACTCAATAATTAACTCAGAGCGCTTTTTATTCAATTCATCAAACACATCAAGTAAAGACATGTGATTGCTATCAATTTGGAGATGATCTTTAATCAAAACTTCATTCTCTTTTTGTAAATTCAAAAACTCCAATTTCAAACTAGCATGCATTTTCTTAAGTTTTCTCTATGATGCATGAATTTTCTCACATATTTCAAGTAGTTGATCATAAGTTAGTTGGAATACCTCTTCTTGGTCAGACTATTCAAGATGAATATTGGCCATCAAATACAAGTTTGTGATTTCCTCCTCTACTTCAGTCTCGGAGGAGTTAGATGTAGAATTCGCCCAGAAAGCTTTTTGGTATTGTATCATTCCTATATTTAGGTTTATCCTCACCCTTCTCCTTTCTTGGATGATCCTTAAGTGTAGGACAATCAGCTTTAACATGTCTAGGCGTCTTGTTGTTCTTCCTTAAAAAGCTTTTAAATTGCCTAGTAATGAAGGCAACATCATCATTTTCAAATCTGGACGAATCAGTGTCCGTGTTCTTGGCATTTAGTGTCATAGTTTTCTCCTTCTTTTTATCACCTACATTAAAATTTCTTTAATTCACCCCCTGCTCGTAAGCAATGAGTGATCCAAATAAATATTCAAATCTTTAGATTCAGTAATTGCAGTGATCTTAGCATCAAAAGAAGAAGGAAAGCATCTCAAAATTTTATTGACCCTTTCATAATTATTTAGCTCTCTTTCTAAAGCATACAATGAAGTGACAATTTGAGTAAACTTTGTATACATGTCAGAAATTGATTCACAAGATTTCATACAAAAAAGTTCGTAGTCATGCAACAAAATATTCATCCTAGATTGTTTAAATTTGTTAGTTCCTTCATAAGTTACACATAATCTATCCCAAATTTCTTTACCAGTAGCACAAGTTAAAATACAAATATAATCTTTAGATTTCAAAGCACAGAAAAAATAGTTCAAGCATTTTGCATTAAGTTCTGCTAAATCGCTTTCATTAAAAGTCCATTCAATAAAAGGATTTCAATTTTAATGCCATTAAGTTCAAGAGAAGGAGGTGAACAACCTTCTTTAATAAGCATCCACATGTGATAGTCAATTGATTGTATAAATGTAGACATGCAAGTTTTTAAAAAATTAAAAGGAATATTATCAAACAAAAGTGGACATGTAATAGAATATCCTTCTATTATATTACGATTACCAAAGTTAGCCATAAATTAAAATTCAAAAAGTTTTCAAACTTAATTTTATGAATCTTGTTCTAATACCACTTAAAAGTTTGTTAGGGATGTTAAGCCCTTATGAAATAGTCCCAAGGCTAACCAAGAGGGGGGTGAATTGGTATTTTAAAAAATCTTTCGATCAAAACACAATCTTAAAACAAAAACCAAGATTTATCACAAAAATCAAAGTGTAAAAAATAAATGCAGAAGTAGTAATAAAGAATACCTAAATTTATAATGGTTTGGTCAACATGACCTACGTCCACTCCCCGAAGTCACCCTCTGAGTATTGCACTAAACTCAGTGTCTCCTTTTGCCCCCACAATAAGGCAGAGAAGCCTTTACAAACCTCCTTTCCACCAACCCTGGTGAGGCAGAGAACTCAACTCTTTTTGCTTCCTCCAGAAGCAGGCAGAGAACCTAACACCTTTTCCTTCCTCCTAAAGCAGGCTGAGAACCTTAATCAAATGCTGAAGTTTTCCTCTTTAGAACCACCAAGGAACTAAGGACAACGACTGAAGAAGATGATGATGGATACTTTCTTGGAGCAACCTTTGTAAACTCCCTCACAAACTCCCCCTCACAAGATCCTCTCTCTCACTCTCTCTCTCCCTTGCTCTCCCTCTCCTCTTGGCTCTCTCAGGTTAGAACATCAGCAAAAGATAAGCTCTTGGGTAAAATAATAGCTCTTAAATAAAAGAGTTTTGGAATAGCTCTTATTTTATATAAATTGATATTATTGTCCAGGACGATCAGCATAAATTACGCTCAATCAGCCCAGACGATTTGAGACAATCAAAAAATTTTTGGTCATATCATATAGGTCGATATAATATCGTCTTATACAATCAGTATAAATACTTGAGTATCATCCAAACAATCGCTTTGAAAGAATATCTGGACGATGCAAAAATAGCTTGATTGTCCAGGCCAATCTCATGATCATCCCGGATGATTAGTTCAAATCTGTGAAACTCATCCTGATCATCGCCCTAAATAGAAGCTGGCATATGTCAATCATCTAAGGGATCATCATGGATGATATGATTGTGCAATCAAATTTTAATTGCTTTTCTTAATTACCAGATTAATTTAGGCATAATTGCGGTGTATCATCCAGGACGATGTTCTGGATGATATCTTAGATGATGTCCAAAAATAAAGAATACCTAAATAGATTTGGTGGTTGATTCTTTCTGATTTGATCCTATCATCCTGGCCGATACGAATATCATCCAGGACGATGTTCTTAATAACGACTACCTTAACCAGGATGTCCTAATTAGGATTTCTATTTATAATAGATCATCCAAGACGATGTTTGGATCATCCCGAACGATGTGATCAAAACAGAAAACTCTAACCAACATGAAAATTATAAACTAATTCAGACAAAATCTACCTAATCTTGAGCTGGCTCGAGTTGTACTTGATCTTGTGGACCTGAAATGTTAGTAGGCAAGGCAATCATAGAAAAACATGAATATTTTTTATCATTAAAATTCTATTCCATAAAATTAGATTTGCAATAATAATAAGTTTAAGAATAAGAAATCATATTTATAGTATATAGTACTACATATGGGGACTCAGTTATAGAGTCAGCCTACTGCTATTTGGAATATAAAACATTAATTAGAGTAGTTAGCTTAATAATAAATATTAAACCCCAGAGTACGTTTCCTAGCATTATTAAAGTAAACCCTAAGGAGAAAGGCAATGAGCATTTTAAAGCCATCCAACTTAGGATTGGAAATTGTATTTAGTTTATTGATTGATTGGGCATTCCTTCTATTATTTTTTAAATGGGTATTCAGGTTATCATCAGATTTATACTGAACTTGAGGACTAGGATAAGAACACATTTCATTAGTCCCTATGTGACATTGGTTTTTAAGAGGATGTTTTTTGAGCTTTACAAAGCTATTGCTTCTTTTCAATATTGTATGATGTTAATTTTCTCAGATTTGATTGAGTGCAGTATTTAGGTATTTATGGATGATTTTATTTTATTTGGCACCACCTTTGATTCTTATCTAGTTTATTTGAATGTTATGATGAAATAATGAGTAGAAATGAATTTGGTGTTGAATTTGAAAGTGTTAAGTTATGGTAGCTGAGGGGATAGTGCTAGTATATAAGATTTCTGAAAAGTGGATTAGAGGTGGATAGAGCTAAGATGAAAGTAATAAAAAATTTGCCACCACATACTTTTGTTAAAGGCATTAAAAGTTTCTTAGGATATGCCAAATTTAATAGGATATTCATTAAGGACTTTTCCAATATCACCCAGCCATTATGTCATTTACTTGAAAAGGATACATCATTTGAATTTTATGATGCATGTTATAATACCTTTAACATATTGAAATATCATTTAATCACTACACCAATTATTATTGCACCTTACTGGAACTTACATTTTGATCTAATGTCTGATGCAAGTGATTATAATGTTGGGGCAATATTGGCTTAAAAGAAAGACAAAAAATTCCATGTCATATTTTATGCTAGAAGATTTTTAAATGTTACGCAATATAATTAAAATATAACTAAAAAAGAGCTACTAATAACTATATTTACTTTTGATAAATTCAAATCCTATTTCATTGACACAAAGTTTCTTAACAAAAAGATTACCAAGCCTAGATTGGTGAGTTAGATACTAATGTTATAAGAGTTTGATGTGGAAATCCTTTATAGAAAAGGCAACGAGAACCAAGTAGCTAATCATATTTCTTGGCTAAAGTTGAAAGAATCTACATCTCATTATTGTAACATAAATGAATTCTTCCCATATGAGCATATGTTTGAATTGTATTTTAGTGTATCTCCTTAGTATGTTGATATAGTCAATTACATTGGGCGTAGAGTGATCCCATTTGATTTATCAAAAAATCAAAGGAAAAAATTTTTGCATGATGCAAAATTTTTCTTTTGAGGTGAGCCATATCTCTTCAAGAATTGTTATGATCAAATCATTAGGAGATGTATCCCATGAGGAGGAAATATAAACCATCATTAGTGCGAAACCCCTTAAGTAAAAGAAGCTAAACTCTTAAAATTTGAGGTACCGTTTGGTGTAATGGTTAGAATTTTATTAAAGAAACTCTGAAATTAAGTGTACTCATCCTGAAGAAATGTTGGGATGGGTGAACTCTTGGGAAGTTATACCAATATGACAAAACTATGAGATCTGTAGGATAAAGTGGACAATATCTTGATAATTAAGATTTTGGATTATTATAAATGGAATTAGAGCAATATACCAGCAAAAAGATGAGAACTAAGTTTCATACAGTATAAAGTGATATGCCATGGGAGCCACCTTTTAAACCCTGTATAGGACAAAGTACTACGTGATGGGATCCACCACTTAAACTTATAGGGCCACTTATAGAATCCTATCTACATGATGGATCATTTTGGGATAAGGATGCTGACAAGGATGTCAGCTATTTAAGTGAGGGAGACTATGGAATCCCTTAAGTAAAAGAAGCTAAACTCAAAAATATCGAGGAACCTTTCGGTGTAATGATCATAATTTTATTAAAGAAACTATGTAGTTATGCAAGCTGGTCTCAAAGGAATCTTTAGATCGGTGACCTCATGAAAAGTTACACCAACATAACAAAATTGTGAGGCCCTTAGGCTAAAACAGATAATGTCTCAATAGTTATGAGTCTGGGCTATTAAAATTAGGGAGTGTCATGATTTAAATTATAAAGGGCATATAAGAGGATTTAGAATTGCTTCTAAGATACTCTAATTTGGGTATTTTTGGTATACCCTATTCAATTATGTTAATTCTTATATTAAGAAGTATGATATTTGTCAATGGGTAGGAAACATCACTGGGAGAAATGAAATACCATTGAATTATGTATTGGAGATAGAGATATGGAGACTTGATTTCATGGGCCTATTTGTGCATACTTATGGTTACCAATATATTTTGATTAATGTAGATTTTATCTGGAAATGAATTGAGAGAGTTACTACTCCAAGAATTGATTCTAATTTTGTACTTAAATTTTTAAAGAAATATTTTTTTTTCTATATTTAGAATACCTGGAGTTCTAATTAGTGAGGGGGGAGTCACTTTTGTAATAAAAGAGTAGATGCATTAATCTCTAAATTTAGTATCCAACATAGGGCTACCACATCTTATCGCACCCAGGCTTGTGGCTAACCATAAATTAGCAATATGAAGATTATGTCAATTTCAAAGATGACTGTAAGCTCAAATAGGAAATATTCGATAGTAAAATTGGATGATACATTATGGACTTATAGGATTTCTTTCAAGACACCCATTGGAATTCTCCCTACTAATTGATTTATGGAAAAGCCTGCACCTCCCTTTTAAGTTAAAACATAAGATATTTTGGGCAGTTAAATACTTTAACAATTAAACTATAGCCTTGAAGAAGCAAAATAAAAAAGATTGATTAAGCTAAATGAGTAGGAAGAGTATAAGAATAATGCTTTTGAAAATCCTCAGAAATATAAAGAACAAATGAAAAAGTGGCATGATTGTAAGCTTCTTAGAAAAGAATTAGCCCGGTACAAGAAGTTCTTTTATTTAATTTAAGATTAAAATTATTTCAAAGAAAACTTAAGTCCAAGTGGTCATGACCATTCACTATTATTAAAGTATTTTCTTATGGGTTGTAGAGGTTAGGGATAACAAAACCACCCAAATCTTTAAGGTTAATGGCCAAAGGTTGAAACCCTATTTAGTACGAGACATGGATCATTTGAGAAGTATTGTTAATTTTGTTAATATGAATGAGAATTTGGCATAGACTAGTTAAAAACTAAAAAATTAGCATTACATGGGAGGAAATACAATAATGTTTTATGCTCGCATTGTGTTTGTAGTGTGTTTACATCATGTTTATATTATGTTGGCATTGAGTTTCATTTAATTTTTCCAAGGTTTGTGTGAAACAGGCACCACATGATTGATGTGTGCTTAATTGAGGTGTCTAAGATGTTTTACTAGATTATTCCTAAGAGTTAGGAAATATGTGCATAATTTGATGTTAAGCATCGCAATGTAGAGTCCTTAAGTGTCACAGTGCCATATAGTGCCCCTATGTTTGGGTGATTTGGTGCTATAGCACCTATGTTCTTCGAAAAGTTTCACTTAATTCAACTCCATGGTATAGTTGAACAGACAACTACAACATCTTGATCTTCATCAAATCCAGCACCATTAAATTGAGCA
This sequence comes from Dendrobium huoshanense, assembly GCA_016618105.1. Lineage (NCBI taxonomy): Eukaryota > Viridiplantae > Streptophyta > Magnoliopsida > Asparagales > Orchidaceae > Dendrobium > Dendrobium huoshanense. The sequence continues at coordinate 32,318,980 of CM028347.1, forward strand.
CCACAATGCCATTGCTTCGAGCTCTATATTTCTCTATTGCCTTTTAGTGACTCAATGTTGAATTCAAAGCACTGCAACACCTATACTTTCCATAAAATGTGTAATTAATTCAGCATAATAGTGTTGTTTCCAACACAATAGCATTTAGTCAAAGTAATTATTAGAGTCAGTGGAGCACCGTTGTGTTAGTATTTTGTAGTGCCATAGTGCCACCACATGTTACACATTGCGGCAGTGACTAAATTAAAAATTGGTGTTTCTTGTTCCAATGCTAAGCAATGTGGCACAACCTTACATTAGCAACATAATGCTTATACCACCTTTGACTATTTCTTCATTTTATTTAGTCTTGTATGGCAACACACATCACTCAGTGCCACGATGCCAAAACTTATATATATATATATATATATATATATATATATATATATATATATATATATATATATATATATATATATATATATATATATATATATATATATTTGTGTGTGTGTGTTGCATGAGCCATTTTCTTCAATTTTTCATGTTGAATTCCAACATTCCTTATCTTATTCTATATGTTTTTTAGTTTTTCTCTACTCCAAGCTTAAATGGAACCAAAAATATCTTTAGATAAGAAGCTAGCATCCTCTTCCTATGACAAGAAGCGCTTCATTAGTGCTAAAGTAGAAGAGAGGTACGCCAATATGATAGTGTTCAAATAATAAATCCTTAAGAGAGAGTTTAGCAGTCTGGGAGAGAAATAGATTTATTATGATGAATAGAGGGTGTGGTACATTTTGTTAGGAACCCTCTGCATGTATCATTCCTATTGTGAGAGAATTCTTTACTAAAATAAAGGAAGCTCATAATAGGAAGTCTTTTATGAGGGGTAAGTGGGTACCCTTTGATAGTGCTAGCATTAATAAGATTTATATGACCCAAAACTTTGAATTTAATGAGTAAACCACTTTTGCTAATTCCATTTGTGACTCCTAGGAAATTCTTAGAGTGATGACTAGATCAAATAGCAGGGATGTTTAGAATATTAGGGATGGTATAATTACTAATCTCCTTACATCTACTCTCACTAGAGTTTCTAAGGCTTGAAATTTTTTCAATTATGCATAATTTTTCCAAATCACTAGCATTAGTGTTGTTACAAGGGAGTGAGCTTAATTGAATTATGTGATTCAATTTAGTCGCATGATATATGCAAGGAAAGTTAATCATTCTTCCCTCATGTAAATGATTAGGGGTCTACCACTATGAGTTTTTGGTGCCCTTTCTTATTTTATTCTTTGTGCATATTAGTGAGCGTTATTAGTGAGTCTAGGTAAAAGAAGCTCTTCACCATTTATACTATCAATGGGGCAAAAATAATATTAAAGATAGTGCCTAGGAAAAGGGGAGGGACCCAGTCAGCCAAGTTCTAGTCAACTTAGGTGTAGAGCCCCTTGGACCTTAGGAAAGCAGGCCATAATGAATACCTAATTTGATGAAAATAGGCAATGTAAATGGGAAATGACACATAAAATAAATTATATGATGGATATGAAGCACTGTCAATGCCATTATGCTTCAATGTTCAATGAAGCATTGGTTGGGATGTTCAGAAATAGCCTATTGTTTGAAAACTATAGACAACACTTTGTCTATTATTTCCATTTTTTATAGCCATATGTGGAAGGAGACCCCGCATCGTTCCCACTAGTAACAACAACAATAACAATGAGGAGGAGAAAGATGATTAATATTTTTATGTTTTGTGTTTTTCAATTTATATTATATTTTATTTTAATTTCTCTTTTTTTTTTCTTTTTTTTTTAATATAAAATGAAATTGTTTAGTCAAGTTCTAAGTTTATCCAATTTTATTCCATTGTTGTGCATTGCTTCCTACTTTAAGTTATTGTTTGTTCTCGCTTTCTATTCTAGTGCAAATAAGATTACTAATCTAATTACTCAAAATTGTAATCTAGTTGAGTTAAAATAAGAAAATACAACACTCCATATGAGAAATTGTGTAAAAGTAAGATAGCATTGGAAATTTTTCATATCCAACAACATCAAACAAACAACTAAATTTCGCTAGTAATGAGTTTATTTCATTATTAGCTATCAGCTATATACAAAGGGTATTAGATCAATCTACAATAAAAACAACAATGCAAACATTTAAAATTCACCGGAAATACAAATAGTATGATTTCATAAATCAATTACATCAAAATGATAAAATAAATGCCTAATAAAACTCTTTGGCTTAATTACTTTATCTCTAGTTCATATACAAAGTGGGAAAAAATTACAAAAAATCACTACTAGTAATTTAGGCTTTCGCATCACTTTGTAGGACCTATTATTGCAGCGGTTTAAACACATGCTAATATATTTTTACGGCTATTTTCCCCCTTGTTTGGAGGCTTTGAACACTTTCCTACTACTACCGCAACCGACATCCCAAAGCCGCACTCAAAATCCCCAAATGCCAATGGCCTGGAGCTCTCGCACGAACAATGCTAGAGGGAGAGGGATTTGGATCACGACAAAGAGGGATTGGGATGGCGGGCCAAGATGCGATTGGAGGCTAGGGCATCAACAATAAAATAGGGGAAGCATATTTTTCCTATAGCAGTGGATTTTAAAACTGCCTCCGCCGTAACTAATTGGCTGCTAAGGTTATAAATATTTTGGAAATTTTTGTAGGGGTTAAAACTGCTGTGTAAACCTCTCTATAGTAGTGGTTTATAAATTGCCACTATAAAGTACTGCGAAAACGTCATAATTTTTGTAGTGAATGTTGTTAATTTTGCCATATGATTCGCTTCTACACATACATTAAAATTAATCTATACCAATTTCTAGTCTGCATTAAAGGTAATTAATAGTTGTTTGTATGATAGCGGTACAAAAGAAAACACAAAATTGTGCAAAATTGTGGCACATTATTAGAACCATGATCATCTCCAAAAATAGTTGAAAAACTGGGAGTTGAAAGTAATGAAAAAACTTCCCAACCAATATATGGTCTCATCAATAGTTAAAGGAATTAATGAACTTAATAAGGTTATTAATTATTATATTATTTATGAGAATAAATAAGAAAATGATAAATTGTTTGAGCTAATAAGTTTAGCTTGATTGGTGGGATCAAAAAGAGGGATTTCGACGGATTGATGGATTAGACGAACGGGATGAAGTCGGTGTTTGAGGCGAGGTATGGGGGATGCTAGATTGATGGGTTAAATAAGGAATGAAAGCTCAACTGTATTCAATAGAGTGCCCTAGTATTTGTTGATGCGTCCATATCCTTTTATGAGAAAACTTTAGGCCTTATTTACTTTGTCTTCTTTTATAAATTAAGTTGACAAATTGTAGGAAGAAAGCTATCTCAAAATAGCTTCAAAAGCACATCTTTTATAAAGCAAATTTCTCTAACAAAAAAAGCTCTGGATTTTTTTGAAGATTTTTACACAGCAAAGCCTTAAATCATTGCAAAATAAGATTTTTAAAAATGTAAGTTATGATCACTAATAAAAAATCTATCACGTAAATTTTTTTAAAAAAAGTATTATTTTTAATAAATTAGGTTTTGTTATTTTATGACGGATATATATCGTTACGGGCGGATTTTGTCCGCCGGTAACAAAGTATTTTCATGTGGTGTCTGTTATTTTATGTAATTATGAATATTTGAGTGATGAAGCTAGGCAAAGAGAGAGCTGCATTTATTTCCTAGATTTAGGGTTGTTCATATGGTTTGATGTAGTTTGAGTTTGATTAGGTTTAGGTAGCTTTGGGGGAAAAGGTGGCTTGCGATTTGCTGTATTTGTTCTTCTGCTGTTGATTTACGAAGGAATTAGCTGTTTTTGCGGCTGATCGGTTAAGACAGTGGCTTCTTCTGCCGTATTTGTTCTTAGAGTTAGATAGGCATAGTAGCTTTCGGTGTAGATTAGATGCGATGGAACTGCGACCTTCTGTTGGCTCATCCCAATTATTCCTGCACTAAGGAATTTCATGGTCGCATATGTTAGGAGTAATCAAAATCAAACAAACAAAGGAGCAATCGACACGAGGTGATAATGGTGGCTAAATTGGAGCAACAACTGTGATCGTAAGAGTATCTTAGGAGGGAGATGATAGCGGTGAAATATGGACCAAGGAGAGGGAAAGCCGACGAGCGCATCCCAAATTCAACAAGGAAACAAAAGGCAAAGAATGAGAGTGGGGTAAGAATGAGATGACAATTTTGAGCATGTTAGATAGTCTTGTGTTATAATATACTAGTGTTGTCGAAGCCATTTTACAATTTTGGCCCCTCATATTCTTTACCATAATAAAAAAGTATTATTTTTACGTGATAGCAAAATTAGATAAATTTAAATTTAATTTATTATATGCTATATGATTGATATTATTTAATATTCATATATGTATATATAATTTATACATTATAAATAATAATATTCTCAAATAATATTAAAAAAAAAATTCTCAATAAATTGCCTATGGAAGAAAGCAGAATAAGTAATTCAAATCAGATAAAATAAATGTATGGCTACCCCCCTGACGAGTTATCGTTGGATGATACAAACATCTTAGCATTTTTAGAACATAGTTTTTTCTTTATTTCTTTTTTTTTTTAGTTCAAGAAAGATCAGAAGGCAGTGATGAAAATGCCCACAAAAGAAGAAGAAATCTAGATGAGCGAGACGAAAAAGCGAGGAAATTAGAGAAAAAAGATGAAATAATTTTTATAGCGAAGGGACTACAACATGTATTTTTTATTTATAATAAAAAAATGTGAGAAAAAGATGAAATTTAAAATTTAAGATAAAATAATATCAAAAACTGCACAGATTATGTTAAAAAGTCCAAATAAAATTCAGTTATATAGCAAGCAAAGAATATGTCAAAAAAAACATCTCTTTATGGACATCTATGTTGCACGGATACTCCTATTTACAAGGCGTGCTGTATCGGACACATGTCGGATATGGATATGACTCCGATACGGCATGGATACGTGTCGGATACGGCTTTGCCGTGTCCAATTAAAATATTATTTAAATTTGACTGGACACGCGTATCCCACGCGTATCAAATACACGTGTCCTATTAAAAAAAAAAAAACACAGACGCAATTTACCTTATTCTTTTCGGCTTTCCACCGTTTCCGCTCAATATTCATATTCATTTAGGTGGCTGAAACATTTCAAAGAGCTAGATTTTTTGTTTCCACACAAGTGTTCATCTTCTTCGTTATAGTTGAAGGAGCGGCTCGATGACGCGAGCATATAAGCAAACAGGATCATCCTTTATCAACAAAGAGGCTTGACGACACAAGCATTAAAGTCGATAGGATCATCCTTCGTCGACGGAGCGGCTTGACAACGGGAACAGTGAAGGCGACGTGAGCAGTGAAGGTTCATTTTCTTCGTCGTTCTTTCTTTTCTTAATCATAGGCTCGGTATCGAAACTCGGTACCGCTTGGTATCGAACGATACTGGAACTCAGTATTGCTCGGTACTGCTCGATACCGAGCGGTACTGTAACTCAGTACCGCTCGGTATTGGAACTCGGTACCGCTCGGTACTGTAACTCGGTATTGCTCGGTACTACTCGGTACCGAGCTTTATAGGAACTCAGTACTGCTCGATATTGGAACTCGGCACCGCTCGGTATTGGAACTCAGTATCGCTCGGTATTATAACTCCGTACTGCTTGGTATTAGAACTTAGTACTGCTCGGTATTGGAACTCAGTACTGTTCGGTATTGAAACTCGGTACCACTCGGTATTGGAACTCAGTATCGCTCGGTATTGTAACTCGGTATTGTTCGGTACAGCTCGGTATTGCTTGGTACCGCTTCATAATGCTCGGTATCTTTCCATAAAAACAACTTTAAAAATAAACAGCACTTCAAAGGTCGAACTCCTCCAGGGGGCAGCGCCCCCTTGGACCCCCGGCAAAGTCGCAACATATCTACACTTTCACTTAAATTTTTTCATGTTTTAAATTCATATATTTTAATTTGTATAAATCCTTTGTAGGATAATGAGCTCTAGTGGAGTAGGAATTGGTTTTGATAATGGTCCATCATAAATCAATATTGAAGATAATAAGCCTCTATGGGGTTATGTTACAAAAATAGGTAAAACATCAGAAGGGGGAGGCAATATTGCATTCAAATGCAATCTTTGTAATGCAACATACAAAGAATCATATTATAGAGTGAAAGCTCATTTGTTGAAGATTAGTGGTTATAGAATCAAAGTTTGCCCGAAGATAAGCTCATCACAAATGGCTAAATTACAAAGAAAAATTAGTGAAACTGAGTAAAGGAGTAAAAAAGAGCTTCTAAAACATATTCCACTTCCAAGCACTCATGCTTCATATCCTTCATCATCTTCTTCAATTAGATGTGATGACAGTACTGTAAACAAAGGGCCTTTTTGAATGGAGGTATCTAAACCAAAAAGAAGAAAACATGTTGAAGATAGTGTTTTGGAGAAAGCATTTAATTTACAAATGAGAGAATAACTAGATGGGGAAATAGCTAGAATATTTTACTCAGCTGGACTTCCTTTTAACCTAGCAAGGAATCCACATTACAAGAATGCATTTACATATACATGCAATAACAATCTTGCATGATACGTGCCACTAGGATATAATGTCATTAGAATGAAGTTGTTGCAAAGAGAGAGGGACAATATTGAGAAGTTGCTCGAGCCTACTAGAGGAGTTTGAAAGAAAAAAGGAGTTACTTTGGTTTGTGATGGGTGGACAGATCCACAAAGAAGACCACTTATCAACTTCATGGCTGTAATAGAGAGCTATCCTATGTTTATCAAAGCTGTAAACTGTGAATGATTGTATAAGGATAAGTTCTTCATTTCTAATTTAATCAAAGAAGTTATCATGATGGTGGGGCATTCAAACATCATTCAGGTCATTATTGATAATGCACCTGTTTGTAGAGCTGCAGGTCTACATGTAGAGCAAGCATATCCTCATATTTTCTGAACACCATGTGTTGTGCATACGCTTAATCTTGTTTTAAAGAACATTTGTGCAGCTAATAATACCGAGGCAAATGAAATCACCAATAATGAATGTCATTGGATCACAGTGATTGTTGTAGATGCAATTGTAATTAGGAATTTTATTATGAATCACTCCATAAGACTCTCTATGTTTAATGATTTATCTAATTTAAAGATGCTTACAGTTGCTAAAACTTGGTTTGCCTCAGTTATAGTGATGTTGAGAAGATTCAAAAAAATAAAAAATGCTCTCCAAGCTATGGTGATTAGTAACAAATGGTCATATTATAGGAAAGATGATGTTAGAAAGGCTAGGTATGTAAAAGAGAAGCTTTTAGATGATTTATGGTGGGATGAGATTGAACTACATCACAAATTTCCCTGACCAAATTTATGAGATGTTGAGAGTAGCTGATACGGATAAGTCTTGTTTACATCTCATTTATGAGATATGAGATTCAATGCTAGTCAAAGTAAAAGAAATTATATATAGACATGAGAGGAAGGCACTTCATGAAGACTCAAGCTTTTGGAATGTTATTTATGCTATTCTAAAATATAGGTGGAGCAAAAGTAATAGACCTTTACATTGTTTGGCTCACTCACTAAATCCAAGGTAAATTTCAACATTTTTTCATTATGAATTCACAATTTGTTTTTTTGTAATTTCAACATTTTTTTATTATTTCATTTTAATATTATTTGAAGATATTCAACTAAAGAATGGCTTCAAGAGGATCCTCAAAGAGTTTCTCCACATAAAGATTTAGAAATTTCAAATATGAGGAAGACATGTTTAAAGCGTTATTTTCCAAATGAGGAGGAGAGAAGAAGTATCAATATTGAGTTTGCTAAATTTTTTGGTTATTTAAAGGACTTTGGTGACCAAGAGTCATTGCGTGATAGGTGGAGAATTGATCCGAAAATATGGTGGATTATACATGGAGCTTCAGCACCTCTACTTCAAACAATTGTCATAAAATTGCTTGGCCAAGTTTCATCCTCATCATGTTGTGAAAGAAATTAGAGCGCATACTCATTCATCCAATCAATGAAGAGAAATAAAATTACTTCACAACGGATTGAAGATTTAGTTTACATACAAACATTCGGCTTCTCTCAAGGAAAACTCCAACTTATATGGAAGGAGACAACAGGATGTGGGATGTTGCTGGAGATGGATTTGAATCTCTTGAGGATATGGGAATATTAGAAATTGCTAATCTTTCACTTGATGAGCCTGAATTAGAAGCTATGATATTTATTGAAGATGATATAGAAACTCAAAGACAAATCACTGAAGAAGCTAATCCTATCATTTCTATTGAATAGTTGAAATTTCATATGCTGAACAATTTATCTTCTTGTTTTTGTTGATGTACTAGACATTTAAATATTTAATGCTTACTTTTATTTCAATTTTTTTGTCATTTCAAATATTACACTTTGATTACTTTCTTAATTTTTATGTATTATTTATATATTATAATGTTGTATCCACGCCGTATCCGTATCCTATATTTTTAAGAATTGGCGTGTCCCGTATATGTATCGTGTTGTATCCGTATCGCCGTATCCGTATCGGTGCAACATAGATGGACATGCTTGAAAACCCATCTCTTTATGCATGAGATATTCATATAAATGAGAATTCAATGAACAGTTCTATCAATTATACCCAATTTAAAGATTACTGTAACGATGCAAGAAATTGAAAGATGTTTCACTTACATTGATTTCATTGTACTGTGTCTTCCATTTTATATTTAATTTTTTTCAGTAAAAATATGAACCCCTTAATCAACTCTTACCTCTTTTATATTCTCCTTAATGTATAGTTGTGCTTTCTTAACTGTAACCTCTTCATATTCTCTTGAACTTTCTATTGTTTTCAACCGTTGGAAGCGATAACATCGCCCTTCATCTTTCTTAGGATTTTTTTTTTCGTTTAAAATATAGGCACAAAATTTTCCTCTCTTTCTCTCTTATTGAGTTACTTTGCTATAATTTATGAAATAAAAGCTTATCATGCCATTCTTTGGTCAGGGTTTTTGGGTGAGGAGGCTTCCTCCTAGGCCCGAGAGATGGAGACTCTTCACCTAGACCGCAGTGAATGTCCGACGTCCGCCTTCCTTCCTCTGTTCACTAGCCATAGCGAATAGGGCAGAGAAGTCTACGATAGAGGTTGGATTCATTATTTTAAGAAGCATTGGGGACAAGAAAGCTCTGTTCTTAGTGAAAGTGCTGGATGATTTAGATACTTCCAATGAGGTAGGAAGTGGAAGTTGTAACGTGATGATGGGGAGTGGTGATCCAAGGACTGAGGATGGATTTCCTGGCATGCTATACATTGAATACTTGCAAGGTAAAATTTTCAATGGGATTTTGTACGAATTAATTCCTGCTTGGTGAGAATTAAATGTTTTTGGGATTCTATGGGATCTAAGAGGTAGAAGATGGAAGCTTTCAGCTGATTGTGTTGAATGACTTGAATCTTTTAATTGCTTAATTCATTGATGGAATCAATTTTTATAGAATTGGAAATTGTGAATAGAACATTTAATGAACTTTACATTTTTCATTTATGTTAAATGTGTTCTAATCTATCTATCTTTGTAATTTGATGTGTGGAATATAGGTTTTGATAATGATTTACATTCAATGAACATTCCTTTTTATGTTTTGTTTTCTGTTTTTGCATTATACAATTTTAAAATCAACATGAACATGAATGATTATGTTTAAAGAAAAATGTAAACATCAAGTTTAGCAAGAAAAATACAAACATGAACATGAATGTTTCTTGCATGCAAAAATATACAAAATACACGAGATTGATTGAACCCCTTAATATCTTCCATTGTATCATCAATGTAATTTGGCCAAGGAAGGGATGGGGATGGTGGCTACTCCATACTAAAAATTCCACATAGAGAGAGAGAGAGAGAGAGAGAGAGAGAGAGAGAGAGAGAGAGAGAGAGAGAGAGAGAGAGAGAGAGAGAGAGAGAGAGAGAGAGAGAGAGAGAGAATAATTGATTGTATTAATTTATCATGCTTAATTTGTGCTTCACATAGTTATTTTTTTAATTTCTTACTTGGTTTTGGAGGCACAATTTTTTTTTTTTTTTGTTAAAACCTATAATGGGACATATGCATTACATTAAAAAAAGAGATACAAGTCCTTAAAAGATCAGAAGCACTATAAAGAACATCGTTTAAAGTAAAACCTAGCGAGCCTAAGATCCTATATATTACAATAAGAAAAAAATATAAAACCAAGAAACAAAGGCAAACCAAAGATCCAAAACCAAGAAAGTAGCAACCCAGTTAGCAACATCAGCAACAACCTTAAACAACTCTCAGCAACATGAGCACACACAACCTGTAACTAGTAAGGAGTTTCCAAAGCAAAGAAGTAACAAACCTACAACAAAAAAGGTAAACTATCGCAGTAGGGAAACAACACAACAACAAGGCCCAAAACCCAAAACACGACACCAATAGAGAACCCATAACAACAACAAAAATCACACACCGTACAAAGCACCAAAGTAGCCAAGAAATTTCCAAAGGATCAACCCTAGCAAAAACTTTCACCAGAGGAAGCAACCCCAAACCAACACAAACAACATTGCCTAACACTCCCCCCCCCCCCCCCCCCCCCCCCCCCCTAAAACCAAAGATCACAATCAAGTAAACCCAACCCCCACCCAAAGCACACCAAAAGAACATATAATATTAGCAGCCCAAACCCCCACGCATGGATAGACAAAAGCCACAGAGCCAACACAACCAAAGAACAAAACTAGCCAAAGACACAAGTAAAATAAGAGAATTACTTATTTCTCATTTTTTTTTTTAATTTAGTAACACAATTCCTAAAATCATCATTTTTGATATGAACCACATTCAAACTAAGCAAAGTGTGAAAATCATCCATATGCTCAACATTATCTTCCCCATCACCCCGACTACCCGAGGAGAAACACTCATCCAGCCAATCAGAATAATCTCCAAAAGACTCCTTCAAATTTAAGGCTAAATGAGCAATCAAAGCATCCTTAGAGATAATAGATATTTTAACATCAATAACATCCACGTTTTTATTTTCATTTGCAATATTAGGCGACGCACCCAAATCAGTCAATGAAAAGTCACATGAAAGCATCACCAATCCTCTAGAGAAAGCATTCAAATCAACCATATTTACCTCTCACATATAGACATTTACATCAATTAAGTTCTCATTATAAAGAGCATTATCCTTAGATGCTTTCTCAAAAGCAGCAGGGGAACCTGGAACAATTTGATGATCACATGCAAGAGTTAAAGACAAGTTATTACCATCCACATATTAATACCCTCACAATCCCCTTGGAAAGAGCAAGTCAATTCTAATAAAGGGGAAGCATGATAAAAATGAGACAAGTTAACCACAAGAACCAAAACATCTTTGACAATCATCATCAATGATACTATCAAGATTCTCAGCTACATAACCAACAACAGGCACACCAGTCAAAAATATAGGGATGGTCGAAACAACATGAACATCATAATTCCCCGAATCACAAATAGGATAATGCAAAAGCTCATATTCCAAATTATCCACATTATCTTTCAATTTTAAGTGAATAATAACAACCACTACAGGAAAATCATCGATTTCCGGCGGCCTTTTCCGGCGGTAATTGAACCTTTTCCTGCGGTTTTGAGGTTTTCCGGCGGTTCATTTACCGCCGAAAAAAACGGCGTAGGAAAATAAATACCGGCGGTTTTTACCGGCGGCGAATTATTCCGGCGGCTCTCCGGCGGTCATAAACCGCCGGCCAGATTAAAAAAAAAAAAAAAACTGGCCGTGACCGCGCACACCCGCTCCCGGCTCCTGCTGCCGGCGATGCGACCCGCTCCCGGCTCCCGCTGCCGACGACGTGCTCCGCTCCCGGCCAGTGACCGTGCACACCCGCTCCCGTTTCCCGCGCGTGTGCGCCCGCGACGTGCGCCCGCGGCTGCAAGCGGTGAGGCTCGAACGGGAAACCTGTTGGATTAAACCCCTGCTATCAACCGAATTGCCAAAGGTCAAAATAAGATTTTATTCTCAATAAGTTTTATTTAATCTATATTCTAACCGTAAATAAATAAAATTTTAATTATTAAAAAAGGGAGTAATTAATTTAAAATAAAAAAAATTAATATTTAATATAATATAAAAATTAACTAACTAATTAATTTAAAAATGAATATTAATTAAATAGTTAATATAACTTTTAATAATTATTTGTTAAATCATTTAAATAGTTTAAATTTATTATTATTTTTTAATTTTTAAAAGCCGCCGGAAAAATGGAAAAGCCGCCGGAAAAGCCGTCGGAAAATTCCGTGGGAAACTACCGCCGGTAATCCGCCGGAAAGCCGCCGGTAATCCGCCGGAAAATTCCGCGGGATAATTTTGCGGGAAATTAGCCGTCGTAAAATTTTGCGGGGAAATTAGCCGTCGGAAAGCTGCCGGTAATCCGTCGGAAAGCCGCTGGAAAATTTTGTAGGAAATAAGCCGTCAAAAACCGCCGGAAATCCGCCGGAAAAACGACCGCCGGAAAGCCGCCGGAAAATTCCGCCGGTAATAAGTGATTTTCCTGTAGTGAACAGGGGGGCAAAGAATTTGCAGTCGTAGCATCAATGTTAACACGATGGCATTAGTGCCATTCCCCCTGGAATTAACACAAGGTTTAGGAGGAGCCCAATCTAAGTGGGGGTGAAGAATACAACAATTAGTTTTGTAATGCCCAAAAGACTAGCAGTGATCAGAAAATGGAGGAAAATCTTTAATAACAACATATTGAACATAACCTAAATTATCAGGACTAGTCCAAAAAGCCTAGGGATAACATGCATTTGGAGATATCCTGTTCGACAAGCACCCTAGCAACATATGGTCATAAACCAACATCAATGTCTTTATCAATTTTCAAAGGATGAACGAAAAGCGAACCCAAGCCATGAAGAATGAAGAGGAGAATAGATGAGGCATGAGATTTTGGAATGAAACCCAAATATGAATGATCAGAGATTCTACATTAATATAAAAAAATGGCAACCACTTAAACAATTTCTTGTAGCAATTGGAAATGAAACAAAAAAGATGAGAAAAAACTCTACTATAATCCATATCATTAACTAGCTTTATTAAAACATGGCTTGGATCCAATACAGTGACAGAGCATTCACGTACCAAACAATTTCAGGTTAATCTGTTTGGAAGCATCGCCTTTGTAAAATTATTTTTACTGAAACTTTATTTTTTTTATCTTTTTATCGGCTGTAACAGCTTTTATCTATTTGCTTCTCCTTTACAAATCCCCGTTTTGAAATGAAATAGTCAAAAATTTCCAGACACGAGTACCTTACCGAAATGGAGAAGACGCTCATGACGAACTATTCATCTGGAAGCACGTCGGCTTTGGTGTTAGCGGAGATTTTGAAAATTAATCACTTCACTTCACCGCCCTTAACGTGGCGTTGGCGTTGGCGCTGGCGGAGAGCAGGCATTGGTATGGAGGAATAGGCCCAAAATCCTCTCTCTCTCTCTCTCTCTCTCTCTCTCTCTCTCTCTCTCTCTCTCTCTCTCTCTCTCTCTCTCTCTCTCTCTCTCTCTCTCTCTCTCTCTCTCTCTCTCTCTCTCTCTCTCTCTCTGTGCTTCTTTTTCTTAATTAGAGAAGCAGCAAACTAGCTCTGATGCTAACTATAGTTCAATTTAGTTGATGAAGATTGGCAAAACATTAGAAATTTGACGTTGACAATAAACGAAATCTCTAAACGGCGATGATTATGGCAGCTGTGACTACGAATTGCTGCGGTAGTACTTGAGCATTTACCAAATCTTCATCTTCACTCTACCAGTCGGAGAAGGACGACACTACCATTAATGAAGCTTCCTGCGGTGGCGGTAGACCGCGCAGCAAGGAAACAACGCCGAGGTATCTCTGTTCCTCTATTACATTCTCTGCAAAATCCAACTCTTCATGTATTCCCAGTATTTCATCTTCCTCCTCTTCGTCTTCGTCTTCGTCCTCCACCTTGTCTTCTAATTCACGATCTGAATCGGTCGTTTCGGTGTCCGATGCCGCCACAAGAACGGTGTTACGATCGACCACCACAATTTTTAAAGTTGAGAGATATGTTGGAGTGAGCTAGTACAAAATTATTCTCTGTTGCCGAACGTATGATGAGGAAAAAGGATTTTGAAATATTTTTATAATGCTTTTAGATATTTAATAATAAAATAATATGTTATATTAATATAATATTTAATTTAATCAATTTCTTGAATATAAAATTCAAATAAATTGTTTGAGGACTTCAAAAATTATAGAAAAATATCCATAAAATAAATTATATAAAAAAACATCGGTGAAATCGGTTTTCAAAATGGACATCTGACGATCCCAAAATCTTCACTTATACCGATAGGTACCAGTTTCTTAAAGAATTTCACCAGTGCCAAAAAATTTCGTGTAATTAAAATACTACAATCAAAATAACATGGCATAGACGATTTGCTATTTTGAGTTATAATGATTCCAGAAAAAAAATGACAAAGTTGAAATACATATTATTACAATCATCTCTAACATCAAACACATCATTCCCCACCAACCCCCAAATGACAACTATCCTACATGGCATTTATATATTCTTAAACTCTTTTGTACCAACTGCTTCGCTCAATACCTCTATGGATCTCTTCCACCACCACTGCGCCACCATCTTACCACAGCTGGAATATCTGAACCCAATCCTGCCTACACCCACTAGCTCTTGTCGACCAAAATCTTTTCACAACTCTGTGCTCTACAATCACGTCCTCACTTCTTCCATGTGTTCTCCTTCTCGATACCATCAAGGATATCTGATTCACAGTAGAACGTCGCCTCCAAGACTCAAATAGACTGAGAGTCATCCCACTAAAGAATCAACTACATAATATCTCCATGTCTAACCTCTCAATGTTTCAATACCTCGCATACATTAAGACCCTCATCGACAACATAGCAGCAGCTGGTGCAACCATTGATTTGGAAGATATCACACTATTCACGCTCAATGGACTGCCTCCACAGCACCGATTTTTCAAAACTTTCATCCACACCACCCTTACTCTAGTAAGCTTGGAAAATCTTTATTCACTTCTCATAAGTAAAGAGATTAATATAGCAGCCATAGCTACCCGCTACAACCTACAACACCTCCTCTGACCTACAGCTAGCCCTCTATGCCTCACAAGAATGAGCCACCCATGGAAGATGCTGCAATTAGCATTACCAAAACCTTCCAAGCAATTCTCAACCTCCAAAACATTTCTCAAACTCATCTGTCATATGCCAGATCTGCGACAGGTGTGGCCACTTTGCCCTAACGTGCTGGCTTTTTGTCGGCTACTCAAGTTTTGGATGTTTGCTTTTGCTACAACTATTGTGCTTTTTAGTGTTATGGGCTCTCGCTCCTTTTTGGATAGTGGTTCCTTACTGTCGTGTTGCTTCTTCTTTTTTATTTTATTTTGTAATTAAGTGGGGATCTTAAGCTTATAGGTTTATTTTGTTGGATGTTGCTCTTTGAAGTTTAGTGGCTATAGGTCCCCTAAAGGAGTTGTATATATATTTTTTAAATCAAAGTGCAGACTCCTCTGTGATTTATAACAAAAAAAAAAAAAAAAAAATTCATGCCATCTTCTCGAAGAGATGTTGTAAGCAAGCGTTGTTCATGGCAATGTATAAAAAAAATTTATAACTCTAACTTCAATTCATTATTTCTGATCGTTCTTTTTATGCAAATTTATAAATTTTATCTAAATATATAATAATATAGATGAACAATAATTTATATTTAATTTATAAA
The DNA here is from genome assembly GCA_016618105.1 of Dendrobium huoshanense. Classification (NCBI taxonomy): domain Eukaryota; kingdom Viridiplantae; phylum Streptophyta; class Magnoliopsida; order Asparagales; family Orchidaceae; genus Dendrobium; species Dendrobium huoshanense. The sequence continues at coordinate 32,334,905 of CM028347.1, forward strand.
TATATAACATTGATTAACAAGATTTTATATTTAATTTATAAATTTAACTGTGACTAATTTTATTTTTTTATCACAAATTTATATCATTATATAATAATTCTATTAGTATTATATCATTTAATTTTTATTTAAATAATTTTAAGGTTCAACCCCCATCATACTATTGAAGCTTGAGCCTCTCTTTTTTTCGGTTCAATGTTCTGTCAGGATAGCACAACCATGATTCTAACTAGTCAACTCGATCAATGAGTTCTATTGAGCGGTACTTCACATCTCTTGTGAATGACTTGTAAACAAGGCTTTGAAAACCGGACCGGTCAATGAACCGGAAGAAGAAGAGGTTAGCGGTTTGATGGTTCGACCGGGGTCGAACCGGATGACGTAATAAATATTTATTATATTTAAATATTATAATAAAATCATATACACAAATTAAAACCCTTGCTCAAAAATCAAAACTATAAACAATTTTAAAATTATCTCACTGAAGAATATATACCTAGATGTAGCCTAGCATGATTTTTCTAACATAGCTATATAATTTAAGATAAGATCTGCACTTGAATCTAAACTTTAGGTATATATTTATCAACGGCAAAACTAAAAAAAAAAAAACTTAAGGATAACTTTCTTTGGAGGCAGAGTCCATGGCGGATTATACCTGGCAAGCACATACTCCCCAACCACTTTATAACCATCCCTTTCCAAGCTTCTCCTCAACTTCTCCCTTCTGTCCGCAGTCGTTGCTTCTGTCTCCACGCCACTGAATCTCACAACTCCTTGCTTCCTCTCACCTTAATTAGCCGGTAGCATGAATTGCATTGTCACTGGCGCCGGTCCTCCTCCGCCGTCGAGAACGGCGAGGTTGTAGGTGACCTCGACGAGTACTGAGGAAGCGTAGGTGCGGATCTCGTAATCGGCGGCTTTATGGACGAGTTGGTATTTAGGGGTTTCAACGGAGACGTTGTTAGCTTTGCACGCCGACGGGGAAGAAGAGGTCGAAGGCTTCGATTGCGGTTTTTTTCCTCTATTGAAACTCGAAGCCGAAGAATCGAGCAGACGACGCAAATGAGGGTTTTTTTTTCTCTCCCAGTTTAAGCTTTCCGGCCGGTTATAAAAAACTGGAACCGGTTCGGCGGTCGAACCGCCGGTTCGAGCGGGTTTATCCCGGTTTTCTGCAATACAGGTTTTCATTTTAACCGTAATCGGCCGGCCGACCGGTTCGCGGTTAAACCGGTTGAACCGGCCGGTCCGGTCCGATTTTAAACGCATTGCTTGTAAATGGCTTGCTTGCAAAATGTGTAGCCCACTTGCCACTTGGCATGGTGGTTTGGTTTTTTTATCTCCAACCACAAGGCCTCGAGTTTAAAGCCTAGCACATTAGGGTACATGTATAAGTTTATGATTAAATTTGTTGAATATCTCATAAAATAGAACGAAATAATTTATTGAAATAAATTAATTTTTTTATCCATTTCTATTTATAAAATTTTTATTTTGTGATTTGCTTTTAAGTCTTATTTTTTATAAATTAAATAAAACTTAAGTATTATTGAAGCATCATAAAAAAGTTCACTTGATTCAACATAAATCTATATCAATTATTTGAATTGAAAACTCATGATCAACTGAACAATGATTTTACAGCATTTATAGTCTAAGTGCAGTTTTGATGGGATGAATCTAATGAAACCAAGCATCTTAAAGCATAATTACAAACGTCATTACGTTAATTTGAGGATTAACTGATCTCGAAATTTTGAATGCTTAGAGCTAAAATGGCATTTTGATCACATCATTCGAAGGTCATTAAAGTACTTAAATACTGAAAGAATAGTATATACTCAAATTAATAAAAAAAATTATAACATGGATTGTTTTAAAATTTTGACTAAAATTAACAAAATACGACATTTAAAAAATTATAAATACAATATGTTTCTCCATAGTTTGGAGATCATAAGGACTTTTCAGCTTTACATATCCTCCAATTGATAGCATATCCTTCAAAGCTCTAAAATGTGAAATGTGTATTAATGAACTTTACATATTTCATTTATGTGAAATGTCTCAACTAGGAAATAGGAAAGACTTTAATTAAATGGAGTTAATGAGGGTTGGGAAGGCGAAAAGGAAACAACTATAGGAATGGGAAAAGCTTTAATTAAATGGAGTTAATGAGGATTGCAAAGGGGAAAAGGTGGAGCGAATACAGAAGGCAAGGGGGAAGGCTGGCCGGTAAAGGAAAAATAGTAAGGAGTTTAGGTCGCGTGTTCGAAAGAGGGAGGGAGGCTCGGTTGGCGGTGTGGATGGGAAGGAAAGGGGCTGATCAACTGTTTAAAGGGTGGGAAGGCTAGATTTGATGGCTGCTTGGGAAGGGATTGAATGTTTGGTTGGATGTTCGGAAGGATTGGAGTGCTCGATGGGCTGTTTGGAAGGATTGGAGAGCTCGGTGGGCAGTTTGGAAAGAGGATGGGGGTGAGGAGGATATATGACAAAGGCAAGAATGATGATTGTTGAGTGTTGCTTTGCCCTACTATTAGGGACTTCACTCTTCTCTCAAGAAGAATCAAACACACTTATAACTCATAAAACTTGAAATTTCATTCATAATAAATAGAGTTGGAATCAATTGTGCAATCGTTGGAGATATATAGTCTATCTTGAGTGGACCTGACCAAAAATACTAGGAATAAAATAAACATTTGTAGTTAATATTCAATTGCTGGTTTGTAGCTAAAAAATGGCCAACAACCATTATCTATAAATAGAATATGATGTATATTAGAATTGTTTCTATGAATAGGTTTATGATAAATTCTAAATTTAAAAGTTTTAAAATAAGCATTTTGATTTTCATAATTAAAATTAAATGTTACTCGTGTCTTAAAATTTAATATTTAATTTAATATTGAAAGTTATCTTTTATTACATACATTTTGTTAGGAGATCAAAAGAGACTAATTGTGTAAAAAAATTTAGCTTTACATATCCTCCAATTGATAGCATATCCTTCAAAGCTCTAAAACATGATGAATCATGTTTTCCTTCTAGAAAAAAATGCAATGTCTCTCCTTTTAGAAAGAACAACCAAATGGCTACCAACTCCAAATCGTTCTTCATTTGAAAAATGATGTTGGTTCAACTTGCTAACTAGATTTCACAAAATGTCTTAACAATAATCTAGCATAACTAATATATTTTCTTAAAAAATAGAACGGAGAAAGAGAAAAAAATACATATTTAAGTAAAAAAATGCTACTACATATTACCAAAAAAAATGCATATCCAATATTTAAAATAAACTTATAATTCAAAAATATTCCTAATACATGCTTCTTGAAATATTAACATATTCAATTTACTAAAGTGATGGTGTGAACCATATTGAAGGGGGCCAGTTAGGCTGTGAATTAGAGTCAAGGAAATATTGGAAGCAATCATTATGAAGATCGAAAAGTCCAGCATCACGAGTAACATCATCTTGTGACATGATGTCCGCATGATCAGCAAAGTATATGCAGTTTGGTCTAATTCCAAGAGCTACTGTATGATGTAATGAAAATGTTTGGTTATAACCTATAAACAAAGAGCAATCCCCCAAGTCTTTGATGGAGATCCATTGAGAGGAAGAACAAGAAAAAGCATTAACAGCCGGCACAAACTTAAAGACAGAGATATTGGTTGTCTTCTTTGTATAACTTTCATCAACCTCCACATAATTGATCTCCCTCTTAATTTTTAGAAGAGTTCCTGACAAAAATGTAATGTAGTTCCTGCAAGAAGAGTCGGTAGAGTACGGATTTTGTATTGCTTGGCAAACCAATTTAATATTTTTTCCATCAAGGTCAAATGCCAATACTGCTGAAAAATGTGTGATTGCATAGAACATTCTCTCTTCTTCATGAAAGTAAACATCTTCAAACTCTTCAAATTGGCCAACGTGGTAAGGAGGCAGTTGTGGGCCGAGAACCCAAGCATGGTCACCGGGCCTTGCCAAAGCTAGCAATTTTAAAAAGCCATAAATAACAACAATTGTACCGAATGGGTTGCTAGAGGAAAGGACAATCTTTTGGAAATATAGATCACGGAAACTTTCTGCATCAATGGCAGATGATGGATGGTTTTCATCATAAAAACACTCTATATGGCCATCGAGGTCATATTCGGGTTTGATCCTTTGCCATTGATCTTCGGGAATAGTGAAGAGGGATGGGAGTGATATTTCAACTTTTGTTAGAGGGTTGAAGAGGCGAGGTTGCAAATCCATTTGGTCAAGGGTCACGAGCCATCCATCCTTGGAGCCATAGCAGCGACGGCCAGAGATATGGTTACCGATGGAGGAGAAGCGGCGATTGCAGTCGATGCCGCCTTCTTCTTTTTTGATGGTAAGATCACAGAAGGTAAGGGTGTCATAGGCCTCTCCAGCATTATTGGGAAGAAGCAACCATGGGGATGGAGTACGTTTAATTCTAAAGAGCGCATTATTTGAAAGAGCAAAATTCCACGATGTGCATGTGGCAGAGAATCGGAGGAAGTCTACAATGGGCAAGTTCGATGAGATGTAATGGAGGAGATCTATGGGGAGATCAGACCATGCCATAATATTATATGTTATGCGACGGAAAGGGAGGAAAGGAGCGGCAAGCCTTCTTGTACTGCAATGCTTAAACAAATATAAATAGGGTTGGACTCAAATGTGCAATCTTTGGAGATATATAGCCTGGCTCTTGAGTGGACCTGGCCAAAGATAGTGGGAATACCAAAGATGGTGGGAATAAAATAAGCATTTGTTGTTAATATACAACTGCATTTGTGGCTAAAAAAAATGGCCAACTACCATTATCTATAAATAGAATACGATGCATATTAAAATTGTTTCTTAAAATGGGTTTATGATAAATTTTAAATTTAAAAGTTTTAAAATAAACATTTTGATTTTCATAATTTAAATTAAATGTTACTCATGTCTTAAAACTTAATAAATTATTTTGTATTAAAATTGATCTTTTACTCCCTACAGTTTATTAGGAGATCTAAAGATACTTTTTGCGTAAGAAATTAACATCATTTCAAAAGATCTTGAATCAATTATTCTTAAATATATAAATTTAAATTAAGTTAAATTAATAAAAAATTGGGCTAAGGTGCTCCTCACTAGAAATTATTCATTCTAATATATATATATATATATATATATATATATATATATATATATATATATATATATATATATATATATATATATATATATATATATATATATATATACTATTATAAAAGTGGCTTGAGCTTCCATCCATAGCGATTAGGGTCGAGGAAGGATTCATTCATTGAAGAAGTGTTGGGGACAGGAAAGCTCTGTTCTGAATGAGGTCATTGTGGTGTAAGAGTCGGATGCCGAGGAAGAGGAAGAAGGTGGTTTAGATGCTTCCAATGAGGCCGAAGGTGGATGTAGAAACTTGATGATGGGTAGTGGTGATCCAAGGATAGAGGAAGGATTGTCTGACATTCTATGTACTGAATACTTACAAGATAAAATATTTGATGGGATTCTTTACGCATTTCTGCTTCGTTAGAATTAAATGTTTCTGATATTCTATGAGATTTGAGAGGTAGAAGATGAAAGCTTTCAGCTGATTGTGTTGAATGACTTGAATCTTTTGATTTCTTTATTCATTGATGGAATCCATATTTGTGGAATTGGCAATTGTGAAAACAAAATTTAATAAACTTTACATGTTTCATTTATGTGAAATGTGTTTTAATCTGTTTATCTTTGTAATTTGATGTGGAATATAGATTTTGATAATGATTTACATTCAACGAGAACTTCCCTTTTTTCTATTTTTGCATTATTATACTATTTTAAAATCAGCATGAACTTGAATGATTATTTTTAAAGATGAATGTAAAAATCAAATTTAGCAAGTAAAATACAACACAAACATGAATGATTCTTGCAACCAAAATATACAAAATACACGTGATTGAATGAACCCCTTATTATCTTCCATTTTATCATCAACATAATTTGGCCAATCCAGGGATGGGGATGGTGGCTACTCCATACTCAAAATTCATTATACTTAATCCATGCTTCACATAGTTATTCTTTTAATTTCTTACTTGGACCCCGAGGCACAAATTTTTTTTTTTTTTTGTTAAAACCCACAACGAGACATGTGTTATGTTAAAAAAAGAGGTATAAGTCCTTAAAGGATCAAAAACTCTCAAAAACAACATCATTTAAAGTAAAGCCTAGCGAGCATAAGATCCTATATATTATAATAAGAACAAAAAACCAAGAGATAAAGGCTGACCCAAAAACCAAAACCAAGCAAAGCAGCAACCCAATCAGCAGCATCAGCAACCATTACAAGAAAATAGCCTATTACCAGCGAAATTTCCAGCGGCTTTGCGACGGACAGATTTCTGACGGATTTTCCGGTGGATTTCTGACATATTATAGTGAAAATTATTTTTCGACGCATTTTAATAATTTCTGAAAAAAATACATTTTTGTGATTTAAATAATTAGTAATTTTATAGCTCATTTTAATAAACTATTAATTTAAAAATTTATTTTAATTACTTATGAACTTAATAACTTATTTTAATTAATTATTAATTTAATAACTTATATTAATTAAATTACTAAAATAAATTATTAAATTACTAATTAATTATATATTGTTTTAATAACTTATTTTAGTTAATAGTTAATTTAATGTTATATTTATTAGCTTTGATATATATTTTTTTTATTTATTTTAAATTTTAATACTAGTAATAATATTTAGATATAAAATATATAACTTAGTTATAGATTTTGCACTGCAGCATAGTGGAAGGCTCCATAAAGTTATTATAATAGGTTGGGGGTTCGAATCCAGGCAGGGACAAGCGGGTAGTTGCGGGCGGGTTCGCGCCTGCAGGCGTGCTGGTGGGCGCGGGTTCAGGCTGATTAGCGGCTCACGCAAGCGTGTTTGGGTTAGCAGGAGCGGCTTTGGGCTTACAAAGGCCACGGGTTCGGGCTGGCAGGCTCGCCGGCTAGCAGGAGGCGAGGGTTTGGTTTGGTGGTAGTGGGTTCAGAATTAGGCTAGCAGGAGCGGGTGGCAAGAGGCAAGTTCGGGCCTACATTTTTAGTATTTTTTTTTTTATTCTGGCGGAATTTTTCTGCCAAATAGCCGCCAGACAATTTTTCGATGGCCAAATTCCGTTGAAAAGATTTTCCAACGATTTTTTTTCGCCGAAATTTTTTTCCGACTCTCATTTTACCGGTGAAAACATTTTTGCCGAAAATATGCCGAAAAACCATTAAATCTGCTGAAAAAATATTCTCGGTTTTTTTTCTGCCAACTTCATTTAGAAACATAATTCCTAAAATCATCATCTTCGATACGAACCACATTCAAACTAAACAAAGCTCTAATATCATTCCTAAGCTCAACTTTAACTTCCCCATCACCCCGGCTAGAGGAGAAAGACTAATCCAGACGATTAGAATGATCTGCACAAGACTCCTAAGAATTTAAGGCTAAATGAACAATTAGAGAATCCTTAGATATAAGATAGATTGGAACACCAATAACATCCACATTTTTTATCTACATTGCCAATCAAAGGCTGCACACCCAAATCAGTCAATGGAGAGTCACCTGAAAGCATCACCAATCCTCTAGAGGAAGCGTTCAAATCAGCCCTGTTTACATAACACAAATCCACATTTACATCATCTAAGTTCTCATTAAAAATAACAATATCCTTAGATGCTTTCTCAAAAGAAGAAGGGGAACCTGCAACAAGTTCATGATCACATGCAGAAGTTAAAGACAAGTTATTTCCATCCACATTATTAATACCCTCACAATCCCCTTGGACAGAATAAGGCAATTCTAATAAAGGGGAAGCACAATGAAAATGAGAAAAGTTAAACACATGAACCAAAACATCTTTGACAACCATCTCAGCAATGATATAACCAAGATTCTCAGCAATGGAACCAACAACGTGCGCACCAGTCAAAAACATAAGGATGTCGAAACAACATGCACATCAGAATGTCCCGAATCACAAATAGGATGATGCAAAAGCTCATATTCCAAATTATTCACATTATCACGCAATGTTAAGTGAATACTAACAACAGGGGAAAAGAAGTTGCAGTAGTAATATCAGTGATAACATGATGGGCATTAGTGTCTTTCCCCTTAGAATTAACACAAGGTTTAGGAGGAGCCCTATCTAAGTGGGGGTGAAAAATACAATAATTAGTTTTATAATGCCCCAAAAACTTGCAGTGATCAAAAAATGTAGGAAAATCTTCCTTAACAACCTATTAAATGTAACCTAAATTATCATGACTAATCCAAAAAACCTCAAGATAACATTTGGAGATATCATGTTCGACAAGAACCCTAGCAACATATTGAGGTAAACCAACGACAATGGCATTATCAATTTTCAGAGGACAACCAAAAAGTGAACCCAAGTTATGAAGAATACAGGGGGGGGGGGGATAGATGAGGACTAAGATTTTGGAATGAAACCCAAAAAGGAATGATCAGAGATTTCATAGTAATATCGAAAAATGACGACCACTTAAAAAATTCCATGTAGCAATTGGAAACATTATTGTAGTGCCTAAGGACCTTTGATTCACCACAACAACACAAGCGATCCCTTGGAATGTACTAATTTTGACATGATCAGGAAACATTAACCTCATGGTTAAGATGAAGCAACAGCTCAAAGGACCAGGGATTAAGTGAAAATTCACCAAAAATTAGAAGGTTGATGAAACAAGAGCAATATAATTTTATACTTGTAAATGATTTTATTTCCAAGATGTGATGAACAACGTGTCATGATTATTCGACATCAAGCAAACCCTTGAATGCCTGACAAGCATGGTCAACTGTCTGTCCCCTAGAACTTCCAATGGATTATAAATTTTTTTCTAAATGCTTTTTAATTTACCATTGAATCTATAGGAGAAAGATCAAAGATAGAAAACCGAGTCACAGAACAAATCTTGGAAATAGTTTTACATCACTTTTGAATTGGTCAATGTATGGCTTTCAAAGTATTTGCAGGTGATCTATTACTTGCTTATGATGACACCCTAATGTGTATGACTACCTTTGAAACCTTGATCTGCTATTTTGCAACACTAATTCTTAGTAGCAACTTCAATTAGGTTGAAAACATAAAGGATTAGGTGACTTCTTGTATTTCATTTTTCTGTAATCTTCAGCTTGCATATTTTTTCTATCTTTAGTTACAATTATTTCTAGGTACATCTTTTAAATCTTAATGGGAAATACCAGAAACTTGGATATCATAATAAATTATTTATTCTATTCAACTTTAATCCTTCCATTTTCTTTTTATTGTGTGACTTATCACTCAATAATTGGTGTAGCATAGGCTCTGAAAGTGCTAATGAGCTCAAGGGGTGATCTCTCTCTTAAGTCTCTTTTGGAGTCTAGGTATAAGATCCTAAGTAGTATATAATTATAAAGGTAAATCATTTAATTTTTGTAGTGATTACCTCTAGATATAATTTTAGACTATTGATGGTTTATATGGACCAGAGGTTAAGGATTCTCGTGGGCAAAAACTCCCTTGGTTAAATTTTTCAACTACAGTTCTTGAGGACACTTCGATTAAGGGAGTCATGTGCGCTCTAGATTGTTGGTGGTTAAATTTATTTTTGATTTAGAGTGTGGTTGGGAGATGAGTGGCATGCCCAATCAAGATCCCATGATTTTGTCTTTCTAGGTCGACCTTGTCCATTCATTCTACCAATGATAGAGGGCTTGGTGCCAAATCATATAAAGAGTCAAATTAATTGTAGATCAAAGTGTTAATTCCTCTTAAGGATAATTATTCTTTTTTGCTGAGATCCAATAGTCTATACCTAAATTGAAACAATTCAAGGAGATACTAGTGACAATGCAAATGGTTTAGAGGCACTTTTGCATGACCACTCAAACACACTAAACTTGATTGATCCACATGAGGTTAACCAAAAGATTTGGAGTGTGGCTAATTTAGCAATTCAAGATCGAGTCCTAGATTCACTTTGGACAAAAGAGTTCCGTAAAATGTATTGATGGATATGATTTGAGTGGTATAGAAGAATCTTTGATGTTACAACCCATATTGGACATTTGTGTTGAGGTGGACTTCAAAAGTTATTGTTTAAATTAACATATACATGAACAAAATTGTTAAAAAGGATTCAGGTAGCCGACCCCACTAAGATAAATGCTTGATTTTATTGTTGTTGATGTTGTTGGTAGATAACATTTTGATGTATATATGTGTTCTTCAAATTGAAAACTTTGCATTTGACTATACTTTGAGTTGGGAAGTTGATAATTCGAAGAAAGGTTCCGAGAAAAAGGAATTTTTTTATTTTGATTTATTTGTTATGGTAATTTTGTAAGCGGGGCTTGTACTTAGATATTGGAGTTAGCGTAATGATTTGGTTATATGATCTCATCCTATAAGAAAGATAGCTGGATTATATGAGATGATTGGATTTGGATTTAAATTGGTTTGATTCTTGAATTGATTTTTATTATGGTTCGAAACTTATGAGTGTAGTTTGAAGGAAGCCAAGAGGATTTAATAGCTTGATTGTATGATTTGAATGGGCTTTTAACTTGAAGGTTTTGATTTGAAACTTTGGACTTGCTACTCTATTTCTCGAGAAGCTTAGAAGGTTAGGGATGACAGGGAATCCCGTATTTTGGTCTTACATCTATGTATATAGTGGGGTCAGTTAATATATATATATATATATATATATATATATATATATATATATATATATATATATATATATATATATATATATATATATATATATATATATATATATATATATAGTGGTGTCGGTTAATTAGTGGGTGTTAAAACCATTTTTTTTTAGGCAAAAGACAAGTACATGAATAGGACTTATAATTACAATTCTAAAAAAGTCAACAAGGCTCTTGATTTAGTCTTGGTTATTTGATGGATTGTTGTATTTCGATTTGCTCTACTTTGGCTTAACTTAAGTTTGCCTTGATGACAAATTCACTTTATAAACCAGAAAATTCTAATTATTCTCATTATTAAGGTTTCGGGCTTCAATGATGTACAGAAATCCGGAGCCGCTCCAGTTCGCTCGAAGAAGATGGAGGAGAGGAATTAGGGCTTCGGGTCACTTAAATTTTTCAATTGGATATGCCAGCGGTTTTAACCGCTGCAAATCGCAGCTGTTTTCTTTTTTAAAACATAGATTTCGCAGCGGTTTTTAAAACCACTGCAAAAATTCGCTGCGATAGTATGCGTTTTTTGGTAGTGAGTACTGCTCAATGCACTATATCTAGCCTTCAACAGTTTTACTGCTCTACTAGGGTACTAATATGGCTAGATTGATTTGAGATTTCTTTATTTGCTTTGAAAGTTGGCAAGGTGACCAAGCTATTTTGAAAAATTCTTGTGAACAAGTTTTATCATATTCAATTCTTGGTTGCACATAAGGACCTAATGTTTGCGGTATATATAAGCTTTAAAAATCTGAGCTTTGAGAAATTTCGATCCAGTTGTGGGCCCAACTAGTGGAAAGTGTGGCTAAACTAAGGTACCATGGCCTTCACCAACTAGTGAAAGAAGACTCATATTTGTTAATTTTCCAATATTTAATAAATGTTTTATAATTACTTTGATATTTAGGTCTTATAGATAATTGTATTATCTATGGGACCCACTATAATAATTTAGTTTTTGTGCACTTTGTTGACCCATGAATGTAGATTCATTCAATATCTTGATAATTTATGGAGTTTGCATGAATGTTTTGGAATGATTGACAAACTTTTTGAATATTTTATTGGATTTTGGGTCTCTCTACAATGATTCAAACGTTTCAATCATTAAATTAAAAAAAAAAAAAAAAAAAAGGATCTCCTTCCATTTAGGGTTTCTAGGTGATTTTATTTTATTTAATAAAATTTTGGAGTTTTAGGTTCCGCATGTGTCACCTCAAAGTATTTATTATGAGAGACCTGATAGATTTGTGGTTGATTTAGTAAAATGAGGGGTTCCGTAAGGTTGGGCATGGCTTAAGGGTTATTATGGTGCCCTTTGATCATTTAATGAAGGGGTGAAGCATGCATGATTTGTGAAATTTCATTTAATTAATCACTTGATTCTTCATTTTCATTTTTTTAATTATATATTGATTTTATTTACAACTCAATTATTTGATTCATTGTGAATGATTTAATCTTTTTTGAACTAATTAATTAATTGTTCTAAAATAATTTTATTTATTGAATGATTTAGTTTGATTTGATTTAAGTTTTGATTATTTGATTTTATTTATGGGGTTATTTTGATTTCATTTATGTTTTATTTTGTTTGATATGGGTGAATTTTGCCTTTAAAAAATGAATTGTTTAAATTTTGTGTGGTTCTAATTTTAATTTGAGTTGTTTAATTTCATTTGATGTTTTGCTGTATTATTTTAATTTTATTTATTTTGAGAATAATCATAAGCTGGTTTTATTTTGTAATTTGGATTTTGTTAATGATTTATTTGATATGTGTTTGATTATCATGTTAATTATTTTTTATTTGATTTGGTTTGATATGTCAAATCTTTCTTTGCATAAAATATATTTATTTGTTTCTTATTTTATTTTGTAATTTGTTTGATTTTATTTGGTTAATCTTGAGTAGTGCTTAAATTTCATATGTTTTAATATAATATAATGTTTCATCTTTTATATAATTTTACTTCATTTAGTTATCTTAGTTGATATATATGTTTTTGTTTTTATTATTTTTGTCCTGATTAATGAATTGCACGTGTGTGCTCATTTGCTTGTTATGTGACTCATTTCTTCGATTTTTTATGCCTAAAATTTACATTTGATTCAATGTGAAGTTTGGCTATATATATATATAATATAATTAAGTTCATAAATAAAATATCTAAGCGTTTTAGGGTGTTTTCTGATGGCGGTGGAGGGTCATCGGAATCTGTTTGCTGGTGGTACTTTGGAAGGTCGTTGTCCTTCCTCTGGGGCTGCGGTGTTTCCTGCTCGGTCGTTTTTTACCTCATCTTGTCCAGCTTTCGGAGATGGAATGGTGGGTGTTGTATTAAATTCTTCTGGTTAAGATGCGAGGATGAAATTAAGAAATGGTAGACTGTTAGTCATCAATAAATGAGGCTTAATTTCTTCAAAGAAAATCAATTCGGATATTGGTCAATGAAAAAAATGTCATGTTTGAAAGCAATTTCAAAATTCCCAAGATTTTGGTTTTATCCAAGATTCGATTTGTGGTTTGGTTTCTAATGCTGATGCTTCTTCTTCCTCTGGTTCAAAGTTGGTTGTGAAGGGAGAAGGAATTTCTAGCCCTGTTGTTGGGAGCATAGGTGGGATTGATTTTAAAGTTGATACTTTGGTGGAAAATGTTTGTAATGTTCAGCATGTTGCTAGTAATTTTGAGAGGGAAATTGGTAATGGTGGTGTTTGCAAATTAGATGTTCATTCAACGGTTAAGTCTGATGCTGGAGAATTATGTTCGTGTTGCTTGGCGACTGATATGGATAAGGTTCGACAATGTGAGTCCGGAGAGTTGGATTCGTGCAGACTTGATGGTAATATTGTGGCGGTGCCCAAAGATCCTGCTGGAAACATTTTGCAGACTGCGTGGAGTAAGAAATCTAATATAAGAGCTATTGTTTTGGATTATGGGGCTTGTTTGACGGATGATGGCTCTGCGGTGAAGTTGCATGTGCAGAATGAAATGGAAAACTCTAAGAAGCTAAAAATAGCATTAGTGATTAAAGTATTTGGTGAGAATGTACCTCTTCATGTGGTTAGCCTGGAACTTAGAAGGCAATGGTCACAATTTGGCAAATTTCACCTGACAGTGCTTGGTATGTGGGATGAATTTTATGTGCTTTTTAATGATGGTGAAGCCTTGGATTTAGTCCTTACTAACGTCCCATGGTATGTTAATGGACATATCATTGGTATTAACAAGCGGTGGCCAACTTTTTTTCATTCTTCTTTAAAGGGACTATTAGCTCCGACGTGGATTAGATTGCCCAATCTTTCGTTACAGTGGTGGCATGAGATTAATGTTTGCAGGATTGCATCCAAAGTTGGAACGCCGTATTTGATTGATGGAAACATGTTTCAAGGGGGAGGAGAGAATTTGCGAGGATTTGTGTTTGTATCAAGTTGGATAGTAAGCTTCCCTTAGGGGTTTAGTTGGAGGGGACTTCCGGTAGATTCTTTCAGAGGATTTAATATAAAAGGATCTCTAATTTCTGCTTCAAGTGTGGCAAGATTGGTCATTACAAGAATAGTTGTTCGGAGATCAGGGTAGATGCTACTCAGGTTAGTTCTAAGCAACATGAAATCACTGATAAAGGGGAAGTTCCTTATGTGGTGAATTTTGTCAAAGTTTATTATCTTGATATGGAGGGTGATGGTGATGTCTGTGAAGCTAGCTATGGTCCCTGGGTCCATGTTAACTATGGGAGAAAAAGATTTAAAAATCTTGGATTGAGGAGGCCTAGGTTTCGTTCGATGAGTGATGCTGGGGTTAACGGCTCTGTTTTAAAGGAGTCGGTTAGAGATGAAAGGGGATCTAATGATAGGGGGGATGGGGAGGTTACCTAAGGAGGAGGGGCTTCATATCCTTTTTTGGGTGGTGTGAATTCTCCACCAGAAGTTGTTGCTAGTCATGATTGTTCAGTGCAAGTGGCTACTTCTGATTTTGGAATGTGTATGGTTTCTAAATCTTGAATTCTTCCTCATGATGATAATAAGTTTAATGTTTTAAATGAGATTTGTGAGGAAGGGGAGATAGACCCGGATGATGAAGATGTTGGGTCGTCTCTTATCTTTTATGATGCTAAAGGAGAAAGTGGTGTTGTTTCTCTTGAAGGAAGAGGATCGGATTTGAAGGGTGATTCGGGTCTCAAGGAAGGGGGTTCTTCTTTTGTAAAGAAGAAACTTTCTAAAAAAACTTAGAGGATTGGGTCGTATTAAGTTGGCTCTTAGAAGTAGAAGATTGGATGGTGAGTTGAAAGATAGAGTGGGGCACTCTTCCCCTCTTAATCAATGATGACATCAATTTCTTTTTGGAATTGTAGAGGAGCTAGAAAGAGGAACGCTTCTCTATATCTTAATGAATTTTGTTAAGGAACATGGAGTTTTTTTTGTGGGTTTGTTGGAAACTAAATTGACTTCTATAGATAGAAGGGAAGTTAATGTATTGATTGGTACGGTTGGGATTATTATCAAGTTCCCTCATATGGGTTGTCTAGAGGAATTCTGGTGTTTTGGAAGTCTAGTGTGGTCTCTTTTTTTGTTTTGTAATCTTCTTACCAATTTGTTATTGGTGAGTTAAATGTGATAAATAAAGGTGTGTGGAGGATTTCTTTAGTTTATGGGAGCAAAGATGTTTATAAAAGGAGGGAGGGAATATGGGGGAAGTTGGAAGTTTACTCTTCCAAAGATCAACTTATGGTGGTGGGTGGAGATTTTAATTGTTTATTGTCGAATGAGGATAAAAGAGGAGGGAAGAGATTTACATTTTCCCAAGGACCCAAGGAGATGAAGTCCTTTTTGGCTAAAAATGACTCTCATGAAGTTGGGTGTATTGGTCCTAAATTCACGTGGTGTAACAACATGGTTGGTGGGGCTTGGATTTTGGAAAGGTTGGATAAATGTTTTTTGAATTCAGTAGTAATCCATTCTTCCCATTGAATGGTGGTTAGGCATCTTGCGAGAGTTGCTTCTGATCATTGTCTGATTTTATTAAATCTTTTGGAGCTTAATTGTCTAAGAGGATTATTAGATTTGGCTTCATTTCCGACGTCTTATGCTGTGGTGAGGAAAGTATGTAGTATGAGGGCTGGTGGGAGTTTTTTTGGTATTATTAATATCAAGTGCAATAGAGCCTTGAAAGCATTATTCTTCTGGAGTAAAGCCAAGCTAACAAATTTTATTCAATTGGGATTGTCTCATGAAGAAGATATTGGTGTTACAGATGAAGGAAGCGGACATAGGGCATCTCTCGAAAGAGGATAGCTGGACTCTTAAGGAAAAGGTGACAGAACTGAATTCTACTTTGGCTCGGTTGAATACTTGGTTGAGGCAACATGTAAAGGCCAAATGAATGGTTGAGGGAGACATTAATTCCAAGTTTTTTCAATCATTTTCTAGCTCAAGGAGGAATTCAAATTGGATCTTTAAAGTTAAAGATGACAATGGAGGGTGGGTCGAAGATCAACATCAGATTGAAGATATTTTTATTCATTTCTTTAACATAAAAATGGAAGGAGAGGGATTGAGTTCTAGAAGGTTGGCATTTACCTTTGTGTTCTCTTGATGAAGGTGATAGATGTTGGCTGAATAGGGATATATCTTTGGAAGAAGTTGAGGGGATAGTGAATCAAGCCGGTGGTAACATTTCTCAAGGCAATGATGGTGGGGGAATAGATGATGGACCCGATCAAGATCCCATGGTTCCGTCATCCCGGGCCATCATGGTCCCTGGTCTACTTAGTCAGAGGAGGTAGTCAACCCAACCTGACAGAAGGATCCTTGTCGGCAGCCATGGGTTGCTTTATCCAAGGGGACCTTGTAGACCTGGGGTGAATGTTTGTCTAAGGGGACAAATTTGATTCCACCTTAGCTAATAGAGATCCATTGAGAGGAAGAACAAGATGAAGCATCAAAAACTGGAACAAATTTATAGACAGAGATACTGGTTTTCTTATGTTTATATGTTTCATCGACCTCCATATCAATACAATCGAATTCCCTTTTAATTTTTAAAAGAGTTCCCGACAAAAATGCAATGAAGTTCCTACAGGAAGAGTTTGTGGCGTCGGGGTCTTGTATTGTTTGGCAAACAAATTTAACATTATTTCCATGGAGATCAAATGCCAATACTGCTGAGAAATGGGTAATCACGTAGAGCAATCTTCATGAAAGTAAACGTCTTCAAACTCTTCAAATTGGTCACTATGGTAAGGAGGTAACTGTGGGCCGAGAACCCATGCATGTTCATCATAAAATTTTATATATTGAGAATTTATTGAGAATATTTTTATATTGAGAATTTTATATTGAGAATTTATACTTTTATTGTTCTGAAATATTCAATCGAAAACAAAAGGCCGAGAACCACATAAAATTTTTATATTGATAATTTATACTTTTATTGTTCTGAAATATTCATGCGAAAGAGAAATATAATGTTTAACGTCTTAGTTTTGCACGAAGATCCAGTACATAATCAGATAAAACAGGGTGTAGTGATCATAAGAGAATCCAAAAATTTTATGTGGAAACCCTTGAAAAGAGGAAAAAACCACGAGTTTTGACCTAGCCAAGTTAAAATTTTATATTTTTCGCATCCTTTTAATACTATTGGTTTTTAAAAAAGCTGCAATATGATGTAATTGTAACAATCCTAAAATCTTAAAACCTACTGCCTCTCGCGCACTATCCTGGTTCCTCTTTGTTGGCCTTGTTCGATGCCCTAGCTAATCACGGTTCCTGCTCTCCGCCAATGATACACAGGTTCGTTCATCCTTCTCTCATGCAAGCTCCACTCGTACCTTTTGTTTGCTTGCCTTCTATATTGTCTTCTTATCAACAAGATTTCAGAAGAGAGAGTTCCAGAGATTTTTGCTGATGCTATGGACATCGTGAGGGAGTTTGTTTGCGATGCACTCTTGTGGGGTAAACGCCGATCTAATGAGCCTCTATATTGAGTTTGTCACTGATCGACTTTGAGGAGCTCTGGGTTATGGCAAGTTGTATGGTGTATCAAATCCATTTGCTTGGATGGAGCTCATATCACTTAAAGGTAAGACTAATTTCTTTGAGAAGAGGATCGGGGAAAATCAGGAGGTGTCGGTGACGTCGAGCTTGAATGTTAGTGGCAGAAACCATGAGTTTAAGTTAGATGAATATTTCTGTAGCCTGATCGAAGGCCTTCCTAGCATGAATTTGTTTACTTTTTCTTTGCCCTGGTAAAGGTTGGCTGATGCTTATGTTAGTTTTACTGCTACAACAACTCCTGCTTCCATTTCTGATTGTTCCTACATGGTGTTTGATGAAATACATAAATTATTATACATTATTAAACATTGGCAATTTATTTAACTATAGTTTAAATAAATCCACTAGTGTATGCATTCAATTACAAATGATGCTCTTCCTTGGGGAGAAGGTCTTGGCTTGATTAAGTAAATATACATCATTTAAAGTGCATTACATGGTGGGAATTGGAAAAATCAAAATTGACTTGATTGTTTGGTTGGTAGGGCCATAGTTGGCAGAGACGGAGATCAGAAAGATCATAGTCAAGTCAGGTGATGGTGGTCGTAAGGACAATAATCGGCGGGTGACGGAGGTTCGAAAGACCATTATCTAGCAATAGAGATTAGAATGACCGTAGTCGACTAGAGATAGAGGTTGAAAAGATCATAGTCTGGTAATAGAGGTTTGAAAAATGGTTGTATGGCAATGTAGGTAACAAGGATCATAGTCAGTGGGTGACTGAGGTCATAAAGATCATTGTCTAACAACGAAGGTCAAAAGGATCATAATCAGCATACGACATAGGTTAGAAAGACCATAGTCTGGCGACAGAGGTCGAAAGGATTGTAGTCAACTGATGATAGTGGTCAGAAAGACCGTTGTCTTGCGACAGAGGTCGGAAGGACCATTGTCGGCGAGTGTTAGTGGTGAGAAAGACCATATTCTAGCGACAGAGGTCAGAAGGACCATAGTCGATGAGTGACATAAGTCAAAAAGACCATAGTATGGCAACGAAGATTGGAAGGACCGTAGTGGACAACAACAATGATTAGAAAGATGGAGGTCAGAAGGACCATAGTTGTAGGGTGACAGTGGTCAAAAATACTATAGTCTGGCGATGAGGTCGGGAAGAACATTGTCGGAGGACACTACAGAAAAATCGCTCATTATTGGCAAAATTTCCTGCGCCTTTCAGACGGAATATTTTCTAGCATATTTTTGACGGATTACGATGAAATATTTCCGCTAATTTGCAAGTAGGTTTCCCGTTGGATTTTAGAAGAATTTCTTACAAGCGGATTTTAAAATTTCGAAAAAAAAATGTATTCATAATTAATACATTTATAGCTTATTTTAATTAATTATAAATTTAATAATTTATATTAATTAATTATTAATTTAATAAATTTTTAAAATTAATTGTTTTTACATAATAACTTATTTTAATTTAAAATTAAATTAGTAAATTTTAATTAATTACTAAAATAAATATCTTTAATGTATTTTTAAGTAATATAAAAGTTGTTACATTAATAATTTATTTATTAAAAATTTAACAACTTATTTTAATTAATTATTAATGGAATAACCTATTTTAATTATTTATTAATTTTAATATTTTATCTTAATTTATTTTAAATTCTAATTTTTTATTATTTTATTTATGAAAAAAGTAAGTCTTTTTAACAAGTTTTCATCGGCAATAAAGTGGAGTGTTTTGTCGGGCCTCCTCTTTGAATCCCACGGCCACCATAGACCGCACATGCGGGCCAGTGATTATGGGTCGAGCTACGTGAGCAATAGTGCAATGGTGGCTGGCCAGTGCATGTTGGCAGGTCGTGGTACACGGGCTAGCCAGCGCATGCAGGCGGGCTAGCGAGAGTGGGATCAAGCAACACAGGCAAGCAAATGCCGGCGGAGCCAGGCTTATGCGGGTGTGAGGGCCACCTGCGGGCTAATTTCAATTTTTAAAATTCTTTTTTACTCATTCCAGCAGATTATTTCTGTCGGATTGCCACTGGAAAATATTTCCAACAGAGGTTTTTTTTACAGAGTTTTTTTTTTCATCTCTCAATTTACCATTGAAAACATTTTTGACAAAAATCCACCAGAAATTTTAGAAATCCTCCAAAAAATTCAAAATTTTCTGCCGGAAAATCCATCAATAATATGCTGCTTTCATATTGTGAGGCGACATAGGTCGAAAAGGTCATTCTTTGATGATGGAGGTTGGAAGGACCTTAGTCGATGAGTGACAGTAGTTAGAAAGATCATTGTCTAACGACGAAGTTAAGAAGGACTGTAGTCAGAATGCAGCAATGGCCAGAAAGAAAATTATTTGGCAATGGTGGTAAGAAGGACCTTAGTTGGTTGGTGACAATTGTCAAAAAATATATTATCTGGCCATGGAGGTTGGTAGGATCATAGTCGGCAAACGACAGAGTTCAGAATGACCGTTATCTGGAGATGAAGGTTAGAAGGATTGTAGTCTGGCGATGAAAATTAGAAGGATCATAGTCGGTGATCAACAAAGGTCTAAAAGATTGTTATTTAGTGACGGAAGTTAGAAGGACCATAGTCAGCGGATGACAGTAGTTAAAAGGATGGTGGTCGAAAAGACCGCTGTTAGAGGGTGATAGTGGTAAGAATGATTATATCCTAGTGACATAAGTTAGGAAGAATCATAATTGGTTGGCAAAGTAGATCGGAAAGATCAGTGTTAGGTGACAAAGGTCAGAAGGATCATAGTCGGCGGGCGATAACAATCAGAAAGACCATTGTCTAGTGACTGGGGTCAAAAGAATCATAATTGGAGGGCAACAATGGTTAGAATAATTATTGTCTGGCGACAGAGGTTGGAAAAATTATTGTCGGTGGTTGATAGTGGTTAGAAGGAATATTGTATATCAATAGAGGTTGGAAGGACCGTAGTCTAGCAAAGGAGGTCAGAAGGACCGTAGTCTAGGAGCGACAAATATCAGAAAGACTATTATTTGGTGCTAGAGGTTGGAAGGATTATAGTCAGTAGATGGGTGAAAATGCGACGCCAGTAGGTGGTCGGGCAGAAGCCCAATGATAGTCTGGTGGTCTAGGATGAGTGTGGTAGCAAGAAAACTCTAGTTACTCTCTCTTTTTTCTCTTCCTTAGTTCCTTCCTTCCTAAATTAGGATTAAGGGATTTATTTAAAGTTTTTTTAGAGTAGGTTGGCTAGTAAATATGAAGGATATCAAGGGTAAGATAGGAGTGGTTTGAATGGATGGCTGATATTGATCCCCTTTATCATGAATTGTTTATTGGGAATTTGAATATCTTAATGATATCATAATTCAATGATCATTAGCTCATTATATTCATCACATTAAGCCGCTAGATTCGACTATAAGCATGTCACGGTTGGAAATCGTTTAGTCATCCAATTTATTATTTGAACTTTCCAAATACGCTTTAGGTCTTTGATTTGAACCCATTTGGGCTCGGATTGGTTGAATTTGGCGTCGTTGGGTTCATATTTTTGAGATATTCAGTTTGACTATAAATTTACTGAAATCATAGTTCATATAGCTCTGAATTTAATTTTGGAAAATTTTAACTTTAATTTTTCCTCGAGATTCGTACCTGATCAAGAAAATTTTTGATAATATATTAATTGTCCTCCTATTTTCAAACATAAAAGTTCTAGAAATCTAAAATATATATCACAGCTTGTAGAGAATTTTTAACACAATTTGAAACTCCAAAATAATCCAAACTCAGGCGTAGATGTCCCGAATAGCTCCAAAAATATCAAAATTGAGTATGAAACATAAAAAAATAGTCCCGAGGACTCCAAATAGACCTATTTGAGCCAAAACGTTGGTCCAAAAATGGAACAGACCAAACCAATCACCGGCCACTGCCGCCACCACCGTTGCCCAACGTGCTCATATGCTCGCGCAATGCTGGGAGCCCACCCGCGCTGCTCGTAGACATTAACTTATATGAATGATACCTGTATCATATTAATTTCATCTTCTTGTGAAAATGAAAGTATACTCAAACACTTATTGAGTCTTTTTAGTAAGAATTTTGTCCACTAATAGCTTTCCTTTTAAGCTACCTCATAGGAGAGCCTTTTTGGGACTATTTGTCAAAGCATTGCTCAATGACTTTCATAGATTTAAAGAAATCTATAAATGATATTTAAGCTATCTGATGTTGTTTTACAGAGCATTTATTGATGACGTTAACTTGTGTGGAAGAAGTTGAATCAAATCCTCCTATGATTGATCATATAGTGATTTAGATACAATAAAATTTATGTATTTCATAAATTACGAATTTTAACATTTAATTGACATTACTCTGGGATACTTTACCTAATTGAGTTTGATATTCTAAATATTGCTTAATGATATTAACATATGTGGAAAAGGCCAGATCGAATCTCCCTTAGATTTATTATGCCTTGATTGGGAGGGGCGAATGTTTCGTGTATCCCAAATCAAAGGTGATGAATGGTCTATCTTTAGATCGTTACTACCTTTTTGAGGTTGAGATTAAATCTTTGTTTGAAGAGAAAGTCCAACGAGAGACTGCATAAAGCTTGCAATTTATTTGAAGTATCCTTGCATTTTCTATAAGCTTTATGAAAAATAGTTTCCCAAGATATCATCTTGGATGTTGGAAGCGTTGGAGGAATCTACTTGACCATGGTCAGCAGAGCCACTACACAGGGGCAAGAGGGTGCTACACGAGGCAAAACCCTAGTAGAGAAAAAATCCAAAAATTGAAAGTCCTCTTAAGGATTGGCTTATTCTTCTACAAGGTTTCTTGGTATTAGGCATGTTCTCTGTGGAAGTGGATGTTATAGTTTTTTAATTGATTATGGAGTGACTTGATGCTTCATCTATTCATCTAGTATATATGGAGGAAATGGGATCAAATTGTATTACTTTCATTGTAAATTTTTCAAGGATTATTTCTCTTTGTGACACTACACTTATCTGAGTTTTTTCCTCCCTCTTTTCCCAATATTCGTACCCTTCTTTTTAGCTTTTGTTTTTGAAGTATTTATCTGATTTGTACTATGCTACTCTTTGGATTTGTTGCTACTAGTTTAGGATACTTATGGTGATGGTTGTAATTTGGTCTAACTCCAGGAGCAACCATGTGATGTAAGTAAAATGTCTAATTACAACCCACAAACAGGGAGTAACCCCCCAGGTCCTTGACTGGGACCCATTGAGGGCAAGAATAAGAAGAACCAATAACAATTGGCACATACTTGGAAATAAAGAAACATATCATCTTCACTTTATATGTTTGATCGATCTCATCCTCATAAATTTCGATCACCCTCTCGATTTTTAGAAGAGTTCCTGACAAACAGGCAATATATCACATGCAATCAAAGTGTCTGTTGCGCCAGCATGGGTCTTGCATCGCTGGGCAGATGGTTTCAACATTTTGTCCATTGAGATCAAAAGACAGCACTATAGAAAAATGTGTGATTGCATAAAACCTTTGATCTTCATCATGATAGTAAACATCTTCAAACTGCTCATCATGCCTCAAGGAGTAAGGAGGTAACTGTGGGCCAAGCACCAAAGTTTGATCTCATGGACTTGCCAAAGCCAATGCTTTTGTAAAGCCATAAATAACAATAGTAGTTCCGAACGAGTCATTAGAGGAGACAATGCTTTTATGAAAATATACATAATGTAAGCCTTCTTCACCTACGGTAAAGTATAAAGAAATTTCATTACAAAAAATCTAATGGAGTCATTAGGGGCATATTCAGCCTCAATTACTTGACCTTGATCTTTGGGGATGGTGAAAAGGGGTGGGAGCAATATTTCAACTTTTGTGAGAGGGTTGAAGAGGTGAGGCTGCAGATCTGTTTTGTCAAGGGTCACGAGCCATCCATCCTTGGAGCCAAAGCAATGAAGACCATAGATATGGCTACTGAAGGAGGAGAAGCGACACTAACAACCAACTCCTGCTTCTTCTTTGATGGTAACATCGTAGAAGGTGAGTGTGTCAGAATCTTCCCCTAAATTATTGGGAACAAGCAGCCATGGAGAGGGATAACATTGAAACCCAAGAAGTTCATAGTTGGCAATAGTTAAATTCCACGAGGTGGCCAACGGATGAAAGCAGCAGTGGTGCCTTCCAACACTACTATCCTCAAACATAAATAAATAAAACTTGGCATCAAATTTGCAATCTTTGTTTGAGATAAAAAAAATAAGGGGAATAGAATAAGCATTTGTGGAAAATATTCAAGTGCATTAATTTTTTCTTCTTATTTGCTACTAAAGAATTTGATCATCTTTCATTATCCAAAAATAGAATAGGGTGCATAACCAAATTATTTCTATAAATAGGTTTTTGACAAAATTTAACTTTAAAACTTTTAAAATAAGCATTTTGAGAACTATCGAGCTGCCTTTGTCAAATTTAATTTAAAATAAATTTAATTCATGTCTTAAATGTTAAATTTTTTAACTAAAACATTATATTTACTTAAATTTTTATATTAAAATTTATCATTTTTTGCGTATGCCTCATTCTGAGATCAAGTGAGACTATTTGTGTCAAAATTTGACATCATTTTCAGAGGCCTCGAAACGATAATTCTTAAATATATAAATGAGTGAAAGATGAGAGAACTTACATCGTAGATGTGTGACAGCAAAAAAAGATATTTATTAATAATAATTACATTATCTCTTTTTTATAAAATGAAATTGGTGTCTTAATGGCTCTTTCACTAGTTTGTTATTAATAATATTACAAAATTATAAAATTATTGCTCAATTAAGTTCATATAATAAAAATATTATAATGTACTTGAAATTCATTTATTTTAGCAATACTATGGACCTACCAACTCAATGGAAATCACTCAATGTTTGTAATTAAAAGAGATCCCACTGCACATTTTATTTCCTCAAATTATACATTATCATATTGTAATTGATAGGAAGAATAATGAAATAAGAAAATAAGGCAAATTAATTGATAGAAAAAACATTAAAATAAAATAATGCATGTAAATTACCTTTGATAGAAAATAATAAAATGACTGCCTCCCATTTGTTTTTTTCATTGTCGGATTACGAGCTGATCGACCCGATACGCTAACTCAGACCTTGTTTACCCAAATGCTCCCTACTCTCCTGTTAGTTTGCGAAACTGCCCGAACTCCCTCTAATTCACAAAACGAACTCCTCTTCCCACCCTCTTATTTGGCACTCTCATTCGCAGAAATGGAAACTCCAGGCTCCCAGTTCCCAAACCCCCTGCTCTGCCTCTCTCTTTATTCGCAAGAGCAACTCCAAGGATGAATTCCCCTCTTCGTCTCTCAATCCACCAGCCCTAAGACCATCTCCCACTCTCGGTTCGTTCATAAGGAGCTCGACCATCTCCTGATCTCGTTCGAAGCCCTTTCTTTCCCCAGTCGCTAGCCATAGGTAAATTCTCCCTATCATTTCCTTCACTTTCCCTTCCTCTATTAACAGTAAGAGCATGTTATTCTTCACTTTCTCAAAAGATTTTCTCTCTTCCAATGTGTATCTCCGTCATTTCTATATGGTTGTTGGAATTGTTCAATATCTTCGTGGTTCAATGAAACTTGTTTATAAAAACATTTGGATGCATCATTGAGTTTATTTCTTGGGACATATTATTGTGAAGCTTTCTGTCAGAGAAAGTACACTAGAGAGGTATTTTACTCTGAAATTTTCGTTGCCATTGTTGTTAACATCATGTGTGCTTCATCGTCATTTATTGTGTGCTCTTTAATTGATTTATAAGAATACGGGTGTTAGTCTATGTTTCGATGATGTCTATACGTATAATCTTTAAGAACGTTCATGATATTTCTTGTGATTATTTATTAAATTTGAAGGTATCTTGCATGTCTACACAAACTATGCACTCATACTCGGCCTATATTCAGTTGATTTCTTGGATTCATGTTTAGCATTCAAATGTTTGATTTATTAAAAAAAAATGCATTGATTCAATATAAAATTCTATGCTTAATGTTGGGGGGGGGGGGGGGGGGGCGTTTCTTTAAATTTTGGATAGGATTATGAACATCATGTTGGAATTTTTTCATGTCTTGCACTTCAAATATGAGTTTGATATGGAATCAATAAAATGTTATAAGGTGTATGTTAGAAAACAAAGATTGGTGAAAAGTTGTTTGTATTAAGAAGTAAAGTGTATGGTTTGAAAGGTAAAGGGTTTTGATGATTGTGTGTTTCAAAAAGTGGCTTGTTTGTGTTTCGGAAAGGAAATCAAAAGTGTGGGTGTTGAAAAGTAAAGCGTGAATGTTGCAAGTGTGTGAGTTTTGAAATGTCAAATGTGTATGTGAAAGTAAAAGTGAAATGTGAGTGATTTTAGAAAAGGTGGCATGTATAAGTATGAAAGGTAATTTGCTTTGATGAGTGTATGTTTTGAGAGTTGATTTGTATGGGCTTTGAAAAGTGAAAGTGTTGGCTTTGAAAAGAGAAAGTGTTTTGAAAAAGTATTTGTGTTGGAAAATGAAATGTTTTGAAAATAGTTTGTGATTAATGTGAGTTGTATCTCTTTGAAATAAAAAAAAAAATGAGTGATTTCATAAAATGAGATATGTATAAATGTGAAAAGCAAAGTGTTTGGGTGTGGAAGGAGAGGTGACTTGTGTGTGTTATGGAAGGGGTGATGTAGAGACTTGTGTGTGTGGTAGGAGAAGTAAATTGTGTGTGTTTTGGGAGGTGAGATATTTTGGAAAGCGTGTACTAGAAAGTGTATAGATTTTGAAAGATTGATTAGAATTTGTGGGTGATTTAAAAAGTGGAGCTCAAGTGTATGTGTTTGAAAATGAAAAGTGGGAAAGTAAAGTGGTCTTTTGAGAAGTTTTAGAGAAGTAAAGTACATGCCTATAAGTTTTTGAAGGGTGATATGTGTAAATGTGGAAAGTAAAGTGTGTGATTGTGGAGGGTTGAAATATTGTGAAAAATAAAGTTTGTATTTTTTTGAAGTTTAAAATAGATTGAGAGCTAAGATGTGGGTGTTCACTAGAAATGGGAACTGAAGAAAGTAAAAATTCTCTGTCTCAAACACCCACATCTTAGCTTTGGCTTTCGTCTCGGTAGGTGTATTATTCTACATTTTTCCAAAAGGTCATTCATTCATTTATTTCTTCCTCATTGACCACTACGACTGAAACGATGCGACAAATCAAGACCCGGAAAGGAGAAGGGCCGGTGATGGACATTTTTGAAAGTCGGGCCGATCGAGTGTCTTCATTCAAGCGACGGTACGAAGGAAGAATGAAACGAAGTTAGAGGCCGGGGGCAGGGAAAAGAATCGAGTTGATCAGGTTCGACGACCGAGAGAAGCAAAACAAAATCAGGATTTGGACGAAAAAGATGCAACGTTATGGATACCATAACCTATCACCATCAAGAAAGAAGAATTTGTCTAAATCACTTGGGTCAGCGGGGCCTTCAAGCATCCGAAAGAAGTTGGCAATGATATAGCATTCCTGATAGAAAATGACAACACCAAAAAAAACAAAGTTCTTCAAGCTCTTTTTTACCAAAGAAGTCCTACTCTGACAGCCCGATTAGTCATCTTCTAAAAAGGACCCTCCCCGCTGTGCGCCCCTCCTTGAATTATTTGGTCATGCAAAAGTTATTTAATACGAAGAACAAAATGCATTTCGACCCCGTCATAGTTCTAAATCATTTCGTGTTTTCGTGGCACCGGGTGTGGTTGAACCATCTATGATGGGGGGGGGGGGGGGGGGGGGGTAAAGGAAGGAAGTTTAAATAAGAGAATACGCTCTCGCATCGCTTTTTTTATAGAAAGCTTGACCAGCAAGAAAAACTGTTTGGCCCAAGCCAAAAAAAAGGTTGATCTACTTCATTCACTTGGCGAATGATCTTTACTTCGCGGGAACAACAAAAACAACCATCTCGCTTTTTCCTTTCTTCAGTGCTACCTTTTTCTTTCCAAGGGATGAAGTTTGGGTTTCTAATAACCCTTTTTTGGAGTATGTCGGGGAACAACTACAGGGTCAATTAAGGATCAAATGATGGAACCTCATGGGTCAGGATAAGGTAATAAAATTAATAGAGAAATTCATAGACCTAGGTGGGATAGGAGAATTTTAAAAGAGAATTGAGATGATGATAGAGATCATACTGAGAAACAGAATAATTTTGTATCGTTACAACTCTTATTTGAATGAAGTGCAAAAAATGCGATCTTTTTTGTCTAATAGAACAAAAATGAATACCTTAATGGAGTCGGTAAAGATCAAATCTGTTTATCAAAGTGCTTCTCTGATTCCTCAAGACATCTCTTTTCAACCGAGGAACAATCTAATCTCATTTAATTTTTAGTCAAATAGTTTAGGATATTCCATTAAGAAAGCCTCAAGGGATTGAGGGGATATGTATTTGTTGTTCAGGTCGATCAAGAAGTGCGAAAATAGCTAGAACTGAATGCGAAAAGTATGGAAAAACATCTTGTAATGTATTTCACCAGAAAATAGATTATGCTCCTACGGAAGTATCTACTCATTATGGAATTTCAGGTGTCAAAGTGCGGATCTCATACAGTAAAAATAAGAAGGGACGTGATATACCTGAAACGTTTGAAATTTAGTAAATATCGTAAAGGCAGATGTAGTAGGGGTCGCGAACCAGATGGTACACAACTTGGTTTTGGAAGATACGACACCAAAAGTTATAGAGCTGGTCATATTCCATCGTGTTATGAGCGGACAATTCTGAAGAAATGGGAAGATATGGGTTAGAGTTCTCGCAGATCTTTCTATTACGGGGAAACCTGCAGAAGTGAGAATGGGAAGAGGAAAAGGAAATCCTACATGTTGGATTTCTCATGGTCCACGGGATAAATCTCATTTGAAATGGATGGTGTGAGTTTGTCAAATGCTAGACAAGCCGCTACATTAGCGGTGCATAAACCATGTTTGTCAACCATGTTTGTTCTATGGTCATAACGTAATTGGTTAGTGGGGAAAACCCGGGCCGAGACTCAATAAAATTTAAGTGTTTTTCCTGAACAAAGGAAGTGGAAATACAAATAGGGAGAGGTCGGCACAACTTCATTGCAGAAATTGTATGACGAACCTTCTTGTTCCAAGCATACGACCCTGAGACGTGACGGTGTCACTTTTCCGGCCTGATCAAGTGAAGTAAGAATAAGAAGGAGAAGAACTCATATTCAGGAAAGGATGACTGGTGTTCCAGGAGTCTTTTTTTTTTTCTAATTTGCTATGCACGTTGATCCAAACTTGAATGTGAACATACCAATACAACGTATTTGCGAGCGCACCTAATGATGACTTTCTTCAGTAGTGTGAACCAGGACTAGAAACTGGCCCCTGTAATGTTAGCTGGGAGTACTGCAAAGGCCCTTTGCAGAGATAGAGGTTGTTCCTCTCCCAAAGAGTGGCCTAACGGCTCCTCTCGAACTACCTCT
Organism: Dendrobium huoshanense; assembly: GCA_016618105.1. Lineage (NCBI taxonomy): Eukaryota > Viridiplantae > Streptophyta > Magnoliopsida > Asparagales > Orchidaceae > Dendrobium > Dendrobium huoshanense. Next base: position 32,364,250 of record CM028347.1, read on the forward strand.
CAAGCTAGCGCCTCTCTTTTCAGTCGTGTATAACATAAGTTCTCCTCTCCCTAATGGTCAAGCTACTTTTTGCTCTAGCACTTCTCAGTACAGCATGCTTCGCTCCTTTCTATTCTAAAAATAGAGATGTTGATCTCCATCAATGAAGCAATCAAAGGAGTCTGAGGAGCTAGGCCAATTATGAACATTCTGATCTCCCAGCCAAAAGGGTCATACGATTCTTAGGCTTTTAGCTGGGATTATTAGTTTGAAGAGAAAGCATATCTCATCCGGATTCCCATGCTTTCTCTAGACTGATAGCAAAGTTTGGGATGATTAGAACTAAGAAAATGAATAGTTTCATAGTGAAAAGTACCATTCTATGGAAAGTGTTAAGCAAAGTTTCTAGACTTCTTCATCTACTGTACGGAAGAGAAGGTATAACCTCTGAGTAAGGGGGAATCAGACTGAATCCATCCCATTCTCTTTATTCTATCCTATTCATACTCTTTAAGAATTACTTGATTCAAGAAATAATAGCAAGGAAATCAATTCTTTCTTACTTTGCCCTTGTATGAGCCGATTCAACCCCCGGACTGAAAGATGAAACTATTTGTGTTTTCCCCGTCTCTTTGATCGCATTGACTTCTTACTTTCTAGAGTGCATAGCGGATCCTACCAACTGCACCAAGTAACTAAATAACTCTTTAGCATACTATTTGATTTCACTGGTTTTTAGGGATGGGATAGAATTTCCTCTTTCTGTTTGTACTGTTTCAATCTGTCTTTGTTTTGCATTCCTATCTTTCTTTTTTGGTACCTAGCAGAGCAGACAGAGGAGAACTTCGGCTGTCTAGGCTTACCCCTCACCCATCATAAAACTCTTTAAATGAAACTATCTAGGGGCCAGATATCTCTCTTTGTATGGGCGAACTGTCCTCGTAAACAAACATCAGCTACAATCGACTCAGACTCTATCGAATATATAGGTTTTTGTCTAACCAATCACTTTGTTTATAGTGCAAGCCCTTCCAAAAAAATTAGCGTTGTTGTTCTTCTCTAAAGTAAAGCAAGAAGTACTCTCGGATCATATCTCTCAGGCATTTCACTAACTATTAGAGCTATAGGCCCTTGATTGCATTACTTCTTCCTGTGTACCCCCCTCAGGGAAAAAGGCAGAGATATTCAAAATTTTGTTTTAACGACTGTTATTAAACCTTAGTATCGGATTAATATTATGATAAGAAAGACCTTTTATTATTCAATCCCTCCTGGCAACAACATCACAGAACGGTAGATAGGCATAATAGCATCCAAAACTATTAGGGAGGGGATGGAAGTTCCAGTGGACACTTAAGCTTCCTTCTTTTTCATATAGTACAGGATGATTGCCAATCATGTTCCTCTTCCTCTTGTTGATTATGTAGTTAGAATAAAAGCTCAACCAGTTCATGCAGTAGAAAGGGAGATTGTGAACTATAAGGAGACCTTCAAAACTGGGAAATGATGGCTTCTATTCTGAGCGATGAATCATGATTGTCTAGCTCTATGGAATCCCTGGGAGTGAAAGTATAAGTGAAACATGAGGGGGTAGAAGACTCAGGCCATCGTAAATAGGGGTCCTACCCACAACTTTCTCTTAGTAGAGGAGGCAAAGATAGACGAGTTGAACCCCAAGAAGGAAAGAGTCTGCCTCAAGCCCGTCCACTCAAGGGAACCGTATAAGGTTTGGCTCGTGCGGTGGAGCTACATATGGGTGATTGGAAGGGTAAGGTAAATCTGACTCTAGCCATCATGGATGACTTGCAAGTGGTACTGGGGGATATAATTTCCTAAGGCAGGTCAAGGATTCGAAACCACAGATGAATTCGCTATGCATTGGGGAAGAGAAGTGTTGCAGATATAGGATTTTGATGATAGCAAACATTCCTTATTTCTCTACAATTGCCTTATGTGCTAACGTTTCAGGTCCACACGATCAGACTGCAATCTGGAAACAGCTCAAGATTGGGTAGACTAGATCTATGTCAGTTTGTAATCTTTTTCCTTTCTTGAGTCTGTTGTATTTGGTGTGGCTATATTTTGGTAGAAATTCTCTTGCTCCCTATATGATTTCTATTTTTGGTAACATCGTCCGGGACGATATTAATATCGGCCTGGACGATATGTCCAAAATCAAAAACTCTAATTAGGGCATCCTCATTAAGGCAGCCGTCAACAGATCGGCCTGGACGATACTTGTATCGGCCAGGACGATAATCTCAATTCAGAAAGAATCAGCCATCATAATCAGTTTAGGAATTCTTTGTTTTAGGAAATCGGCCAGGATGATATTATTGTCGTCCAGGATGATCTAACTCAATCATGCCTAAATTGATCTGGTATCTTTGAAAAGCACTTTAATGGTTGATTGATACGATCACATCGTTCGGGACGATCGCATGATCGGCCAGGACGATGGCCTGGACGATCTACATCGGACAGCTTGTATTCAGGGCGATGATCAGGATGATTGAAATCAGTTTTAAAATAATCAGCCAGGATGATCATGAGATTGGCCTGGACGATGTAACCAAATTCCTTCTGATCGTCTCAAATCGTCCCGGGCTAATGAGCTTAATTTGTACTGATCGTCCAAGACGATATGCCTATCGTCCTGGACGATAATGTCGGCAACTTGCATTAATGAGCTCGTTTTGAGAGCTTCTATTTAAGCTTTGGAATGACACTTTGTAAGTGTCTTTGACAGCCATTGTAGCTTCGTTCTTGTGGGGGAAGCTTGAAGAGAGAGCTTGAAAGGGAGAGAGGAAAGGGTGGAGTTTGAGAGAGGGAGAAGATCCTGTGAGGGGGGACTCAAGGGAGTGTGGAGGGGGTTCCACACGGTTGCTCCGGCGAACTCGCACTTTAGTACCATCGGATTCAAGGCTTGTCTCGAGGTAAGTTCACCAAAGAAGAAGTCTCTTTGGTGTCAAAGGACCCGGCAACTCCGCCGCACCGGGAGAGGTGGAAGTGATTTTGTAAGGGCTTCTCCGCCTAGCTGTGGGGGCTAAAGGAGAGACACTTGTGTTAGTGCAATAATTGTAGGGTGCCTCCAAGGAGTGGACGTAGGTCAAGGTTTGACCGAACCACTATAAATCCGGTATGTTCTTTTCTTATTATTGCTTCCGCATTTTAATTTTCGCACTTTATTTTTCATTGTGGTGAATATAGATTTCGTTGCTACCGATTCACTTCTCTTTTAATTAGCTTTGGGACTAAGTTCATAGGGTTTAACATCCCATCGAACTTTCAAGTGCCATTAGCGAACTTTCAAGTGGTATCAGAGCAGTTTTCATAAAATAAGTTTTTAAAAAACTTTTGAATTTCGATCCATGGCTAATATTTCTAATCGTATTTTTGCGGAAGGATATTCAATCACTAGACCACCATTGTTTGAAAATATTACATTTGATTTTTGGAAAATTCGCTTGTCTACTTTTTTGCAATCAATTGATTTTCGCATGTGGCATATGATTTTAACTGATTATTCATCACCATCACGTATTGTTAATGGAATTAAAACTGATATTCCTTTTAATCAATGGAATAGGGATGAACGAATGGATGCTCAATTAAATGCAAAATCTTTAAATTATTTTTTTTTTGTGCTTTAAATTCTGATGATTTTTTTTTAATTTCCACGTGCACTACTGGTAAGGAAGTTTGGGATAAATTGCACACCATATACGAAGGCTCTAATGAAATCAAGCAATCAAAGTTTAATATTTTAAGGCATGATTTTGAAATGATTTTAGACATGTATACAAGGTTCATTCAAATTACTACATCATTACATGCCTTAGGAAAAGATTTTTCAAATTTTGAAAAAGTTAACAAAATTCTTCGTTGTTTACTTGAAAAATTTGATGCTAAAGTTGTTGCTATTTGTGAATCTAAAGATTTGAATATATATTCTATTGATAATTTGATTGGCTCACTCATTGCCTACGAGTAAGGTTTGGGTCAAAGACTTTTGGATGCAGGCGAAACGATTGTTCTAAAAGCTGAAGATATGGAAAGAGGAAGCTTAGTTGGTGACGATAGAAAGGGCTTGTCAAGCAAATCACAAAGCTCACCAAAACATAAGCAAAAGTGGAAAAAAGGTAAAATTGGTAAGGATGTTAATATTTCCTCTGACATTATTTGTTTTAGATGCAGGAAACCTGGACATATGAAAAATGAGTGCCCTAATTTAAGAATTCTCCCTGCAAAAGAAAAGGGTAAGGCGAAGTTAAATTTAAACTGGGGAAATAATGAAAAGCAAAAAATCTCATGGCAGATTTGATTTCTGAACCATCAGACCAAGAAAGAGATAATGGATAAAAGCCTTATTTGAGTTTTTCTTTATTATTATTTTTTTATTTTTTTTATTTTGTTTTTTATTTTTTTATTTTTATTGTTTATTAGATTTTTTAATTTTACTTGTTTTGTTTCGTATTTTTTTCTGATCAACACACACATCCACTTTTCTAGAAATGAAAAATTTACTTCCTATTTTTTCTTGAAATCTTCAGTAAGTTGTGATTGACTTCTCTAAAAACAATCAAAGGAAGGAAACTCATGTTTTTGACTTTGAATCTCTGTTTCCTAAACGAGGTTTTTCTACTTTTGATTTAAAATCTTTTTCATCTTTTAAATTGGTTTTTGAAACTAAATTTTTTATCTCCCTATATTTTATTTATCACATAGGAATCTTTTGCAAGTTGTTGAATCTAATTCAAAATTTTCTTAATCAAGAAATTCGCTTTATCAATAGTATGGGTTTACTTTTGGTATTTAAGATTTCAGAAAGGTAGCATAATCAAAAAAAATTGGCCAATGATGCCAAAAATAAAAGATGCGCAAAGCGCCAAATTGAAAAATATAGAATACACAAAGTGTATCAAAAGATGCGCAGTGCGCCAACCAATTGTCAAGAGGCATAAAATGAGCCCACTAAATTTTAATGCTTACCATTCTTATACTTCTTAAAGCTTAAGAAAACCCTTGATTTTTCGATGCTTGAGTTTGAAAATCTTGATTCATGATTCAACAAATCGTGCATTAATCTTCTATTAGATATATTTTATGAAAGGAGTTTTGAAAAATTATTGTTTCTTTCTCTAATTTATTCCTTGATTTAGATATTGAATTAAAAAGTTTTTGAGCCTTTTTAAAGAACTTGAGTTTGGATTATCAATTCTTGATTTTCTAACCTTTACTGGGCTATGTGTTGTCAATCCAATTTTACTAAGTTTTTTGATTAAAACTCAGAGGTAACTTTCTCATTTTAAGAACATTTGTTTTTTTTTACTTGATCAGGGAATGTTTTTTGTTCGTTTTGTTTTTTGTTTGTGCCTCCTCTCTTTTTGATAATGTCAAAGGGGGAGAATTGTATCTTTTTTCTTTTCAAAAAATTTTTAAACAACAAAAATATTTTTATCTCCCCTATTTTTTAAAAAAAGGATTTATTCTAGTAAGGGGGAGATTAGGAGGATTTACTTTTATGAAAATTCAAATTGAAATGTTTTGACATCATAAAAAAGGGGGAGATTGTTGCGGATCTATGATTTTGATGATAGCAAACATTCCTTATTTCTCTACGATTGTCTTATGTGCTAACGTTTTAGGTCCACACGATCAGACTGCAATCTGGAACCAGCTCAAGATTGGGTAGACTAGATCTATGTCAGTTTGTAATCTTTTTCCTTTCTTGAGTCTGTTGTATTTGGTGTGGCTATAACTTGGTAGAAATTCTCTTGCTCCCTATATGATTTCTGTTTTTGGTAACATCATCCGGGACGATATTAATATCGGCCTGGACAATCTGTCCAAAATCAAAAACCCTAATTAGGGCATCCTCATTAAGGCAGCCGTCAATAGATCGGCCTGGACGATAATTGTATCAACCAGGATGATAATATCAATTCAGAAAGAATCAGCCGCCATAATCAGTTTAGGAATTCTTTGTTTTAGGAAATCGGCCAGGACGATATTATTGTCATCGAGGATGATCTAACTCAATCATGCCTAAATTGATCTGGTATCTTTGGAAATCATTAATGGTTGATTGATACGATCACATCGTTCGGGATGATTGCATGATCGGCCAGGACGATGGCCTGAACGATCTACATCGGACAGCTTGTATTCAAGGCGATGATCAGGACGATTGAAATCAGTTTTAAACTAATCGGCAAGGACGATCGTGAGATCAGCCTGGACGATGTAACCAATTTTCTTCTGATCGTCTCAAATTGTCCTGGGCTAATGAGCTTAATTTGTACTGATCGTCTAGGACGATATGCCTATCATCCTGGACGATAATGTCAGCAACTTGCATTAATGAGCTCGTTTTGAGAGCTTCTATTTAAGCTTTGGCATGACACTTTGTAAGTGTCTTTGACAGCCATTGTAGCTTTGTTCTTGTGGGGGAAGCTTGAAGAGAGAGCTTGAAAGGGAGAGAGGAAAGGGTGGAGTTTGAGAGAGGGAGAAGATCCTGTGAGGGGGGACTCAAGGGAGTGTGGAGGGGGTTCCACATGGTTGCTCCGGCGAACTCGCACCTTAGTACCATCGGATTCAAGGCTTGTCTCGAGGTAAGTTCTCCAAAGAAGAAGTCTCTTTGGTGTCAAAGGACCCGGCAACTCCGCCGCACCGGGAGAGGTGAAAGTGATTTTGTAAGGGCTTCTCCGCCTAGCTGTGGGGGCTAAAGGAGAGACACTTGTGTTAGTGCAATACTTGGAGGGTGCCTCCAAGGAGTGGACGTAGGTCAAGGTTTGACCGAACCACTATAAATCCTGTGTGTTCTTTTCTTATTATTGCTTCCGCATTTTAATTTCCGCACTTTGTTTTTCATTGTGGTGAATATAGATTTCGTTGCTACCGATTCACTTCTCTTTTAATTAGCTTTGGGACTAAGTTCATAAGGCTTAACATCCCATCGAACTTTCAAGTCCATCAGAGAACTTTCAAGAAGACCCCTGCATCTTACCTCTGGTACAAAGGACCAAGGTTTGCCATCAGCTAAGAAAGGCGTTCAAATAAAAGGGCTGAGACTATGTCATAATAAATAACATGGGTCAAGCTAACTGAGAGACAAGACAGTAAGGTGAGGTGCCTACAGAGATTGGGGATGTCTTTGAGGAATATAAGGATGTAATGCCCAAAAAGTGACCACCTAGGATCACAAGATTGAGTTTGAGTCTGGTGCTGGGCTCACCGCTATTTTCTTACTCGTGTAAAGGACAATCGAGTTTAGCTCAGGCCCACATATCACGTTGAGGAAACTTTTCTTCTCCCCTCCAAGTAGGAGTTGAGGGGTTTACGATTGGGGAATAAGAATGACAAAATCATACCTGGCTCACTTCCTTCTTAGCATAGTAATACCTTATTACTCTTTATATAGGTATTGTAAAATATTTATATCCATGCCATTCTGAAAATCCCTAGTTTAAAGATGCTTTTTGTCATTCTCTACATCTGAAGCCTTCCATCACATGCAAGAGCTAAGAAACTCAAGCACCAAGACTAATAGATTAGAATCAAGCATAGAATAACTGATATAAGACTTGAACAGCTAATAGTCTACTCGTATGCTATATATAAATTCCTAGTTTTTACTATATTTGAATTGTCAACCAACTACGGTCCCTCCAACCACCATTTCCAGAGCGACTACAGTCCCCATGACCACTATTTCTCGTCGACTATGATCCCTCTCACTTTTATTTCATGTCAAATATGTTCCCTTCAACCAATGTTTCCCACTAGTTATACTCCAACCATCGTGGCCCACCAAGTACTAAAGTCCCTCCGACCACCTTTATCTGCTGATTAATTTCCCTCTAACTACTATCACTAGACCTTCGTGGTACTCCAACCACGGTCCCTCCAATCTTAGTCACCCGTTGTTTATGGTCCCTCTGACCTCCATTGCCCACCAATTAAGATCCCTCAGACTTCTATCATCTGTCGACTATAGTCCCTCTGACCACCATCTCCTGCCGACTATGGTCTCTCTTACCACCGACTATAGTCCCTCTGACCACAGTAGCCCAACTCTGGTTCCTCTGATCACCATTTCCCTCCAACTACGATCCCTTTGACCACCGTTGGTTACCTACTTCGGTCCCTCCGACCATAGTGGCCCACTAACTATGACCCCTTTGACTACAATGGCCCATCGACTATAGTATCTCTGACCTCCATCACCCAGCATCTACGATCCTACCAACCTTTGTTGCCCACCGACTACGGTCCCTTGAACTTTATCACACAAATACAGTCCTACTAATCAAATGAGCAGACCAGCACACTCTTGAGAATAGCTCTCATGGTATTGGATTCTTCCAACTCCCATCAAGTAACATGTTATATAGGATGTATGTTTCCTATATTGAGCCAAGACCTTCATCCGAGGAATGACATCAATTGTAATCAACTACAAACACTAATAAAATCATTAGTCCTTTCCAGGGGTTTTCACATAAAAATCTTTGTACTTTATATGACTTTTGTACCTCCCTTTCATTTGTTAGTGTGTTGGATCTTCATATAGAGCTAGAATGCTAAATTCTATATCCCTGCACCTTCGCATTGAACATTTAGTAATTATTCAACTTTTGTATTTAAAACATTATATTTTGTTTATCCTTATTCTCAATTAGTGAATTGTCAAATTAACAAAAAAAAAAATTAATGTTTTGTGAATCTATGAATTTTTTCTTTGAAAAGAAAATCAAATAGCCTCATGCTATTTATCAGGCTAGCTTCTCTGCTCTTTATTATACAATAAACTATAATTAAGTTATTTTTTTATTATTAATATTTGAATTATAATAGATTTCTTGCGACACAATTTTTTTTTTTAAATCCCATTAGATACCTTAATAAAATTAAATTATTAATGAAAAATATAATATTATACTGTTAAAATAGATACCTTATTTATGATGCATAAAATAAGACATAAGAAAAAAAAAAAGTTTCAAAGAGATTAAAAGGCTAATGAATATATCTGGTTAAGCCTTTCTCTCAAAGAAAAAGTAAAATAAGAATAATTGATGGCTAATTGTAAATCTATCCAATTGCTCTAATATTGTGATCTACTTCGCCTTCATGAATGGATAGTTCCGCCTTCCTCAGAAAATAATTACCACACTTAATATTAGTAATACTTTTTTTGAAATTTATATTTTTTTTTCATATCTGCAGCATCCTTTAGCCTCTTCGCACAATTAAATTCTTTATAACACACCAGATATATCATTCCTTTTTTGTTCACAAAATGGACTTCGCTGGCCTCTGATGCAGGGGAAATTATTAGGTCCGGTCACTAGAACTAAATTTGTGTTTGAATCCCTGCGCTTTTGCAAAAAAAATAGCTAATAGGCAATTAAAATTGCATATTAGCTGCCTTTTTACAAAATACATCAAAAAGCGCATGAAAAACGTAAGGATCCTGCACAAATTTAGGTCCGATGACCGAATAATTTCCTGGTAAAAATTATTAGGTCCGATCATCATACCTAATTTTGTGTCCGGATTCCTACACTTTTTATGCACTTTTTGTACCCTTCTTATGTGATTTTGATGTTTTTTTTACAAAAAGGCAACTAATATGCAATTTTAATTGTGTATTAGTTGTTTTTTTTTTTGCAAAAATATATCAAAAGAGCACAAAAAGCGCAGGGATCCGGACACAAATTTATGTCCAGTGAACGAACCTAATAATTTTCCCTGCATAAGAGGCCAGTGAAGTCCATCTTGTGAACCGAAAAGGAATCCTATGTCTGGCATGTTATAATAAATCCAATAGTGCGAAGAGGCTGAAGGACGCTGCAGATATGAAAAAACATTATAAATGTCATAAAAAGCAATACCAGTATTGGTCCCAATTATTTTATGAGGAAGGCGGAACTATCCATTCATGAAGATGAAGTATATCACAATATTAGAGCAACTGAATAGATTTACAATTAGTCAAAAATTATTATTATTTTATTATTTTTTGTGAGAAAGGCTTAACTGGATATATTCACTAGCCTTTTAGGCTTCATTTGGGATGATTTTTTTTACTTCTTTTTAAAACAACTTTTCAGTATAAAAATAAAAAAAATTTGTAATAGAAAGCTGCTTTAAGAAGCAGGAAAAAAGTCATCCCAAACGAAATCTTAATCTCTTTTATCCTTTTTTTTCTTATGTCTTATTTTATGCATTATAAATAAAGTATTTGTTTTGTTAGTAAAATATTATATTTTTCATTAATAATTAAATTTTATTTTCTTTGAATGTCTTCTATGGGGCTCGGGTCCTCACTGGCCCAATAATTAAAAATTAACCCATTTCAAGTTATATTAATATAACTCTTTGAATATATTAGATTAATTATATAGTAAATTCAATTTTTAAAACTAATTAGTCCCTCCGCCTATGTTTATAATTTTATTTTACTAGTATAAATGCAGGTGCATAAAATGCAAGTTGGTAGAAATGAATAGAGATATAATGTTAAGATCTACATGCAAATTTTAGAATCATTGGTAAGTGATATGAATTTAATAGATTAAGAGGTGGATGAACATTTTATTATGTACGGATAATCTTTAGCCTATAATCAGGAATTATTAATTTTAAATAGCAATAAAAGAAAAGGCCTATAACATCAAAGCCTAGGAAAATCCAGAAACTATTGAATTGATAAGACAACTATTAGTATAAAGCATGAGCGAAAGAAAATTAACTGAAAGCCTAAACAGAAGAAAATAAAATAGTTGACTATATTGTTTAAGAGCAAGTAAAAGAAAACTCTACTACCACATAAATCAGTTCGTACATAATCATCATCCAGTACGAAACTAGTTCGTCCAGTACGAACAGTTAGAAAATTTTCACATTCTACGGGATGAAATGTCAAGCGAGAAGGGACCTCATAATTTCATACTCTGGAACGCATGTATGAATGGTGATTGTACAGGATGATCCATACTTAGAAAAAATATTTTTGAGCGAACACGGACCCGTCCATTTTGTACTCTGGAAGGCATATACAAACTGAGTTCGTATAGTATGATCTATACTTATAAAAAATATTTTTGAGCAAAAGAGGACCCATCCATTTTGTACTCTGGAAGGCATGTACAAACTGGGTTTGTACAGTACGATCCATACTTAGAAAAAAATTTCATTTCTGTTCGTTTGACTGCTCATTGGGAAAATAACTGAACAAATCAACTCATACGAAGTTCATTCGTACAGTACGATTAGTTTAAAAATTGTGAATTTTAAACTCTCCCCCGGTGTGTGTGTGCTCAGTTACTCAATTACAATCACACTCTCTCAGACTCAAGAAAATAAAAAATACATACTTGTGTTATAATAAATTCTAAACTGATCTTGATTTGAAGTCTTCAATAATGCGGAGTATGATTTTCCTGAAATATTAGTATACATAAGAGCAATACAATTCTACCAAAATATATTATGAGAAATAATAATCAAAGTAATAATATTTAGAATCATCAAAAACATACAAGTTGCAAGAATATGAACAAACAAGAATTAAATAGCAACTAGCTCAACATGATCTTAAGTGAACCTGTACAAAGATAGATTTAAGCGATCTTAAAGTGCCTTAAATAATATAATAAGTTATAAAATTTGAAGATAGAGCATACTAATTTTATTCCTATAAAATACATAAACTTTGTATACTTTTAAAATATTAGAATGAAATGTGTTGATTCATATGCAATTAAAATTATTATTAGAAATTAATTTTCAAATGATTAATATTTCCTAATGCTTAATAATTTAAATATATATTAATTTCTTGGAACATGAACTTATACCTGTCGTCTTGTTATGGGAAAATATTATATTAGCAAAATATATATTTTGCAATATATTTTTCGTTTCTGTTAATGTTTAAAGTATAAATAAAATATCTTTGATATTGATAGTAAGTCACCTCTCCAACTATATCTCCATTGGGTAGAATTGTTTTTGCCCAAGCCCTTATTTGTTGAGGGGAAACTAATCGATCATAGAATAGAAATTCTGATTCATTGAGATCAAGTTTCCTTCCTAGTCATCTAGAAGTTCTTTTTAGATATAAGGAAATGATTCAGTTCTAGGGCCAAATATTGTAGTACTCGAATGAGAAATCAAAAAGATTCTAGAGCACCCTCTCGGTTAGTTACTATATATTGACATGTTAAAAAATTGACTATAAATAATAATACATTACTAATAACATTGTTGAATATAATAATTCCAAAAAAAATTTAAGATTTATGTGTATCATTTTATTTTGGTAGCATGTCACAATTGTTGTTATATTTTGGAGAAGAGTTGTGTTTTGCAAATGAGTTCACACCAATATATATTGGTGGAAGAAATCGGCCGCTCCTCATTGATTAAAACATCTCACTTGTAATGCTAAAACAACGAATTATGTGTGCACTAAGGATAAATTCAACAGCAAACACTGTTAACCTAACAAGTCGCTTTCATGATAATGATGGCTATTATGCGACACATGTCATATTGTCGCAGTATATGTGGAGGTTGAAGAAATTAGAATTGTTGATGTTGCCGGACCATTAACTTAAGTGCATATGTAAGTATTAAAAAGCTTATTTTTTACTGCTTTATCGAGCACCTTCGTATACATTAACTCCCCTAAATAAAATTTAATTTAATGTAGGCCCGCTACAACATTTGTTGACTTAAGGGATGGTGGAAGAGCCAATACAATAGATGTGGAATATGACTTTCATGGCTGCCTTAATTTCTCGGAGTGACCAACATTTATGCAATAACAGTTGCCTTCACGTCCTAGTGTAAGTGAGCGTCCATGTTAGGTTAGACCTAATTATAATACATTTGAATACATTTAGGCGTTTGGGCCATACATGCAGCAGACCTCCAAAAATGAGAATATCACAACTGATGGTTATGAGGTGGATAACGTCAAAGAAGAAGCATACAAAACTATGGATAGTATAGTACTGATACATCACATGGTTGTAGTCAACTTGAATCAGATACACATGAATCCATGATGAATTAAAACAATGAGGAAAATAATGGTGTGGAATTCATTGAAGAACATGCACGACAAAACCTATGTGGGTTAGAGGCGATGTTTACAAATAGTTAATTCATATAAACCATTCAAACCACCCAACCATGGATGGTGATGATCAATTTGATGCTCCAGTAGTAAACATAGTTAGCTCAACTGAAACAAATATTCTAACTGAATTGTATGAGAGTTAGTCTTTTCATACTAAGGAAGATTTTCAAGCTGCAATTAATGAATGGTCAATTATTCATAATGTTTAGTACGTTAAATAGACTTACAACAAGATTCATCTCACTATCACATGTGCCCAACATAACTATTCGCATAGGCCATGCCTATGGCGATTATATGCAGCACGAAGTAAAAAACTAGGTGATCTTTGAAAAGTAGCAACATGAGGCCCTCCACATACCAGCACCCACCCGATAATGACTATTGGCCATCATAATTGCACCTTTAAATTCATAAGCATGCACGTCATGCCAATTACACACCAAAATACTAGGTGCATTCTAAGAATAAGTCAATTTGTCTAGTGCATTCTTTGAATGCATTAATTCTTTAACTACGCTATACGTTTTGATTACTTTGCTCTTTTTTTAAATTTTAACATATTCATGCTCCTACTATTAAATTTAAGGGATTTTTACATACATAACACAAAGCATTTCAAAATACATATTTAAAACTCAAAGTGTTATATTTACTAATATACCACTCAAATAACATTTCTAAATTTTCAAATACCACTCCATTAATGTTGCGTTAAAACCCCTACTTGCAATCTTGTTCTTGGTCCCATGCATTCATGTTCCCGAGCATTCTTCTTCCCGCGCCTTCCTGTTCTCCAACGACTGATCGTCGTAATTCTTCGATAGAGAATGTACTCTTACATGTTCCAATGATAAACCATCGCCTCTTCTTTGTTCTTTTGATCTTATTAATTTTTCAATTTTAGCATCCTCCATTGGCGACAGTAAAAAAAACAACGTTGATTAGAATGCTTACTCATTTGGTTACTTTGATTAGAATGCTTAATCATATGGTTCCTTAATGTCTGGCTGACAATCCAGTTCCCTTGGTTTAATTATTTGCTAGCTTTAGCTTCTACTAATCAACCACTTTTGCAAATGGTTGCTTTAATAAGAATACTTTTAATTGAACAGGAAATTTGAATTTTGTGTTTACTTTGGCTAACTTATTTTGATTCACTTTTTCACTATTTCTAACTTATTAATTATATGCATACACAGAAATGGATTTAAGTCATTTTTGCTTCATTGTTCTCAAATTTGGTGGATATTGGAGTGAGGTGCAAGGTCAGGCTTGAATGAAGTATGTGGGTGGAAGCAAGAAAACTTTAAAGCTTCGGATATAAGAAATCACTATTTTGTTGCTAAAAGAACGAGTTGAAACACTTTGTCATTAGCAGGGTCAACCATTCGAATTACACTATCATGTATATGGAACATCACCAAAGAATTACATGTTGGTTTCAAACGATTTAGATGTAGTTGACATGTTTGAAAGTTCTTATGAAAGGAATAGAACTGAAGTTGTGGTTGCAATGAAATATGACGAAGAAGATATGTCCCAATCACAGTGCATTCATACTGAACTGCATCAGTTCAACTCAGAAATCCGAGAAAATAATGATATTGTAGTAAATTATTTGGGTGATGAGTTCTTTATAACTCAAACTGATGAGGCAAATACTCTATTTGTTGGTTTGCGGTTCGAAGATTCTCAAAGTTTCAAGCAAGAAGTTAGGTATAATGTAATTTTATAGAATTATGCTATCAAGATAAATGCTAGTGACAAATCAAGAATAATTATTACATGCATATACAGAGGTTGTCCATGGAGAGTACGTGCCTCATTATGTCATTATGGGCACTCCTTCGAAGTTAGAAAATTACAATCAACTTTTTTATGTTCTGGGGTCAATAGCGCCGAAAACAAGTAAGCTACTACTACTTGGGTAGCGCATGAAATCAAAGACATTGTAAATAAAAATCCTGATATCACGCCAAAGGAAATTAGTAATAACTTGGAGACAAGTTATGGATTATCCTTTCCATATATGAAACTTTGGTGTTTAAGGGAGTTGGCAAGAGATATAATGTTTAGAACTATCGATAATAACTACATGTGGGTGCCTACGCTGAGGTCTGAGTTAATCAACAGAATCCTGGATCTCACATTACATATATGTGTGACAATAAAACTAATGCATTCATGTGATTCTTCATTAGCTTCAAAGTATGTATTGATGGTTTCATTGTTGGATGTAGATATTTATTTTAGGTGGACGCGTGTCACCTCAAATTGAAGAATCTTAGCTAACTACTATACACTAATTGCTTGGATGCCAATAATGGACTCTGGACAAAAATCATAATTCAATTGTGGTGTCATCATTCTGCACAATACATCACAATTGTGGTGTCATCGTTCTGCACCATGCATCAATTTTTTGGATGATTACAATTGGAACCATACGGTTTTTTTATGTTCTGCACAACGCATCCAAAATTCCTTGACTGAAAACTAAATGTTCTGTATACGAACATAAATTACGTGGCAAATGGAGATACAATTGAACAATCTCAAATATTCTACAATAGATAAGACAAAAAAATGCCACAAATCTCTAATTCTTTTCCAAAGCATACTGAACTTAAGGTTGTATTGATTGACAAAAAAGTTACATTGACTCAAACTGACATTTACGCACAACGATATTTATTTACAGTGAATTCTACAATAACATTAACATAAATCAATATGAAGAACAAGATTTTTATTTGTAACACCTTGGCTCTAATTAAATCAATATGCGTTGAACGGCTTTCAGCACCTCGGCTCTAATTAAATCAATATGCGTTGAACTGCTTTCAGCACCATTTAAAGTTTGGAAATTACTATCATACAGAAATTCATTAACTTCATCACACAATAAAAAAAATGGTAATCGTCTTTTGTTTTACTCCGGGAGCATCTGCAGAATTTTCTTCCTCTAGTACGAGATTGGTAAGACGTAAATATTATACATTGTAAGTTACAATGACAATATATACAACTTTAGATTGGTGTTGTTGAGAAACTCGAACTTATTGTAGATTGCCTTGTAATTTGCCTTCATAAAATACACCTTCAAAAAAATTAAAGAAAATGAAGTCATGAGAAGTAAAACAATTGCCTTTGCATTCCATTCATTCGGAAAAATACACCTTGGCATTTCATCAAACACCTATTGTGCATCTCTAAATATACGAACGCAACATAGTGAATGAAAGTTTGAGAAGTTTATCCTAAACAACTAATGGAGAAAATCAACATCAACAATAAAAACTAGGGAACTAAAATTGATTATAAATCTATTAAAAAAATTTTGGAATGAAAAAGTTTATCTAGTCACACCTCTTCTTCCACTTATAATATTTGGTATGGATTTAACTCGGATTTAGTGAATGATACACCAAAAATCTCTCCGTTTGAACCAGAAAAAACTAAGAATCACAATACTTTCACATATTTATTGAAAACATAAAACCTAGATTTAGAAATGGAGAATAACGACATACCTATGAGACTTATGGAGGAGTGGAGGCCGAAAACAATTCCAAGCAAAATGCAGAAGTCCCAAAGAGAAAAAAAGAGACGTTGAAATCTCAACGGAGAAGAAAATACCTTGCCGAGAAAAATGAGATCCGACCGAGTGAGGGCGAAGCTGTTAGGTGAGGGGACGAAGCACAATGAGGGTGAAGAAGTTTGATGAGGCTCATTTAACGAGGGCAAACGGAGTGTTCGGAGTGTTGTATTTGATGTGTGATATGGATTTTAGGTGGTAAAACAGTAAAAAGTTACGTTTGGGTGTGAAATGTGTAAATAGAAGTGTTTAGAATGTTAGGTATGTAAAAATCCCTAAATTTAGATAATCTTGTGCACCTTAAAATTTGACTTGATCCACTATCTTCTAATTAGGCAACTAATAAATTATTTTATGAATTTAAAAATATATATATAAGAAACATCCCACCAGTTCTAAACTTAAACCATCATGACCCGCCCTATTGGTTCTCCACGTGGCGAACTGGATAACATTAAGTCACGTGGGCGGCGGTACCATAAACACTGCTTTTTTGTTAACTAGCTGGCTGTTACCAGGACAAACATTGGTGTGGATTCATCATGGTCATAAAACTTAAACCGCGTTATCACAGCCATTGATCTTTCAATAAATTGAGATGGTTTCTCCATTAGTGACAACGTCCTCTTCTATTTTTTCCTGTACCTATTTCTTTTGGTTAGGGTTTCCGATCTCTTCCTTTCTGCCTTTTTAATTTCTAGTATTGTTGAGCGTGCTTTCTTGATTCTTTACATGAGTTTTGTATGATCTTTAACGTTTGTGTTTTTTGTTTATACTTTTTTCTTGCAGATTGCTTGGGAACAATTTTGAAGATCGGAATCTATGTGTGCTCGCTGTGATGATCTTCAAGTTTTGCAGATCCAGCGAGATCGTGTGACATCTATTAATGACACTTGAGGATTATGAATGGTTTGGTGGATCATCCTTTCTATTTTGTCCATATTCAGATTAATGGTATAAGATCTAATTTGGTTTGTGTATTATAGAGAAATATAGATAGTTGATCTATATGTTAATGTTGGTGATGCAAGAAAGCTTGCATGGAGGCAGGAGAGTGATGTTCTATTATTTATAGATGTTTGATAGTTTGTCATCCCGGCCTTTTCCATGTTGGGTGCGCTCGCATGGCAAGCCAACAATCTTTAATAAAATTAATTTTTCTGTGGGAGTGGGAGATCGTACAGGATGATTCTGCACCCTGGGTGTTGAGTCTAGTAATTAGGTTGTTAAGCCTAAGTAAATGTCCCACGGCTACCAAGAGGGGGGTGAATTGGTAGTTTTAAAAATTTTAAACCCTCTTAAAATTAAAGTTGAACCGAAATAAAATTTTCTTTTAAAGTTTGTAGAAAAATGTTTTTCAACCACAGAGTTGTTAAAACTGAAATTTAAAATGCGGAAACGTAAAAGCAATAAAGTAAATGACACCAGATTTATAGTGGTTCGGTCTATAACCAGACCTACATCCACTCCTCAGAGGCACCCTCTGAGTATTGCACTAATACCACAAAGTGACTCTCCTTTAGCACCCACAGCAAGGCGGAGAAGCCTGTACAAAACACTCTTTTCACCACTCCCCGGTGCGGCAGAGAACCGTCGTCCTTTTACACAATCCACAGTGCTGGCAGAGAACCGTCGTCCTTTTACACAATCCACAGTGCTGGCAGAGAACCGTCGTCCTTTCACACTCTCCTAGTGTGGGCAGAGAACCCTACGGCTGTTCACACTTTCCAATTGTAGGCAGAGAACCTCCTTCCTTTTACACTCTCCTAGTGTAGGCAGAGAACCCACGTCTGTTCACACTCTCCAAGTGTCGGCAGTGAACCGGACCTTCTTGAATGATCTTCTCACAAGAATCTAGAAGGAAGAAAGAAAAGAGTGAAGAAATCCAATTTCACAAGTAGAGATTCTTACCTTAGCAATCCAAGTGAAGCCTTCTTGCTCCAATGGTAGGAATCCTCCTTTGAATGCTCTCTTCCACTCTCCCCTTGGCTATTCTCTAAATAGGCACGAAGATCAAATGACAAAAAGATTGAGTGGCAGTCTAATTTGGAGTATTTATACAAAAGACATGAAAAACCGCCCAAAAACTGCAAGTTTTCAATTCTGTAGGCAGTGGATCGTCCCGTACGATCATGGATCGTCCTGGACGATTTTACTTAAACGATCTGAAACGACCCAATTTGTATATGTGTATGAAATGACTTCGTACAGCTGATCGTCCTGTACGAACTAGGTTCGTCCAGTACGAACGGTTATTACAAGGTCGGTTCTAGAAACTGCTGAAAACTGTCCTAAGTCGGTTTATCGTTTGGACGAAAATATGTTCGTCTGGACGAAAATTTTCCAGAGAGCCGATTGTCCTGGACGATTATTTATTTCGTCTGGACGAAAATTTTCCAGAGCGCCCATCGCCGGGGACGATAATTTGGTTTCGTCTGGACGAAAATTTTCCAGAGAGCTGTTCGTCCGGTACGATATTTATTTTCGTCTGGACGAAAATTTTCCAGAGGACTGGTCGCCCAGTACGATGGTAAAATTCGTCTGGACGAAATGTTTACAGAGAACCCATCGTCCGGGACGATATTAAAATTTGTCCTGGACGAATAGGACTTAGAAAAATTTTCCAAAGCAAGTTCCTATTCGTTCCAAGTGCTCTATAGGAGATAACTGACAGATCATCCAGTACGATAAATATCGTCCTGTACGATCAGTATAGAATTTCATGATCTCCTAATTTGTGTGTGTGAGATTTTATTCACTCAATTACAATCACTCCCTTTCAAAATTAATTAAAGAAAAGACAAACTTCAAATAAACAAAATATCATATGTTGAATTTGATTTGAAGTTTTCGTAGTCTGGAATCTGATTTTCCTGAAATGTTAGTACACACAAGAGCAAGTGCAAATCTTCTAAATTTGTTAGGAGATAACTATACATCTGAACAATAATGTTTGGAATCATCAAAACTACATAAGTTGCATAAATATAAATCATTCAAATAGCAACTATTCAAACAATCTCCCCCTTTTTGATGATGGCAAAACAATTATTATTAGTATGGTTTCAAGTTAAAATATAAATCTCTTATCTCCTAAACTCCCCCTGAATTTATGAGTACATTAAAATAAGGAGGCATTAAAGAACAATATTTTTGTTTTTCAAAAATTTTAACAGAAAACATAAATCACAAAAACACAAACACAAACATAATAATTTCTCCCCCTTTTTGACAGCAACAAAAAGTGAAGAAGAAAAAGACAAGAAATGTAAATAATAATATGAAATTCATTATTAAAATTTAATCTAAATTGTGATTTGACATAGGGTATGCAATTTTAAACTAAAGATATTAGGTCAATCATAGAAATTCATAGAATTTATGAAATGATATAACATGTAAGTAAGAAGAATTTATCAAAGACATGATTCGATTTAGACATTTTGATTATTGAAAATCATTACAAGTGAGATGTAAAAAAAAATTCTATATTTCAAAGTTCAATAGAATATAAATGAACAGTAGATCAACTTGAATTAAGAGATTAAACGAATTTGGAAAGAAGAGAATTACCTCATGTGGTGCTTTGCACATCTTTTCAAAGTTTTGGAGCACATTTTTGTGCATTTTTTTTTGGTTGGGCTTATTTTGTGCCTCTTTTTCACTTTGCAAATTTTTGCGAATCCCTTTTGATTTTTGTACATTTGTACAATGTTCAAGAGTAATTTGACCAATTCTTTCCAAAATCTATAATCTAAGATTTCAAATATTTCTAGGTGCATAAATATCATTTGAGCATAGAAATACAAAATAAGAAAA
This sequence comes from Dendrobium huoshanense, assembly GCA_016618105.1. Taxonomy (NCBI): domain Eukaryota; kingdom Viridiplantae; phylum Streptophyta; class Magnoliopsida; order Asparagales; family Orchidaceae; genus Dendrobium; species Dendrobium huoshanense. The sequence goes on from CM028347.1 coordinate 32,384,805, forward strand.
TATCAAAATTGCAATAACAATATTAACTTTTATGTAGTCTAAATGAATAGACATGAATTTAAAAAAAATTCTAAATACAACAAGTTATAAACAAATTATAAATTTAGAAAGTCTAGATTTTCTAATATAGATAATCTCATATTACAATCGAATTTAAGCACAATGTAGATTAAAAACAATATTAATGAAATTCATAAAAATTAGCCACATTTCAAAACAAATCTAAAACAAACAAACTTTCATTGATTAAAAAAAATTACATCAAAACATTGAACTTAAACAAAAACATAACAACACAACAAAAAAAATACAACAGACACACATAAAAAAAACTTCTACTGTTCTGGAGGAGGAGGAGGAGGAATCCCGCCAAAGAGGTTGAAGTAGGAGGCCATCAACATTACATTGATATTTATTTCATGAACTTCATCTCTAATATTACCAATGTCATGTTGCTGCTGCGTAAGGTGAGCATCAAATTGATCAAACCTTTGATCAATGTGAGTCTCTAGTCTATCAAATCTCTCAATCAGATTCTGTTAATCTGATTGAGAAGCAGAAGCTTGCACTCCTTCTTCTTCTTCTGAAGCACTGCCATGTGCTTTTTCTTTTTCTTTTTTCTCCTTGAAGAGCAGTCTGAATGATGCATCGTTGTAGTAAACTGGCTCTTCATATTCCTCATCAGGATGTACTATATTGTACTTCTTCTCCAAAACATAAGTAATCAAGTGCCCAAAAGAAATATTCTTCTTCCTCTTCTGATCAGGATGTCCTATTTCTGAAAGCCCATAGATATGATCTAGGATGAGTTGGGCTTCATCAATAGGTTGTCTTTTCATGATTAAAAAAGTTAGACAAGAGAGGAGAGGAGTTATGTTTATTCTATCACCAGCTTTAGGAATAATTGAGGATCTAAGGATATGCTGGATGATTCGGGCATCTTGGGTCATACCGGCCACTCTAGCAACATGATTGTCAATTCCATTTTCTCTAATTACCCTATTGATTTCATACCAATGGAAGACGTTTTCTGACATTAGGGTGTGGGCTCTATATCCTTCAGTCCTTAAGTTTAAAAATGCACCAAGGTCGTGCTTGGTGATCTCAACTTTTTTCTTAAAAACAAAAGAACTAATGATAGAGTGGTCAGGATTGAAACTCATGTTGGCTAGGAAGTAATGGTAGGTTTGCTTATTGTAGAGGTGGACAAGAGAAAGAATGAAATGAAATTGGGTTGAGGCGAAGAGGTGTAATACCCGAAATTTCAACTCCGTTTGGATAAGAATGCGAGACGGAGTGATTTTTGCAGATGCAAAACGAGGAAAAGATTCCTCATTTGCTTTGGAAAGGAAGTTGTCAAGGGCATTCCTGTTAGGTTTCTTCACCAAAACCTTTTGTCTTTTGCTAGAGGAGGCCATAGTTGATTTGATGTAGAAAGGGATTGAAAAAGATGTTTTGAAAGTGTGATTTTCAAGTTTGAAAGCCTTCATATTTAAAGAAAACGATACGTTCGTCCTGGACGAAAATATTCGTCCTGGACGAAAAATTATCGTTCGTCTGGACGAAAAAATTTCGTACAGACGATCCAATTCGTCCAAAATGTAACGGCTTTTCGTATTCAACACAACTTACGATGCGTCCCTTCGTACAGGCTTTTTGACTTGACCGATCGTACATACGAAAATATTTCGTACAGACGATCAAAAAGCGTTTCGTTTTAATGACTCTTGAAAACCGTCCCCTACAATGAATCGACACATGTTCGTACATACGAAAAAAAATTTCGTACAGACGAAATTCGTATTAAAAACTGTCTTATCCACTCAACCGCTGCATTCAATCGTCCCGACGTTTGAGAAAAAGAAAAAATTCGTACTGGACGATCACAGATCGTACAGACGATCCAATAAAAAAACTGCTCTCAAAACGGTTTAAATTCGCGCAAACTGTTTCTTAAAACATCGTCCCGTACGAAAAATTTCGTCCTGGACGATTTCCTCCAAAAAAAAAATTTTTGATTTTTAAATTTTTTAATTTAACAAAATCAACAAAAATAATCAGAAAACATAAGACAAAAAACATAAATTCAAAAACAATTCATACAAAAACACAAAATTCACAAAATCACAAAAACAAAACACAAAAAGTATCAATGTTGCAAAGACATTTTGGTTAAGCATTCAAATCAATAACACCAAGCCTTGTTCTTAAAGTACTGAAGGTATCAAAGGCTAAAGGTTTTGTAAAAATGTCTGCAAGTTGATTTTCAGTTGAAACATGTATGAGTTCAATTTCTCCTTTGGATACATGATCCCTTATGAAATGATGCCTTATATCAATGTGTTTGGTTCTAGAATGTTGAATAGGATTTTTGAAAATGCAAATAGCACTAGTATTGTCACAATAAATTGGAATAGTGCCTATAGTTAATCCTAAGTCAATCAACTGTTGTTTTAACCAAAGTACTTGTGCCACACAACTTCCTAATGCAATGTATTCTGCTTCTGCAGTAGATAGTGCCACTGAATTTTGTTTTCTACTAGACCATGAAACTAATGAATTTCCAATGAATTGACATGTTCCAGAAGTGCTTTTCTTATCCACTCTACAGCCTGCAAAGTCAGAATCTGAGTAACCAATAATTTCAAATGAAGAGCTAAACTTAGGATACCAAATTCCTAAGTTTTGAGTTCCTAGTAGATATCTTAAAATCCTTTTCACTGCTGTCAAATGTGATTCTTTTGGATCTGATTGAAATCTAGCACATAAGCAAACACTAAACATAATATCTGGTCGGCTAGCAGTCAAGTAAAGTAAAGATCCAATTATCCCTCTAAATTTCTTTTGATCAACAGATTTTCCCTTAAGGTCTTTATCTAACTGAACTGAAGAACTCATTGGTGTACTAACAGGTTTAGCATTGTCCATTTCATATTTTTTGAGGATGTCCTTAATATATTTGGTTTGACTAAGAAAAGTACCTTTCTCAAGTTGCTTAATGCTAAATCCTAGAAAGTAATTTAAATCTCCCATTAGACTCATTTCAAATTCACTACTCATTGTTTTAGAAAAATCATCACAAAGATGTTTATTTGAAGATCCAAAGATGATGTCATCCACATAAATTTGAACAATAAGTATATCCTTTCCAATTTTCCTTAAAAAGAGAGTTGTATCCACACTTCCTTTTTCAAAAGATCTTTCAAGTAGGAAGGTGCTTAACCTCTCATACCAAGCCCTAGGTGCCTGTTTCAATCCATATAATGCCTTTTTAATTTGAAAACATGATTTGAAAATTTAGAGTTTTCAAAACCTGGAGGTTGTTCTACAAAAACATCTTCTTCAATTACTCCATTTAAAAAGGCACTTTTGACATCCATTTGAAACAATTTAAAACCTTTAAAGCAGGCAAAGGCTAGTAAAACCCTAATTGCTTCAAGTCTAGCTACAGGGGCAAAAGTTTCCTCAAAATCAATTCCTTCAATTTGGTTATACCCCTTAGCTACTAATCTAGCCTTATTTCTAATGACTACTCCTGAGTCATTCATTTTATTCTTGAACACCCACTTGGTTCCAACAACACTTTGATCTTTTGGCCTTGTAGTTAGTTCCCAAACTTTATTTCTTACAAATTGATTCAACTCTTCTTGCATGGCCAATATCCAAAATTCATCTGAAAGTGCTTGATCAATGTTAGTGGGTTCAACAGTTGAAATAAAGGCTGAATGATTGACTTCCTTGTTTAATCCACGCCTAGTTCTAACACCCTCACTTGGTTCACCTATGATTAATTCCTTTGGGTGGTTTTTAGAAAATCTCAAATCTCTAGGCAAAGGGTCTTCTCTTTCTAAATTTTCTTCCACATTTTCTTCCAAATTTAATCTATCAATATTTTGGGAGTTTTCTTCAATTTCTTCTTCAACAACTTTTGGCTCTTCCATGTTTCCATTTTCATCAAAAACAACATGTGTGGTTTCTTCAATGACTAAAGTTCTTTTGTTGAATACTCTATAAGATTTTCCAACACTTGAATATCCAACAAAAATTCCTTCATCTGATTTTGGATCAAATTTTCCTAAGGCAGATTTTCCATTATTATGTATGAACACCTTGCAACCAAATACATGCAAATGAGACAAATTTGGTGTTCTTCCTTTTAGCAACTCATAGGGTGTTTTATTCAAATTTGATCTCACATTCACCCTATTCAGAACATAGCATGCAGTGCTAACCGCCTCAGCCCAAAAATATCTAGGAAGAGAGTATTCTGCTAACATTGCTCGGGCGGCTTCTATTAATGTTCTGTTCTTTCTTTCAACTACTCCATTTTGTTGAGGAGTTCTAGGTGCAAAAAAAATTGTGATCAATCCCCTTTTCTTTACAGAAATCTTCAAATCTTTCATTTTCAAATTCTCCTCCATGATCACTTTGTATAGAAATTATTTCACATCCTAGTTTTCTTTGTATCCAAGTTGAAAAATTTCTGAATTCCTCAAATGATTCACTCTTATGAAAAAGAAATTTAACCCAGGTGAATCTTGAAAAATCATCTACTATAACAAATCCATATACCTTTCCTCCTAGACTAACAGTGCTTACTGGTCCAAAAAGATCCATGTGTAGAATTTCTAAAGGTTTACTGGTCCTAAGATCTTTAATGGACTTAAAAGAGGACTTCACTTGTTTTCCTAATTGACATGCATCACACAGATGGTCCTTAGTAAAGTCTAGTTTAGGTATTCCTCTCACCAAATTCTTTTGGGTAAATTTTCTAAGATTTTTCATACTAGAATGACAAAGTCTCCTATGCCAAAGCCATGATTCATCAGAAACAGTTTTCAAACAAAAAGCAGTAGGAGATTGAATACAACTTAAATCTAGCATGTAGACATTATTCACCCTTTTTCCATTTAAAACAATTTTCCCATTTAGGCTAATTATGCAGCTAGTAGGTAAAAATTTTACATTATAGCCCTTATCACATAGCTGACTTATGCTAAGCAAATTATGTTTCAAGCCTTCAACTAATAAAACATTATCTATGAAAAAGTTTTTCAAATTTCCAATCATACCTGATCCAACCACTTTCTTTGTGGTATTATCTCCAAGTGTAACCTTGCCTCCACTCCTGGCTTCCAACGTTATGAATTGAGCAGTATCTCCAGTCATGTGCTTAGAACATCCGCTGTCCAGGTACCATATACTCTCACGAGGTCTTGTGTGAGAGTATACCTGCAAAATTCTCAAATGTTAGACCTGGGAACCCAAACTAGTTTGGGTTCACCTTTATGAAATTTATAATCAGATGCATGTATGATATGTCTAGGTTTATGCATCTTAGTTCTCCACACCAAATTTGGTTTCATCTTTAAAGTGCAGGTGTGAGATATATGTCCCAAAAATCCACAATTGTTACATTTAACATTAGGAAAAATATTCCTATGTTTTCTCTCATATGATTGTCTTCTAAGGGATTTCATGAATTTTGGATAATATTTAGGATTTGTAAAATCTTCATGTTTAGGGGGGTTCCTATTATTCTCAAGAGCTCTTATAGTAAGTTTGTAAAATGAATTCATTTCCTCCAAGATTCGATTTGTATAATTGACTCTATATGTCTTGTGCTCAGATTCATCCTTAAATTTCTCAAATTCTTTTTCAAGTTCAGCATAGGATGATTTTAAATTTTCAAAATTTTTATTCAAGTCATCATATTCATCAAGTAGTTTCATGTGGTTGCTATCAATTAAAGCATGATCTTTCCTAAGGATTTCGTGTTCCTTATTAAGCTTTTCCAATTCTAAAACTAAACTAGCATGCATCTTTTTAGTTTTCCTATATGCATCATGCATGTGTTCAGAAACTTCAAACAATTCATTATAAGTTAAATCACATACCTCTTCTTGATCTGATTGTTCAGCTTTATCTGCCATCAAGCAAAGGTTGGTGACTTCTTCTTCTTTTTCAGTCTCAGATGAGTCTGAAGCTGAGTCCGCCCAAAAAGCCTTTTGAAACTTCTTCTTGCCCTTCTTTACCATTGGTTTCTCCTCTACCTTCTCCTTGCTAGGAGAGGCTTTGAGTTTTGGACAATCAGTCTTTATATGACCTGGTTTCCTGCATTCATAACAAATCACTTCATTAGAAACCTTGCCATTTCTGTTATACTTACCTCTATTCCATTGCTGGCGTCTCTTCTGCTTCCTCTTTAAAAAGCTTTTGAATTGTCTAGTCATCAGTGCTATATCATCTTCATCCTCAGGTTGTGAGTGTTCACTTTCTGACTCTTCCACATTTAGTGAAATATTCTTGTTTGTAACAAGATATTGAGTCTTGATTGCTTAACCTCATTTGTCCCTTCATAAGTAATACAAAGTCTATCCCATATGTCTTTTCCGCTTTTACAAGTAGAAACTCGCATGTAGTCTTCAGATTTTAAAGCACAAAAGAAACTATTTAAACATTTTGCATTTAATTATGCTAAGTCACGTTCTTCTATAGTCCAATCTGCATAGGGTGTATCTACCCTATTTCCATCAACTAATCTAGTTGGTTTTGTATAACCTTCCTGAACTAACATCCACATGCGATAATCAAGTGACTGTAAGAAAGTAGACATGCGTGTTTTCCAAAAATCAAAAGGAATATTGTCAAACAGTGGAGGTCTAGTGATAGAGTAACCCTCAGGTGTGTTTCGGTTTCCAAATGTAGCCATCTACGTTAATCAAAAAGTAGTTCAAACTTATGATTTTGAAACAATGCTCTGATACCACTTGTTGAGTCTAGTAATTAGGTTGTTAAGCCTAAGTAAATGTCCCACGGCTACCAAGAGGGGGGTGAATTGGTAGTTTTAAAAATTTTAAACCCTCTTAAAATTAAAGTTGAACCGAAATAAAATTTTCTTTTAAAGTTTGTAGAAAAATGTTTTTCAACCACAGAGTTGTTAAAACTGAAATTTAAAATACGGAAACGTAAAAGCAATAAAGTAAATGACACCAGATTTATAGTGGTTCGGTCTATAACCTGACCTACATCCACTCCTCAGAGGCACCCTCTGAGTATTGCACTAATACCACAAAGTGAGTCTCCTTTAGCACCCACAGCAAGGCGGAGAAGTCTATACAAAACACTCTTTTCACCACTCCCCGGTGCGGCAGAGAACCGTCGTCCTTTTACACAATCCACAGTGCTGGCAGAGAACCGTCGTCCTTTTACACAATCCACAGTGCTGGCAGAGAACCGTCGTCCTTTCACACTCTCCTAGTGTGGGCAGAGAACCCTACGGCTGTTCACACTTTCCAAGTGTAGGCAGAGAACCTCCTTCCTTTTACACTCTCCTAGTGTAGGCAGAGAACCCACGTCTGTTCACACTCTCCAAGTGTCGGCAGTGAACCGGACCTTCTTGAATGATCTTCTCACAAGAATCTAGAAGGAAGAAAGAAAAGAGTGAAGAAATCCAATTTCACAAGTAGAGATTCTTACCTTAGCAATCCAAGTGAAGCCTTCTTGCTCCAATGGTAGGAATCCTCCTTTGAATGCTCTCTTCCACTCTCCCCTTGGCTATTCTCTCAATAGGCACGAAGATCAAATGACAAAAAGATTGGGTGGCAGTCTAATTTGGAGTATTTATACAAAAGACATGAAAAACCGCCCAAAAATTGCAAGTTTTCAATTATGTACGCAGTGGATCGTCCCGTACGATCATGGATCGTCCTGGACGATTTTACTTAAACGATCTGAAACGACCCAATTTGTATATGTGTACGAAATGACTTCGTACAGCTGATCGTCCTGTACGAACTAGGTTCGTCCAGTACGAACGGTTATTACAAGGTCGGTTCTAGAAACTGCTGAAAACTGTCCTAAGTCGGTTTATCGTTTGGACGAAAATATGTTCGTCTGGACGAAAATTTTCCAGAGAGCCGATCGTCCTGGACGATTATTTATTTCGTCTGGACGAAAATTTTCCAGAGCGCCCATCGCCGGGGACGATAATTTGGTTTCGTCTGGACGAAATTTTTCTAGAGAGCTGTTCGTCCGGTACGATATTTATTTTCGTCTGGACAAAAATTTTCCAGAGGACTGGTCGCCCAGTACGATGGTAAAATTCGTCTGGACGAAATGTTTACAGAGAACCCATCGTCCGGGACGATATTAAAATTCGTCCTGGACGAATAGGACTTAGAAAAATTTTCCAAAGCAAGTTCCTATTCGTTCCAAGTGCTCTATAGGAGATAACTGACAGATCGTCCAGTACGATAAATATCGTCCTGTACGATCAGTATAGAATTTCATGATCTCCTAATTTGTGTGTGTGAGATTTTATTCACTCAATTACAATCACTCCCTTTCAAAATTAATTAAAGAAAAGACAAACTTCAAATAAACAAAATATCATATGTTGAATTTGATTTGAAGTTTTCGTAGTCTGGAGTCTGATTTTCCTGAAATGTTAGTACACACAAGAGCAAGTGCAAATCTTCTAAATTTGTTAGGAGATAACTATACATCTGAACAATAATGTTTGGAATCATCAAAACTACATAAGTTGCACAAATATAAATCATTCAAATAGCAACTATTCAAACACTGGGTTCTCCCGTGTGCATTATCTCTTGGTTGTACTGTTTTATCTGCTTCACATGTTCCAACTTTGAGCTCATTTACCGGATGCGACGACATTATTTTCACATTGCAAGGTATACAACCGATAGATTTCTAGTTTGAATTAATGTTATTTTCAAAGTTTCATCGTTTATCAGGGTATACAATCACTCTATAACAATCAAATGGTATATACGAGCCAGTTAAAACATTCTCAAAGATATGTTTTACTTTATGAGAGGCATTATTTAACCAATTATTTTTTATCACAGATATTTAATCAATTTTTAAATAGATTAATGTAATATTCCTCTATGACATTCTTAATTTTTTTTCATGCAGCTTAACAGCTCATATATTTTTTTCCTTCATGCTCTTTAAATTTAAGTAGATTATGTCCTAGATGAGCCAATTTAGAAGAACAAATTTTTTGCTACGATGGATTTAAAAAATGTTGTGAACATTAATTTCAAAATTATTATTAACATAATTTTTTTTTTTAACTTTAGTTTGCATGAATCATGATTTTAATTGCAAAGTTCCTGAAGATGCGCTCATCAACAAACTTATCGTTAATATACCTTTTTTTTATTATCCTAAATGAATACTCTATACTTTATCTAATTTTGTATGATGGGTGTCTACATTATGTGATCTATGTGGATGTTTCAGCGGTTATTGTACTGCTCGTCTTAGCTCTCTGATCAACGAATATTGTAATTTCTGCAACTGTTTAATATTTGGAGTTTTGTAAAATGTCCTGATTTTTTTTTATGTTATTTTGTAAGAATGTGTAAATGGTAATTAGGGGTTGTCACTTTCTTATAAGAATACAGTTATGCACTGGATTTTCTCTTGTTGGCCCAACTTGTAGTGGGTGGGTCAAAAGCTCGATAACTTGTTGCGGCTCGGAAGCTCGATAACTTGTTGCGGCTCGAAAGCTCGACAACTTGTTGAGGCTCGGAAGCTAGGAAAATTGGAATGCGTCAACAACTTGTTCCGGTTCGGAAGCCAGGGAAACTTGGAATTCATCAACTTTGGCGTCTCGCAAGCTTGGAAAGTCAGGATGCATGAACAACTTTGGGGGGCTCAGAAGGTCGGAAACTTTGAATGCTTCTTGTGGTGGTCCGATACAACCTAATATTAAGCTTGAAGACAATGGAGAATACAATTACGCAGGGAATTTATTTTGTTGGCTCATCATCAAGCAAACTAAGTGAAGTTTTTAAAGAAGCTTTAACAGAGAGTGAAGCTAAGAATAGAGAAAAGGCAAAGGAAGAAGATGATACAGAGAATGAAAGTTTTTTATTTTCATTAATTCAAATGGAGCTGATACATTTGCTTTTATAGAGCCTTAAGGCAGACAGGTAGTTGCGATGTCAGGCCGCCGTTAGCTGCAGGCCGAATGTGCAGGCGTCGCAGACGATCGTGTCGCCGGAGCAGCTGTAGGAGATCGTGATCGGTAAGTTGTGCCTGTGGGATGATGTAAGGTGTGCTAACATCCCCCTTCAAAGTGACGATCTGAGTCACAGATGGTCAGTTTGCTGAGTAGATTGGTGAATCTGTTGCCAGTGAGCGATTTGGTAAGAATGTCTGCCGGTTTATCGACTGAGCTGATGTGGTTCAGCGTGATGGTCCTGCGGGTGATATGATCACTAATGAAATGGTGATCAATTTCGATATGCTTCGTGCGGGCATGGAAGATGGGGTTATTAGCAAGGGCAATGGTCGAGACATTGTCGCACATGATTGGAGTCGGAGTGAGCTGTGTGACCTTAAAATCGTTCAAGAGACGTCGTAGCCAGATGACGTCGGATGTCACAGCACCAAGAGCACGGTATTCAGCTTTGGTCGACGACTTGGCCACTGTGGACTGCTTCTTAACACTCCAAGATATAATATTTGATCCATGGTACGCGCAGAAGCCAGAGATTGATTTGCGATCCTCTGAATTTGATGCCCAGTCTGCATCAGCATATGTAGTGAGGTTGAGAGCTCCCTTAGAGATATGCATACCGTAGAATTGTGTTCCTTTGATGTACCGTATGAGACGCTTGAAGCGTTTGAAGCTGAGGCCGTTGGACTGTGCATATGTTGGAAAATGATATTAGTTGCAAAGGCAATGTCCGGCCGTGTCACTGTGAGATATTGCAGTGAAACTGCTATCTGGCGATAAAATGTAGGATTGTCATACGGCAAAGAATCAGTAGAGGACTTTGTTTCCTTGGGAGAGATGGGAGTAATCACTGGTTTGGAGGAGTCAAGTCCGGTAGAGTGAATTATATCCCTGGCGTAATGAGCTTGATGTAGGAAGAGACCAGTGGGTGAGGTTTGTATTTGAATGCCTAAGAAGAGATTGGCATTGTCAAGTTGTTTGAGGGAGAAGGTCTGTTTAAGTTGAGCCAGGAGTTGCTGTAGAGTGTGCTGATTATTGTGAGAGAGGAGAATGTCGTCGAAGTAAATGAGCAAATACAGCTGAGTTCCGTTTTTGTCATATATGAGTAAGGAAGGATCAGCTTTGCTGAAATGGAACCTGAACGCTTGCAGAAAGGAGGTGAGTTTATGAAACCACTGACGGGGAGCTTGTTTGAGACCATATAGTTCTTTTCTCAGTTTACAGATGTGATCGGGTTGCTGAGGATCAATGAAACCTTGTGGTTGTTTCATGTATACATCCTCCTGGAGATCGCCATGGAGAAATGCGTTGTTGATATCAAATTGATGGATCGGCCAGCCCCTATGGAGGGAAATGATGAGAAGGACCCTGATGGTGGGAATCTTAGCTACGGGGCTGAAGGTCTGTTGGTAGTTGACACCTTTTTCCTAACGGAAGCCCTGTGCAACAAGTCTTGCCTTGTAGCGATTCACAGTTCCATCAGTGTTGAGTTTGGTCTTGAATGTCCAACGGCAGCCGAGCACAGGTGTATGAGATGGCGGTGGAGTAAGATGCCAGGTACCTTGGCTTTGAAGAGCCATGAATTTTGAGGACATAGTTTAACGCCAGTGAGAGAACTTTGCAGCTTCTGTATAGCATGAAGGAGTGGGATGCTTATCTGTAACAGCAAGTAGATCAAAAATTTTCTTTGGTTTGAGATTGCCAGTTTGAAATCTAATAGTCATGTGGTGTTTTTGGGTGGGAGCGGGTGGATTTGAAATTTCAAGAGCAGAAACGGGATGATCAGGAATAATTTGAATGATAGGTGATTGAGGTGGATTTGATACGGTTGGTTAGACGATGAGGGGCTGCTGAGGAGAGGGCATTTGAGGAGGAGTGTAGGTGGAGGCCGGAACAAGCAGTGACGGTGGAATAAATGTGACTGGAGAAGATTGTTTGTTGGAATATGAGAATGTGTAAGGAAATTCTTGTTCATTGAAGGTTACATGACGAGATATGTGGATTTTCTTAGTGCTTGGATTGAAGCACCTGTATCCTTTGTGTGCAGTAGAGTAACCGAGGAAAATGCACAAAGAGGATCTCGATGCTAGTTTGTGTGGAGATTGAGGTTTGAGCCAAGGAAAGCAAGAACAGCCAAAGACTTTGAGATGAGTGAGAGATGGAGGATGTCCATGAAGAAGCTGAAAGGGTATTTAATTGTTGAGAGAGGATGTGGGAAGGCGGTTAATTAGGTAGTTCGCTGTTTGAACAACTTCAGCCCAAAAGGAAAACGGAATGCTGGCTGCGTGGAGTAGAGTGCGAGCTATTTTTATGAGATGGCGATGCTTTCTCTCAGAGATGCCATTTTGCTCGGGAGTGTAAGGACAGCTGAGCTCATGACGTATACCGTGCTCGGAGAGAAATTTTTGAAAGGCATATCCGGTGAATTCGCCGCCGCCGTCTGAGCGTAGAGTTTTGATGGAGGTTGTAAATTGAGTTTTGATTAGGGAATCAAAATGTTGAAACTTGTTAATTTATTCATTTTTAGAATGCATTAGGTAAAGCCAACAGAATCGAGTGCAATCATCTATAAACATGATATAATAGTGAAACCCAGAGTGAGATGGAAGAGGAGACGGTCCCCAAACGTCAGTATGTATTAAAGCAAAAGGTGTATTTACATGAGTAGCTGCAGAAGAAAAGGGCAGCTTGTGGCTCTTGGCCACTTTACAGGAATCACATATAAAATGTAAAAGCCTAAGGTGGTTGATCGGAAGTAGCTTGGATAGATGGATCATGGAGCGATGGTGAGGATGACTCAAACGAGCATGCCAGAGAGAGGTGAAGTCTTTGGTTGTATGGAGAGCTTGAATTGAGGCAGAGCGAGGGAGACGGATTGGGTAGATGTCGTCATGGTGGTGTCCATGAAGCAGAACTTTGTTGTCCTGCATATCCTTGGGAAGAAAACCGTGAAAATCGAATGATATTGAGCAATTATTGTCTTGTGTTAATTTAGAGATAGATAAGAGGTTGTGAGAGAGAGAAGGAACGTGAAGCAGGTTTCGTAGTTTTAGCTTACGGGAGGAATCTAGAAGGGGAACTAAACCGTCACCAGTGTGATGGATGGGAAGAGAAGTACCACTTGTTGTTGAGATAGAATATGTTCCCTGATATGGAGTAGAATGGTGAAAGTTGGCGAGATCGGGTGTAAGATGAGTAGATGCACCGGTGTCGAGTACCCAATCGGTGGTGGTTGTGGGTTGTGACTGGGTGAGAAGGGCTCTGTTTGGAGGTGTCGGTTGGGTATAGTTAGAGTTATACCGATGCCAGCAAGCTGAGGCAAGATGCCCGGGCTTACCACAGATCTGGCAAGTGGGTCTGTCTACAGGTCGTGATGAGTTGGTGAGTTGCTTATGTGGTGTTGTAGACGGATTGAATGGGGCTCCCCTGCCACAACTCCCTCTATAGTTTGAGGTGCGGCCTCGTCCTCGTGTAGTGTATAGAGCCTGTTGCTCGGAAGTGACAGTAGTTTCCTGCTGTATCTCGGTTTGCAGATTGATTTCTTCACTGCAGAGCAGTGAGTACAGTGATTCAAGTGTGACTGGTAGAGGTGAGATTCTAATGGCGGCTTTGAAGGGGTTGAAGGAGACCGGTAGGCCTTTGAGTGTGTACAGGATGATGTCTTCAGTGTCGACATATCCTCCAGCTGCTGCAATATTGTCGACAAGAGACTTTACCTTGCCCAGGTATTGAGCAATCGTCTGATCCCTCATTTGGACGTTATGAAGCTCATTCTTTAATTGAATGACGCGGGAGCGGTTTGTGGGCTGTAGTTGCAACTCAAGCGCTTTCCAGATCTCACATGAGGTTTTGAGATGTAGTATGTAGGGAAGTACAGATGATGAAATAGTTGAAAACAAAGCTGAGATGAGGTTTTGGTCAATCAGCTTCCAGAGTTTGTGGTCTTCGTCTGAGGATTCGGGAGGGCAGGTGATCGTGCCGGCAATGTATCCTTCAAAGCCGTTGGCAGTGAAGGTCTGATGGATTTGAAGTCTCCAAATGGCGTAGTTGTCTGTTGTAAGCTGTGTTAACAATGAGCTTGAGGTTAGACATTAGAAATTTGAGGGCGGGAGGTATGACGGTGTTGGCCATGGAGGACGACAATGTGGATGTCGTCCTAGATTGGGTGGCTGAGTTTGGATCTGTCATTGCTGGCTAGATGGGGGCGTAGTCCCAGTGTTACAGCTCTGATACCATAAAGAAGCTTTAACAGAGAGTGAAGCTAAGAACAGAGAAAAAGCAAAGGAAGAAGATAATACAGAGAATGAAAGCTTTTGATTTTCATTGATTCAAATGGAGCTGATACATTCGCTTTTATAGAGCCTTAAGGCAGACAGGTAGTTGCGATGTCAGGCCGCCGTTAGCTGCAGGCCGAATGTGCAGGCGTCGCAGACGATCGTGTCGCCGGAGCAGCTGCAGGAGATCGTGATCGGTAAGTTGTGCCTGCGGGGTGATGTAAGGTATGCTAACAGTTTTACCTATTTCTTTTTTTTCTAACATGTGATTAATTTATTTGCACTATTACTTACGTTTATTAGTAGTTCATTCATTGCTTTTAAAATTCTGCTCAGAAACTTACTGGTAGCTGCTTTGGTAGAAATAATGCTTATTTTTTTCTTCGATTCATGATTGTTTTTCTTAATTATTCAGTGTCACTGGAGAATTTCATCTATCTTTCGATATTATTTTCTTGAAGTAAATTTTTGTTTTGCTGCAAAAGTGCATTTAATTGCATAATTTTAAATTTAGTCTTTTAACCCTATTTTATTTAAATAAATGTAAATTTTGGTAACGAAACGTTCAAGTGGTTCTTACATAACAACGGCATCAAATCAATAATATGCCTAGCTATCTAAATGTATTTAGAGGAATCTCTCTCGCCTGCAAGGTTTTAAAGACCTCCAAATGCTTGCTTGTCTGAAAGTATTCCTTTCTAAACATTTTATAAATGTGTAAATCTCGAAAATTGCCATTGAATGTTTTTATTATATACCATGCTTATCTTGGCAGGATGTTATTGCTTGTGAAGCTAGGAAACTTGGAATGGATCGACAACTTGTTGCTGCTCGGAAGCTAGGAAATTTGGAATGCATCAACTTTTGGCGTCTCGCAAGCTCAGAAACTCGAAATGCATCAACAACTTGGGGCGGCTTGGAAGCTCGGAAACTCGGAATGCATCTAATGGTGGCCCGATGCAACACAATATTTAGCTTGAAGACAGTAGAGCATACATGGATTTTATTTTGTTGCTCATCATCAAGGAAACTAAGTGAAGTTTTATTTATTTCGTTCTATCATGTGGTTAATTTATTTGCACTGTTATGTACGTTTATTAGTAGTTTATTCAATGTTATTAGTAGTTCGTTCAATGCTTTTTAGTTCATGCCCACAAGCTTACTGGAACCTACTCTGTTAGAAATAATGTTTCTAATGCTTATCTTTTTCCTCGTTTCGTTATTGTTTTTTCTTATATCAGTTTGACAGAGGAATTTTATTTCTCTTTCGATAATATCTTTTTGAAGTATATATTTATATTTTGCTGCAAAAGTGTCGGTAAATTACTTAAATTTTAAATTGAGTCTTTTTTACCCTTTTTTTTATTAAAGTGCGTGCAACTTTTTTTGTAATTGAACTGTCTAAAGTGTTTTTTACATAATAACGGACTCAAATCAGTAAAATGTCTATCTTAATTGTATTCAGTGGAATCTCTCCTGCAAGGGTTTAGTGATGTTCAAATGCTTACTAGTTTGAAACTATTCCTTACAAAATATTTTATATATTTATGTAAATTTTGTAAATAGGCATCTTAAGTTCTTTATTACATACCATGCTTATTTTGTTAGGATGTCAATGTTAGTGAATTATTTGTAAAGATTTGAGAGGTTGTAGTTGCTCTATGAATTGAAAATGGTTATTTATGATGGAAGATCATATTAAGTGTTAAGCATTTGTCTTTATATAAGTGTTATGTTTCTGGAAATGAACTTGTTTTGTGTTTAAATTCTAATAATTTATTAAAAATGTGTAATTTTGCTACAATCTATGATTGTGTTTTTTTATAAATTTGTTGTCTTCCAAATCAAGTGGCTCTGTTTCATGCTCACCGGGAGAGATCATTACGTGATCATTATGTGCGGAGTCTGGATAGATGGATTTAGCTAACAAAAGGGTTTTTAAAGTCAAGTACACATACAAAATTTTAAAAAATTGCCTAATTTAAAATAATATCCTATGGTTGTCTTTATAATAGTCTATGGTTCACACGTACTAATCTCTCTTGCGTGTTGGGTGTCTTTATAATAGCCTATGATTCATACTCGAATAGTTTTTTTAAATGAATTATGTCTGCCACGTTATTATGTTAGAAGCATGCATGAAATGAAATAATTGGTTAAAATAGTAAAAATGTCTTTAAAACTAAACATGAAAGCAACAAAATTTTGTGCAAAATTGGTAAATGTAATGAAATAAAAGGGATAAATTAAATGATTTAATGTTATTTATTGAGCATATTTTGTTTTTAAATTACTTTGTTATTATTTTTTATGCATTGTTGGTTTTGCGTTGGCTAATGTTTATTATTCTGTAATTATAGATGTTAGTATAAGACACGCAGAGGAGTGTGGAAAATATACACTATGAATGTTTTATTGAGATTTAGCATTATTTATAATATTATTTTTTTATAATATTTGACAGCTTATTTTTTTATAATATCAAACGAGCTCGATCTCGAGCTCGAGCTTTTCAAACGAGCTCGAGCTTTTGAGTCGATCTTGAGCTGATATTTTCTAAACGAGTCGATCTCGAGCCCACTAATTGAACTCGAGCTCGAGCTCATTAAGGATTAAAGAGCCAGACTTGATAAGGCAAATACTCGACTCGACTCGACTCGACTCGTTTACACCCCTAGGTGTGAGTCGAAGATTTGAGCTCAATTTGATAACGAGCTGCAAGCTTGTGTTTTAGATAAAATTAGAGTTGAGCTATATATATATATATATATATATATATATATATATATATATATATATATATATATATATATATATATATATATATATATAGATATATATACATGTAAGGCATCGTCCTAGTAATTGTTGAAGTTGTAGGAGTAAAAAAAAAAGGTAAAAATGTTATAAAAACTTATCGCTTTTTATCTCTTCTCACGCAAGTGATCTTCTCAGGTGGCGAAGTCATACTCTTAAGCTGCATCTTCTACTAAACGTGGTTTTCTCTCTAAAGATCGTGAGCTCAATTTTATTATCATGACCTGAGTCTGAGTTTACCTTTTTACCTTAACTTGAATTTGTGCTCATGATTTGATTGGTGAGTTGTGCTCAAGTAGGATATGACTTGAGTTGAACTTACCATATTAATTTAACCCCTATGTTGGACCTAGCAGTCATATATTTAATTTAAAATAATAATTTAAAGGTTAAATATGTGTTCAATACTCTTCATTTGTTATTGATTCTCAAATATCATCTATTCTGTTCATCTCTTTACTATATCTCCCCTCTCAGCCCTGAAGCTTAACTCCAATGACCGATTATTGTTAAATATTGCTCCAATTTTAAGTAGGTAGTATCTTAAGTGTATTTTTATTTTAGTAGGTTCATTCTTTTATAATTTATAAATAACAGAGGTTGTAATAGTTATTGTAGGCTCATGAATACAGGAATAGAATTCTTATGGTTCCTCTCTCTCTCTCTCCCTCTCTTAAGAGGAGCATCAACTTCCTCCCAAAAGTAATGCAGTTGATATCAATATCTCAATCAGGTGATCACGAGGTGTAGGAAGGTTCTTGCAAACAAGAAGGGAGAGCAGAAGTTTACGGTAGGGCTGAGGCAAAGGCTTGGCTTGTGGTGGTGGTAGGTGGGAGGTGAGGATTGCACGCAAGCTAGTGCGAGTGTTCAGAGTGAATCTCGTAAGCAGAATTGGGACCATGTTGTGTCGCGTGTGGGTATTGTGGGCTAGCAAGCATGAGAGTTGTCATGATGGGCACGGCCGGACTGTGAGGGAAGACTCGTGCGCTAAGAGAGCAAGGTCCGGAGCATTGCTGCTCTAGGGGTCGTGGCCCTGGTGTGCATGTGAGCAATTTGTAAGGCGTGGAGTTGACACACACAGTCACTTCGTAGGGCATGAGAGATACATACAGAACAGTTATTAAGGAAACCAATAACCGTCTCATGGAGGCAATTGGCGAGGTGGAGGCAATTGGCGGGGAAGATGAGCGGGTTTGTTCTTTGTGGACAGCGGATATATTTTCTTATTTTTGGTAGAATCGGAACAAGGTATAGATTGTTTATACTTATCCAATTTTAGGTAGGTTGTATCTTAAGTGCATTTATCTTAGTAGGTTCATTCTTGTAATATTGATTATAGGCCCATGAATACAAGAATGATTTAGTTCCTCTCTCTCTCTCTCTCTCTCTCTCTCTCTCTCTCTCTCTCTCTCTCTCTCTCTCTCTCTCTCTCTCTCTCTCTCTCAAGAGGAGCTTCATTTTCATCCCAAGAATATTATATATATGCATGTGTTTGTGCATCTTTAGCTTTAAATGATATTAATCTTAAATTTTAAGGTTTGATTATAATCGAGCAATTCTATCGGTGGATATTCTAATTTTGTAAGAAGCATATCAAGATTAGGAAATGACAATCTTGACTGTCGTGATAACATTCTTCAAATCATTTATTTACTATCTTTTTATGCTTATAAAGTAACCCTATTGACAATTTTTTTCAAGAATTTTGCATATAAAGGTTAATTGACCTAATGCTTTCTTTCTTTCTTTTTCTTTTTTATAAAACCTTGCATTGAAAATGTTTTTTTTTTTTTCCTATTTGCATTAATGTCTCTTTAATTGTTCATTTGAAGATTTTTTCAACTCTTATGCCGGCTTAAGGTAAGAATGTCTGTTATCTCCATATTTATTTTGCATTGCAATTGATGGTTTATCTAGTTTAGGTTTGAATAATGTTTATTTAGGCATTACCATAGGCAATTTTTATATCTCGCATCTTGTCTATGCTGATAATCTCATTATATTTAGAAAAGCAACATCATTAAATCTGCAATCCCTCAAGTGAACTACATGATTCAAGCATATAATTACACCCTTATTTGGAGATTTTTCAACACTAACAATCTACTTTCTTGTTGGTGGAAACAAAAATATCTTTCATCATGGAAGCCAATTTTTTATTCTATTACTAAATATTGGAAAAATGATTAGCTAATGCCTTGACATGCAAACTTTCAAATTTGATAAATTAAAGAAAAATCTTAGCTATCTTTGACGAGCTGCCTCTTGCAACTGGATAAGGATGAAGCACTGTTCTCCCCATATTCAATTTCTGCACACTTAGGGATGGTCAATCTCTCTTTATTTGGCAATTGGATATGGCTTGATCATTATGCAGGATAATATGTCGAATTGGGATATATTTGACTTTATGAGTCAAGTCTTCTTCTTCTAATGCTTTTAATGTTTTTTACTTATTTTTTGTTGTATTTTTGTTCTGCTTGGTCCTTCTCTAACGATTCATTTTGTGTTTTATACTATATGCCCAGAGGTGCTTTTTGTTCTTGTAATTATTTTGTTGTAGAATGAAAAATCTTCATAAGCCCTCATTTATCCACAAAAGGAAAAAATTCGCATATAAGAGAATTTTTTTAAGAAATTGATGAATAAATACAACTAAACATATAATTTAACTAAACTTTTTGTGAAAGTAGTATAAAAGCATACAAATAATCTAAGGGCTTGTTCGGGATTACATTTAAGCTTCGTTTGAGATAATTTTCTTATTATTTTTTAAATATTTTTTTTGTAAAAAAATTTATTTTAAAAAATAATAAGAAAATCATAACAATTTCTATTTGATTATTAATTTTTATTATTGTTTTGTTGTTTTGCAAAAATGTATGTGTGAAGTTATACTTTGCAATCAAATTTATTAATATATGGGAGCTATAAGAAAATTGTCCTATTAAAAAAATATATTGAAAATATTCATTGTATATAAAAAAAAATTATCAACACAAGTACTTTTTATAAATGAAAATTTTAAGGTAAACTTAAATTATGAAGGATGTATCATAGTGTATGCTTTTTGCTTATCATATTCTTCTTATTTGTAAGACTATAGTGGGAGTTGAAGGTAAACTCGAAATATGGAGGCAACTTTAGAGTCTCCAGGTTTTCGTTTGAGTATATCTAAAATCAAATACAAGGAGTATAATTTTAGTAGTGATACGTTACCAAAAAATAAGCTTGATCCAACACGAATCCTGAGGAAAAATAGAGTTGGAAATTTTCAAAAATTAAATCTGAAAGCACCCGAACACCAATTTGAGCGAGCTTATAGTCAAACTGAGCGTCTCGGAAATACGGATCCAACGACACCAAATTCAACCCAATCCGAACCCAACTGGATCCAAATCAAGGACCCGAAGCGCTGTTGGAAGGTTTGAATCACAATTTGAGTTACCAAACGGTCTCTGATTTTAACGAACTTGTACTCGAATCGAACGAATCGACGAGACGAATCCAACGAGCCCAAGATCACTAAATTCTGACTTCACTAAGGCCTTCAAATGTCCAACGAACGGTGCACGATCATGGGATTCAATATCAGTCATCCATTCGGCCACTCCCTATTTTCCCCTGATCTCACACCTATTTACAAGCTATGCCACTCCAGAAAATCTATAAATAGACCCCTCATTCCTCATGAAGAGGGGGGGAAGCCAAGAGAGAAGAAGGAAGAGAAGGAAGAAAGCTCCTGCCGCCTAGCTCTTCCTCGACCACCGCCGAAGTGCTGCCGCACCACCGCCGTGGTTTTGCCGCAACACCACCGTAGTTCTACCACACCACCGACGGACCGCCAAGGGACGCTAAAGTGCCATTTGAAGCAGAAGTATCCCCTGATACTAAAGTGCCACTACCGATCCACCGCCTGACACCAGAGTGGCGCCAGACCACCACCTGATAGTGGAGTGACGTTGGACTTTTGTAAAACTCTCAGTTAATATCTATAATCTGGTCGTCTTCAAAGACGAGTCAGACCATTGTAATTTCCTCAAATTTTAGTGGAATCATCTTCAATTGGGCTAGGCCCCGTGGTTTTTTCCCTTTCTGGGTTTTTCACGTAAAAACTATTGTGTTCTTTGTGTGTGAGCTGGATATCCGTGTAACGCTAAGACGTAGAATCATAACTCTATCTCCGCGTATATTCTAGCCCGCAACAGTTTGGCGCCGTCTGTGGGAAACGACAATCCCACTATATTAATCATTACTTCAATGGCCAACAAGCGTAGCAATCGCCATCAAGGAGCCTCTCGCTCCAACTCTCACATGTCCAGGAATCAGTCCCTAAATCAGGGACGTCAGACATCTGCCTCTTTTCACCATGGTGGGCAAAACCTGGCTGGAGAAGGAACATCTGGACCATCGATAGAAGACCGCATCCGAAAAATGGAGGAATCTCAAAAGGAGATCCTTCAACTCCTGCGAGGAGCCCGACAACCAATGTTAGCAGAGCAGGAGGAGATTCGTCTTCCTCAAGATCCATCACTAGCCAGAGGTGTTCAACCCGAACGTGTTCAGGATGACATCCCTATCCCTCAATTAAGGGGTCGTCCTAAAACACAACAAGATGTTGACCTTGCCGACACCGCTAGCTCTACCCATCCTTTTCGACCCAGTCAGTTAGTCCGCATTCTGTCGGATATTCCTGAGGATGTGGCTGATCCTCATATTGCGGACCTCCCGCGCAATGTCTTACGCCATGAACTGAGGCGCTTGGTCCAAGAAGAGTTCCCCGGCAGGGGTGCAAGATAATCTCTCCATCAGTGGGACTTCCAGGAGACCTCACCACTAACAGAGGCCATCCTTAAACATCCCATTCCTGCAGGGTTCAAACTACCGAGCATTGATTCTTATGATGGGACGTCTGACCCCTATGAGCACATCGATCACTACAGAACTATTATGCATATTCAGATAGCCTCGGATGCGCTCCTCTGTCAAGTATTTTCTGCCACCCTCAAAGGGCAAGCTCGTACGTGGTTCTACTCACTCCCAGCTAGAACTATTCCTTCATTTGTCAAGTTAGCCAAATTGTTTGTCGAACAATTTGTTGCTAATCAAAGAATTATTAAGGACTCTTCCCATCTCTCTGGGATCCGCCAAAATGAAGGAGAATCACTCAAAGAATACTTTCAAAGGTTCTATTTCGAAGCTCGACAAATTGCAGGGGTGGATCCTGAGTTGCTAAGAGGAGTTTTCCTTGCAGGGCTTCGTCCTGGCCCTTTTTACTCAGCCCTCATGCGAGATACAGTACATTCATATGCTAACCTAATTCATCGTGTGGAGGCACAAATCTCAGCAGATGAAGCCATCAATGCTCATAAGAAGCAATTCGAGCAAACAATTGGGAAGCGTAAGAAAGCACCAGGGATTGGTGATTCATCATCACAACGGAAGAAGAAATGGGGTAATAACTTGCCCCCTCGACCTTCACAGTCTCGACGGGAGCCTCGACCAGAGAAAGAGTATACGCCTCTTAATACATCTCGAGCAAATGTCTTGATGGCCATCCGAGATGAAGAGAATGTTAAGTGGCCAAATCCCTTAAAGCCAAAATCAGGAAATCAAGAGCAATACTGCCACTTCCACCGTAGCCGTGGACACACAACTGAAGCATGCAAACAACTTAAAGATGAAATCGAGAGACTAATTCGATAAGGTTACCTTGGTCGGTTCATAACAAACCCACCCAGTCGTAATGACATTCCTCCTGCTGGGGGGCAATCGACACAAAGACAACCACAAAATAATCGTCAAATGGTTGGAGAGATTGAGACTATCGCTGGGGGTCCATTATTATCCAACCAAGTCTTACTTGCGGTGAACGAGGAGCCAGCACAAAAGAAAGTTCGTGCTGACCATTGTATCACTTTTGATGATGTTGATCTAGAGGGCATTCAGATCCCTCATCAGGATCCACTTGTAATTAACGTGGGGATTGGTGATCCATGCTTTAATGTCAAAAGGATCTTAGTTGATAATGGGAGCTCAGTGGATGTCCTATTTTACTCTACCTTTCTTAGTATGGGCCTTGTAAGGGAAAAGCTCCAGCCAGCTGCAGGACCATTATATGGGTTTGATAATCGACCTGTACGAGTAGAAGGGACGATTAGCCTCCCAGTAACACTTGGGGAATTTCCTCGGCAAGCTACTCATCTAATCCAATTCATCGTAGTAAAATCAGAATCAGCTTACAATGCTATTTTCGGGAGTGAACTGGAGCCTGCGTAAGAGTACCGAGCTTTGATCTCCATTGACAATCTCCAAGTTATCAATCCAAAGAAAATACACTTGGACCAACACAAGAGATTGTGCTCCTCATTCTTCCCAATGGGGTATTTATAGGAGCAAGAAGAGGGAAACTTAAAAGTCATTCCATAATTTTTAATAAATATTAATTAATAAGAGACGACAACTATTTCACTTCAACGCACTAATTTTCATAACGAAAGATTTCTCTGACTAACATATTAATTAAACGTAATAAGTACTTTGAGGTTATAACTGTAAAGTTATATTCCAAGACTATAATAATATATATGTATTTAGCACCTATTCACGACCACATGGGTTTTTAAACTGAAAGGAAATAAGTTACAATTAAATTGTAACTTGATAATTCTAATCCACTAATGGTATACGAAGGTAGTTTTAGTGATATATTAATATACCTTTTCGTAACTATTTTTTGACCTTCACCTTATGAGCGGTACATTAATATACATATAAAAAAGGTTACAGTTTAAATAATAATTGTTAATAAATTTTAAGAGACTTCATGGCTTACATGAAAACCGTAGTAATTTATTACCTCTGATTTTAACGAGCTTATACTCGAATCGAACGACTCGACGAGACGAATCCAACGAGCCCAAGATCACTAAATTCTGACATCACTAAGGCCTTCAAATGTCCAACGAACGGTGCACGATCATGGGATTCAATATCAGTCATCCATTCGGCCACTCCCTATTTGCCCCTGATCTCACACCTATTTACAAGCTATGCCACTCCAGAAAATCTATAAATAGACCCCTCATTCCTCATGAAGAGGGGGGGGGGGGGGGGGGGGGGAAGCCAAGAGAGAAGAAGGAAGAGAAGGAAGAAAGCTCTTGCCGCCTAGCTCCTCCTCGACCACCGCCGAAGTGCTGCCGCACCACCGCCGTGGTTTTGCCGCAACACCACCGTAGTTCTACCACACCACCGACGGACCGCCAAGGGACGCTAAAGTGCCATTTGAAGCAGAAGTATCCCCTGATACTAAAGTGCCACTACCGATCCACCGCCTGACACCAGAGTGCCGCCAGACCACCACCTGACAGTGGAGTGACGTTAGACTTTTGTAAAACTCTCAGTTAATATCTGTAATCTGGTCGTCTTCAAAGACGAGTCAGACCATTGTATTTTCCTCAAATTTTAGTGGAATCATCTTCAACTGGGCTAGGCCCCGTGGTTTTTTCCCTTTCTGGGTTTTCCACGTAAAAAATATTGTGTTCTTTGTGTGTGAGCTGGATATCCGTGCAACGCTAAGACGTAGAATCATAACTCTATCGCCGCGTATATTCTAGCCCGCAACAAGTAGTAATAAATTTAGTTGGAGGTTTGTGACTTGAGTGATCAAGTCATTAATAAGTGTACTCATTTTAGATATCTTGGGTCATTGTTCAAAGTGATGGTTTCAACTTCAATGGTTGAAGTGGAGGAATGCTTCGATTTTGTTGTGTGATAGAAAAGAACCACTTAAACTTAAGGAAAATTTTTATAAGATAGTGGTGAGACCTATAATGCTTTATGGTGCAAAATGTTGTCCATTAAAAGAGAAGCATGATATTAAGTTACGTCTTGCCGAGATGGGGATGCTCAGGTGGATGAGTGGATTTACTCTTAAATACATGATGAGAAATGAGCATATTCGTGAAAAGGTTGGCGTAGCTCCAGTGACAAATAAGATTGCAGAGAGTCGCCATAAATGGCTTGCTCATGTAAAACAACGGCCTTCTGATGGAAAAATTATTAGGTGCGGAGACCGGACATAGAGATAGGTCTGGACATCTGCTTAAAATTTGACACATTGAGTGTATTTTGGTTGCGCTTTTTTGTGCATTTTACCTGCACGTTAATTGCACTTTAGTTGTGCTTTGACTGCTCTTTCGTTGCATTTTTTTACTGCGCTTTACCTGTGCTTTAGTTCCACTTTAGTTACACTTTGATGGCACTTTTGTTGCTTTTTTTACTACACTTTTACTGTGCTTTACCAGCACTTTGGCTGCGCTTTTGTCGCGCTTGGCTTAACGTTCCGCGGATATATTAAATATATAATGTAAAAATTAAATCCAACATGTCCACTCCATGTGTCAACATTTTATTGAAGTCCGAATATACCTCTACATCCGGTCTCCACACCTAATAATTTTCCCTTCTGATGACCCTATTAGGAGAGTAGATGTATTAGATTTGACCTATATTAAGAAAGGTAGATGTAGACCTAAAAAAACTTGGTAAAAAAATATTAGAAATAAGATTTATTTATTAGATTTAAATGAAGATTTAACTCTTAACATGACAAAATGAAACAAAAGGATTCATGTAGCTGACCCCACATAGTGGGGTAAAAACTTGATGTTGTTGTTTGTTGTTGTGCAAGTACTTTAATAAAAAAAAATGTACTTGCCGTAAAATTATGAATTTGAAAGCATATAAATGATGTATGATAATCATCTTTATAAAAAGTTATGACGTGACTTCAAAAGTGTAGACATAGTATATCATATATTATTTATACTCCTAATGCTAAAAATGGTAACAATGACACCTTATTTAAGGTGCAATCATTCTTAGGCATCTAATTCGACCTCTCATTATAAGTCAAGTCATTAATATTCTGATAGAATGTGATTATTACTCTGATAAGAATGCGATGACTAAAATATTTTGGCCTTGTATGATTTCAATCATGTATTGTTTAATATCAAACATACAATGAGGACAATGTACTAAGAGGAAACTACTGGTAAGTGTGAATTAGTACAAGGATATTAGTTTTAAATACAAAACAAACAAAAAATGATCATCAGAGAAGCCCTTTGTAATTTCTGGTTGTGTTCTTATATATCCTCAAGAGCAAACCTGTTCCAATACCAATGCAAAGGGAAATGGTGAGGCCAATACCTTCACCCACACCAACACCTGCATTAAACAAAGACAGCTCTCCATCATTTACTTCAATATAGTCTGATTTTATTTCCACAGCATTTTCTGAAGTAAAACCTTCATATTTCATCAGCTGTAAATCATACATAACCACATCTTAGAGCATATTTGAAGAAATTGTGAAGAAAAACATTTGGCTAAACTCATTATGTGCATGCTATTAGGCTTTAGATGGTTTGGTCACATTAAATTGAGGCATTCCAATGACCCGGTTAGGAAAGTTGAGGTATTAGATTTGATTATGTTAAGAAAAGTAGAGGTAGACCTAAAAAGACTTGGTTAAAAATATTAGAAATGATCTTTCTTTATTAGATTTAAATGAGAATTTAACTTTTAACATGACACAATGCCGAAAAAAGGATTCACGTAGCCGACCCCATGTAGTGGGACAAAGGCTTAATGTTGTTGTTGTTGTTGTTGTTGTATTTGGAAATATTTTTAGTCACTTACAAACAATATTTTTACTAATTCAAAATATGAAATTGAGTGATAAGTACCTGATGAGGTTCCTTAGGCAAGACTTTTTTCACTATTCCTATTGCCTCATCCTCAGGAACTAAATTCAGAGCTAGTACCATCTGATTATTCTTCTTCTTTCCAAGAGAAAGGGTTTTGGTTAATATAATAGCAGAGCCTGAAAACAAGCCAGCAACATAGACCTCAATAGTTGGCCATAAAACCTCTTAACTTATAAACTGCTTTCTCTTCATAAAGTAGAATCCACCAGACATTACATGCTTGCACTTTATACTCCTTTTTTTTATAAACTTATTTCTCTTCATAAAGTAGAATCAACCTGATGAGGTTCCTTAGGCAAGACTTTTTTCACTATTCCTATTGCCTCATCCTCAGTAACTGAATCCAGAGCTAGTACCATCTAATTATTCTTCTTCTTTCCAAGATAAAGGATTTTTGTCAATATAATAGCAGAGCCTGAAAACAAGCCAACAACATAGAACTCAATAGTTGGCCATAAAACCTATGAACTTATAAACTGCTTTCTCTTCATAAAGTAGAATCCACCAGACATTACATGCTGGCACTTTATACTCCTTTTTTTTATAAACTGTTTTCTTTTCATAAAGTAGAATCCACCGAATATATTTAACCATAAATGCATTCCTTTATAGTAGACTCAAGACCCTATGTTAAAATAAATCTCATTTTATTTAGCTCCTAAATAGAATGGGGAAATTGTTGTTTTGGGAGAATTAAAAGACTAAAAGAAAATTCAATATCATAATCGTCATGACCAAATTCTCAATAGTAATTGATATTTTTGTGCTCCGAGATGATATATACTTTTCTCATTGCAATTTAATTATGAAATTTATGATCAAGTACCCTAATTATTGTAGCCAAACATATGATTTAACCAATTTTTAACCCTCTAGGGCTATATGTAGTTGTCCCTTAAATTTGACTACCATAATCATAACACAAGTTGTATTTTTGTAATATGAACCCATTACAAAATAATATCTTCACCTCCCAAGGTAGCATATTATTCATAATACTGCGTTCGATTATAAAAATACAAACACCAAAGTCTATATTTAATTTCTCCCAAAAAAATACATCTACAATGATTTCTTCTCCCAAACCAAGAGCAAACATGGTGGCCACGTGATTGTATACCCTTTCAAATTACTTTATTGCCATTGTTATCCATCTTGGATCACGATATACACATCCTTTAGTATGATCCATATAAATTGAATTGAATCATACAAATAAAGCTCTCATTTAAATCAAGTAGATCATAAAGTCAGATTCATATCATATTATACAATCAATTAATCCTAATGTGCATCAATTCATCCTTTAATTCCTACTACTAAATTATATTAATTTACAAATATAATCAAACAATATGGTATAGAATGGAAGATAAATAATTAAAATTTTGAAATAAACTAATTAAAAATATTATATTATGATTTTAAATTTGAATTTAAACATGATAATATTGTAAGATATACATCATATAGTATGATTAAATTTTAGATATTAAATTTGAGCTTCCCTTAATTAATGCATATTGATCTTACCAAATTATTTGGATGCCATGTGAGACATAAATGCATCTATGTGTACTTCAATTATATTAACATTTCACTGTAGCCATTAATTCTTCCTGTGCACATTACAATACCAAATAAACTTGAAACCTACACATACAATATTTCAGGGTATTACCTAAAGTGATTGTTGAAGCACTATTACCCAAAAAATTTCTTAACTAAGGCTTTGTTTGTTACGGCTTTCTTCCTGCTTCTTAAAACAGTTTTTTTAGTAGAAAAATTAAAAAATTTTATTACAAAGTTGCTTTAAAATCAATAAAAAAGTCGTCCCAAACAAAGCCTAAAGCAGATGTACTCATGGTTTACCAAAAGAAAAAAAAAAGTGCAGCTGGTTTACTGGCTAAAAGTGCTTTTCTTTGCATGAAAAAGAGACAGAATAAAGTAATCTAACCGGATGCCTTCTTCCCAAATATCAAGAAGGTAAAGAATTCCTTGCCTTTTACATAAACTCTTAGACTCAAGCAACAAAATACAGAAAGGAAAATGAAATATGGGAGAGAACTTCACGGTTGCATTATTTTATAACCTGCTCCTGCTTCTGCAATATCAAACCTTGCTACAAATGGCCTCAAGCCAAACCAGTCATGATTTAATAGAAGGGCTAAGGACCTCATGCAACAATCTGGTGAGAAGAATGATGAGACTCCCTTTCGGCATTCTACATGACATCTCAAGAGTAATCGGCCGAGAAGCCACAGGAAGGAATTCTTCATATCCAGAACCTCTACATCAGCTTGAAGAATTTGAGTTCAATATTCCAGAAGAGTGGTACTTTCTGAATGTCTTTGAGAGGCAGTATGGTGAATCGCATCCATTCTTTTACGCAAGCCGCTTCATGGAGGCTTTGAAGATAGCCAAAAATGAGTCCAAGTTTGTTTTTGTGTATCTTCATTCTCCTGATCATCCATTGACCGCTTCGTTCTGCCATGAAACTCTGTGCTCGGAACTGGCAGTGCAGTTTCTTGATGAGAATTTTGTTTCATGGGGCGCTGTTGCCAGTCGAGGGGAGGGGCTGGAGATGGCAATGGCGCTGCGTGTAACGAGCTTCCCTTTCTGTGCTGTTGTTGCTCCAGCCACAGGAAAAGCCATTGCAGTTTTGCAGAAGGTACAAGGCAAAAATTTTGAAGTGCTAGGTTGTTCGGTTCATTGATTATTAGTTTATTAAAGCTTTATTTCGCTAATTATAAACTATTTTGCCTGTAATCATTTTCCAGCTTTGATCTCAGTATCTTTTCATTCAATCCTTTTATATGTTAAGTATATTCAGCCTCTGTATTTATACTTCCTGTATAACAATCTAGGAACATAATGTTCAATATTTGGCAGATAATCAACGAACTGATTTGGACTAATAAATAGGTAAATAGAAAATTTACATACATACCACTTTATTTCATCCTATTTACATATCTAACATTCAAAACTTTAATATACATATATACCATCAGATATTATTTTAATATCAATTATACCACTCATATTTCCTTCCTACCACTCATATTTGATATGAAAATGAACAATGAGTGGTATGTATGTACTATTAAAATTTTAAATATTAAATATATAAATAGAATAGTATAAGATGATATGTATTACACAAAGTGACATTGAAGAGGAACTAAATTAAATGCTTATTATAAAATCCGAAGCTAGCCGTAATGCTAGTTTCTTGAATTGCAAGAACAAATTTTCAGACTTTTTTTAAGGTAGATATAAGCATTCAAATACAGTAACTCAGAAGGGCTAACAATGCAAAATCAACAAATTACTTCTTCTAGCTTTTCTTTTTGTAGTAGTTTCTGCAAAAGAACATTTTTTTTCAGGTTGAAGGCCCAGTTCCCCGAGGCATTAGTCGAAATCTTACAGAGGACACTAGAAGAGCAAGGCTCTGCTTTCAGGCTCTCAATAACAGCAGAAGAAGAAGTGATCAGAGAAAATCGCCGACTGAGAGAGGAACAAGATAAAGCTTATCTTGCAGCTCTTCAGAAAGATAAGGTTTTAAGTAGGAACATAACCCAGATGCATTGAATACGCTAAATACAATTGTTTATTTCGCAGGAAAAAGAAGAGCTTCTATCTGCAACTGAGAGGAGGAGAAAGGTAAATGATGAAAATCTTTCAAGAAAACCACACAAAAGCATACTCTTGAACAAATGAAAGAAGTTCCAAAGGAGACACCAAGGCCTAAGGAGGCTTCAGAAGAAGCTCAGAAGAAGGAAAATATCACTTTACGGAAGATGCAGCCCCATACAAGAGTAAAAAATAACATTACTGTTATGTATAGAACTAATGAATCGGATTTCTGAACAATGTAAATTGCATTGCAGTTACTGATCAGATTTCCAAATGGAACAAAGAAGGAACTGAAGTTCACAAGCACTGACACAATTCGATCCATATACAAATACATAGATTCTTTGGAAATACCTGGTGTTGGAAGCTACCACCTAATATCAAACTTCCCAAGAAAGGTTTATGGTCATGAGCAGCTGGATATGACGCTTCGTGAAGCTGGCCTGCATCCTAATGCTGCACTGTTCTTGGAGCTCATTAGTTGACAATATGGTCAAAAGATTGCATTGTTTCCACGACAGTTAACTGTAAAACGGATTGGCAAGTCCGATGTTACAGAATTGGTTTTTAATTATTTCGTTATCTGAGATCGGAATGTTTTTAGTAGAATATGAAAAAGATCAAAGAGTTAACAAGCTTGAAATGTTCAGTTAAATGATACAACACCAAACTCATGGACTGTAAAATATTAATATTATTCAAATTGATAAAATTATTTTAAAATATAATAATAATATTCTAAAATGATTTATTTGATATAAGTTAATAAATTATTTAATAATATCATTATAAAAAGCATAAAAAATATGCAAAATTAGTATATAACTCTTTATTGTGCATAATCTTTTATTGTTAAGCGTAAATTTAATAATATTTTATTATCTTAAATATCAATAAAAAATGTTATTCTTAATTAATATTATGCAAGAAATGCTTAGGAAAGGTAGAAAAATTTAGAAGTGTTGAACCAACGCCACAACGCTCTGACTACCAGCGCCACAACATCTACAACGCCTCTAAGCCAAATCATGAAATCACCACTCTGGAGTCTCAAACAATATGACAATTAATTCATCACCATAGTGGAGCAAAAGTCATCACCTCAGTGCTTCATAAGTGCCATAGTGCCAACACCGCAACGCCGGGTTGCATATTCAAGCGTAGCAGCGCTCAACTTTTATAGCACCACGACAGAACATTTAATGAAAGATGGAGTCTTGCAGAATCAGACAAGCGACGCATAAGTTTAATAGAAGCGTCAATATAGCGCAGCGCCTCAGCGGAGCAAGCACAAAAGCGTCGAGATGCTAGTTCATTCTATAACACCATGGTGTCACGATGACGAGCGTTGCGGAGCCTAAGCCCATCTCTATACTTAGTATAAAAAGTTTTTCAGTTTAAAATTTATAGAGAGTTCGGCCATAAACAGTGTATAGCTTTATTTTTATGTAATGTCCCCTTAGAGTCAAGTCTAAGGGAGGCTAGGGAAGAGCAAGATATTTTCTTTGAGGATATTAGCTTATCTCGTTGTAAGCAATCATACATTTGTAGGAAAAAGGAATGTGGAGAGTACATTTGAACATTCGGGTGATATTTAACCTTACTTTTTCTCCTGTCTAATAAACTGTCTAAAATAAAGCCTAAGTTGATCCAAGCTGACTAGCATGAGATTGGACTTTCTATGTGATAATAAGGATCAAAGCTCCACAATGAGTGATTGAAGCCCCTAATCATGGTCTCCCACCTCCTAATCCCCTAAATACCTATACAATATGAAAATCTTTACTGGTTACTAATTTCATGTTTAAATGGACTCTGAGTGATGATGAAATCCATCCTGACTGTATTTGTAGTTGCACTAAAACTCATCATAGATATTGTACTCATGTCGCCTAGTTGTGCATGGTTGACAAGCTGAGCAAATGCTACATCTACAAGGTCCCCCTCATTGTATTTTAGGACTTGGATTAAGCACCTTATTTAAATTAACATTTTGACATTTAAATTTTACATTTGTTCTTTATTTTGAACTATCATTCATTATATATATATTTTTATAACTCCTAAACACTTTATGTCATCGTCTTTTATTAATTCAATTGAGCTATTATAATTTTTCCAATGAATTACTCACATGGTGGAGAAATTATTTTGTGCGGATTCCGGATGGGAAGAACCATTTGGACATGTAAGTGTACACAATGTATACAAATTTGTACATAGTGTTTACACTCGTAATCCGGATAATTCTTCCTGTCCAGACTCCACACACACATGGTGAGGGTATTCCACCCCAAAAAAAAATCTATAAAACAGACATTTGGAGTTGAGATAGTGTACTTGTAATCATTTCATTTTTTTTTTTTTGGGAAAATTACTTGTAATCATTTCATAATCATTTGAATTATAAGGGTAGTTTGTGTCGTGTCAATTAGGTTTCTTATGTATAAAGTATTATGCATTTTCTAGCAATCTTAGATAGTTAGTTACTTATTTCTTTCATAATTACGTTCTTCCTAACAAAACTATCACACTGGAAAGATTTTGATAATATTTTTTTTAGCCTCAAATTCATATAGATTAAATTAGACAAATATAAAATAAATTTTACATGTTTTCCCTTAAATAATAACACTTTTTTAAACTACCAAAATTCAAATAAAAAACCATCCAAGCCGTTATAACTCAAAACATTCATTTACCTTTTTTTTCTTCCATCTTAATTTCTAACGTGTTCTCAAATACAACCAAATATATATTTACCAAAACTTATGGCTTTTATTTGGTATAATTTTTTATTATTTTATTTTTTATGTTACCATCACAATTTTTATTTGGTCATTAATTTTTCACTATTTAAAAAAAAAAAATTTGTGGCTTTGAAACTCTTTTAAAATTTTATTTTCTCTATAACATTTTATAGAGCATTAAGAAAACCATCCCATTCACGAGAAGCTTAGCTACAATCCACACAAATGTAACTCTTACCATAAGAGGACACAATATCTGATTAATATTACAAATTGCACATTTTCAATTTCTAAAGATGCATGATAATACTGTCAAGAAATATAACAAAAGCTGATTTAGAAACCCCTCCAAACAGGTACTAAACAGGCATTTAACACTTCAAATTTCAACATAAGAGAGTACAGGATACTTTGACGAGAAATCTAAAGAACAGAAATGAAACTACAGCTAGTTAATTATATGCTGCTACCGCAAAGATCAGCATATCAATCCTTCAAAAGTAAACAAGATAAAAAATCTTTAAAATTCATACTATCAAGTCTCCCAGAACAGTACCGAAAGAAAGCCTGCAAACTTGCCAAGAAAAAGCCTGAAGACATGCGACTTAACTGAACTGCAGCCGATTAGTCAACCTCCTCCATCTTGCTCCCCTCTGCATCTTCCTCCAGAGGCGGCATCTCTGAATCACCATCTCCAGGAGCTTCATCCTCGTCAATACTCAGACCAAGCTTCAACATTCTATGGATCCTATTGCCAAAGGTGTTGGGGTCATCCAAGCTGAAGCCAGAGGTGAGCAGGGCAGTCTCAAACAGGAGCAGCACAAGGTCCTTGACAGACTTGTCATTCTTGTCTGCATCAGCTCTTTTCCTTAGTTCCTCCATTATAGGATTCTCAGGGTTGATCTCCATTGTCTTCTTGCTGGACATGTAGCCAGACATGTTCGAGTCCCTAAGAGCCTGAGCCTTCATGATCCTCTCCATGTTGGCTGTCCAACCATACTCGCCGGTGACCAGGACGCAAGGGGAGTCCACCACACGATCAGAGACGACAACCTTCTCCACCTTGTCACCAAGCACATCCTTGATGACGGTACACAGGCCCTGAAACTTCTCCTTTTGAGTTTCCTTCTTCTTCTTCTCATCGTCAGTCTCATCAAGCTTTAATCCCTCTTTTGTAGCCGAGACCAATTTCTTGCCTTCAAACTCCTTTAACTGGCCAACAGCATACTCATCAATCGCATCGACCATGTAGAGTACTTCATAGCCCTTCTTCTTCAGCTTCTCAAGGAATGGGGAATTTTCAACAGCCTTTTTGCTCTCGCCAGTAATGTAATAGATATCATTCTGACCCTCCTTCATCCTTGTCACATAGTCCTTAAGGCTGGTCAACTCATCTCCACTTTTAGTAGAGTGGTACCTAAGCAGTTCAGCAATCTTGGACCTGTTCTGAGAGTCCTCATGGATGCCAAGCTTGAGATTCTTCGAGAAAGCCTCATAGAACTTATCATAATCCTCCTTGTTCTCAGCAATCTCAAAGAACAGCTCAATGCACTTCTTGACAAGATTCTTGCGTATGACCTTAAGGATCTTGTTCTGTTGCAGCGTTTCTCTAGAAATGTTTAAGGGTAAGTCCTCAGAGTCAACAATACCTTTTATAAAGCTCAAGTGCTCAGGGATTAGTTCCTCACAATTGTCCATGATAAAAACACGGCGGACATAAAGCTTAATGTTGTTTTGCTTCTTCCGGGTATCAAAAAGATCAAAAGGTGCTCTCTTGGGGACAAAAAGCACAGCCTTGAACTCAAGTTGGCCTTCTACAGAGAAGTGTTTGACAGCAAGATGTTCCTCCCAGTCATTGGTGAGGCTCTTGTAGAATGCAGCGTACTCTTCCTTACTGATCTCCTCCGGTTTCCTCATCCATATAGGCTTCTGTTTGTTAACCAGGGACCACTCATGGGAAACTTCCTTGATCTTCTTCTTTTTCTTTTCCTTCTCTTCCTTCTCTTCATCAATGTCCTCAACCTTACCTTCCTCTGTGTCTTTCTTCTCCTCCTCATCCTCATCATCAGAAATTTCCTTCTCAGTGGTCTTCTCAGTCCAAAGAGAGATGGGATAGCTGATAAACTCAGAATGCTTCTTGATCAGGTCTTTAAGGCGGCGCTCTTCAAGGTAGTCCAGCTATATTGAAAACAGATCAATTATGAGACTCTAATGTATTGGTTCATCTATAATAAATGACATGAAAACATGAAGAACAGCAATATCAGCAAAGATGGTAAGAAGGAAAGCACATCATACAATTGAAAATGCACAACATCCCCACGAATCTTGTCAATGGAGACCGTTCATGTACTATTACTAGTACAACATATTTTTATTTCTAAAAAAACCAACTTCCAAAAGCTAATCGTCAGGGGTGTCAAAAACCACAAAATTGAGCAAGCATTACTACAAGACAAAGTGCATAATCGAATGAAGCCTTCAATCTGAAACAAAAATGCATTGTTCTTTAACTATTAAATTGAAAATTATAAATAACCAATCCTCATTTAGCCTTCATTTGAGACGGCTTTCTTACTGCTTTTTAAAGTAATTTTTTATTGTTTTAAGAAGCAGTAAAAAAATCATCCCAAATGAAGCGTTAATGTTGAATCGGTCTTCTTCGGGAATTTTTAATGATTTCCCTTACATATATGCTCACAAAAAAGCAGATCAAATAAGATCCCTTAATAACACGGACTAGAAAAGGAAGCAAACACAAGAACAATTAACAGATTAATAAAGCGTTACATTAGTTAACAAGAGCTAGCAAGAATCGAAATGCCTGTCGGCAAATATGCACCGATAGGTTTTCAGGATAAAATTGGTATCATAAACATGAATCCAAAATCCAATTCAAGCAAACTAATATGGCATAATTTTCTACCTATTAACGCACATAAAAATTAAAAAATTAATAAATATGAAAAAAAGAGCTGCAAGGTCAGATATGATTGCAATTCAAGCTTTGGGACGGCTGCTTCAAAAATTAAAATTTTGTGCTAAAAAACTATTTTAAGAAGCTGTAAGAAAGCCATCCAAACCGAGTGTCAATCTACCAGATCTGCAAAAAATGGATCTGGGAATAAGTAGATCATGCAGCACTCTAATGCAACCAATAAGGCGGCCTCCCTTAACAATCACCATTGGCAAACTGAACAATAGCAATTAGCAATTTAATTTCAAAAATGGCTCTTTTCTAAGAAAGGAGAACATAAATCAATAGCGAATAATTAAATTTAACTTTTCAATAGCAAAACGTTGATAAGAGACGACCAAAAAAAGCAGATTAAACAGCAATTCCCACATTCTGATGTTCAACATCTATCTACAACAACTGATTAAAAGGCCTATCATACCTCACAAATTTATATAAATCATGTCAAACTGATCATAGAAAATTACTAAATTTCAACACCTGTCGTTAAGGCCAACAAGTAACAAAATATAATCCAATTAAGAAATCCATAAATCGATAAACAGTTTTAACAAACACAAGCCTTCCAATACCTGATCCTCCTTGAGGAAAAGTGTGAGCTTGGTCCCACGACCAAGATTCTCACCAGATGTATCCCTCGTTACTGTGAATGACCCTCCAGCCTGCGATTCCCATACATACTGCTCATCATCGTTATGCTTAGTGGTCACCACAACCCTCTCCGCAACCAGATAAGCAGAGTAAAACCCAACACCAAATTGGCCGATCATGCTGACGTCAGCGCCGGCAGCCAGCGCTTCCATAAACTCCTTGGTTCCGGATCTTGCGATGGTGCCAAGGTTGTTGACTAGATCAGATTTAGTCATGCCGATACCACTGTCAATGATAGAAAGAGTGTTGTTGGACTTGTCAGGGATAATATGGATGAAGAACTCCGGCTGCGCCTCCAGTTTGCTCTTATCGGTCAAACTCTCGAACCGGATCTTGTCCAGCGCCTGCGATCGATCAACAAATAAAACACTGAATAAGAAATGGACATATCCATACATATGAGCAGGAGAGAAAGGTCAACTTACATCGGAAGCATTACTGATTAGCTCACGAAGGAAGATCTCCTTGTTAGAGTAGAAAGTATTGATGATCAGACTGAGGAGTTGATTGATCTCAGCCTGAAAGGCAAAGGTCTCGCTTTCTGACGCCATGGCTTAAGAGATCTAGACGATGGAGGCAGAGATTGACGATATGCAGTTGAGTTAGGGCTAGGGTTTCCAAAATGAGGTATTTTAATAGGGAAGAGGGCAGAGCTTCTAGAGTTTTCTAAAGATCGGCGGTTGTCGATTGGTTGAAAAAAAAGGCTTGGGCCAATATAAAATGGTACGGATTTGACCCTTTTATCTTACATTTTCTTTTTTTTTTTTTTGGGGGAAAATTTGGGCAAAGCCCTTCTATTAATCAGAATTAAAAAAAAAAAAAAACATACAAGTAAAAGAAAATGCTAAAGCCGTTAAGGCTGGCTTAAAGAAGCCCAAAATTAAAGAGAAAAAACAGGTAATTGGCTATCCAAATGCCAACAGAAATAAAAGCAGATAAAAAAGATTTGAGGAAACTGTTGCTGAGAGGATCGCCCCACTACAGCTGCCTGAGAGGCATCTCAGCTTAAGTCCTGCAAAAAACCAAAAAGGGTAGTGAAGATCCCATGCAGCAAAGTAGAGCAAGGTAGTAGCCAATCCAGATCTTATCAGTATCAGAAGCTCCAAATCACAGAGATACTGGACTCAGAAAAAATATTTTAATTCGAGAAGATATGTATTCCCTGGTTGCCTATTGGCCGTCCAAGGGAACAAATGAGGCCGCAGCTAGGAGCATCATCATTGTCCAGATCTCTATCTAGACCAACAGATTATAGTCTTTCCAGCAAGCCAAAGGAATTTTTCCATTTAA
Organism: Dendrobium huoshanense; assembly: GCA_016618105.1. Taxonomy (NCBI): domain Eukaryota; kingdom Viridiplantae; phylum Streptophyta; class Magnoliopsida; order Asparagales; family Orchidaceae; genus Dendrobium; species Dendrobium huoshanense. The sequence continues at coordinate 32,422,976 of CM028347.1, forward strand.
GCACCTTCTCAAACACCACTTTCTTAATCATGAGAGATAGGGAAACCGAGCTAAGAGAGTTCCCACCAAATCTCCTTGAATTTCTCTCCTTCCATATGTAGTACATAGAACAGCAAACCACGAATTTGTAAAATTTCTTCAAAGCAGTATTTCCTTTGTATTTCATATTCACCCAGACAAACAGGTGTAACAGAGTAGGTCTAAGGAGGAGTTCCTTAGTATCCGGCATAACCTCATTTAGAACCTTATAACTATATGAGCATTCATAGAATATATGAGTGGCCGTTTCCTCATGATTGTGACAAAGAGAGCACATACTAGGAACAAAAATGTGCCTAATACGAAGAGCATCCGCAGTTTTTAGACCCCCAACCAGAGTCAACCAAACAAACACATTGTGTTTTAAACAGCTCCCCTTATGCCATAAGGATTTATACCAGTTACAATCAGAATAGCTGCTATAGAACTCCTCCATGTAATCTTTAAACCTAGTTACATTTTTATTTTTCCACTGTAAACAAGGGACATCATTATTGGGCGGATGAACAAATAGCCTCCTCAGTTGCACAGGCAAGAAGTCCGGAAAATTCCAGCAGGAATTATAGAAAAAAGAGCATAATTTTCTGTCAAGAACAGAAATGTCATCCCCCAAGTAGTCCTTTAACGTCATATTATTACACCAGTGATCCCAGATAAGAGAGATGGGGGCTTTAACAGTAATATTAAACTGAAAGCAATTTTTTACTTCATTCGCAGTTCTACACACTGACTTCCAAAATTTAGAAGCAGAAGAAGGCGGGGGCTTCCAAGGGGAGGAGTATTTACTAATTAGCCAAATAGAAAGTGGAGAAGAACTATTATACATCCTCATAATCACAGCACAATTATAAGCAAATTGGATTGCATTTATAGAGTAAAGGCCCAACCCTCCCTTATTCTTAGGCCGGCAAATGGTGTCCCAAGAAACCATATGCAATTTCTTGGAATGATTAGAATCACCAAAGAAAAGAAATCTGGAGCAGATCTTTTTAAAATACTTACTCACTGTTTTTGGTAAAATCGAACCACGAATCCAGTATCCAATGGTATTCTGTATAGTGAACTTTAGATACTGAAGTCTTCCCGCAAAAGACAGCAGGTTTGCTTTCCAGCCATTTAACTTATTATTAATGCAATCCATAAAAGGAAGAAAATCTTCTATCTTTATTCTGTTAAATGCCAAAGGAATTCCAAGGTAAATGATTTTGGAGGTTATGTTTGGAATGGAAAGAATCTGGCTAATTATATGATGATTTGATTGGTGCTTGGGAAACATAATAGCACTTTTATCAAAATTAATATGAAGCCCCGTGGAATTCCCAAAATCCCTAAGAATGTTAGCCAGATTTTGACAGTTATGGATAGAAGCCTCACCAAACACAAGCACATCATCGGCATAGAGAAGATGAGTAAGATGGAAATTATCAGCAGTAATACCAATAAATCCTCTATCTTTCAACAAATTAGAAAAAGCATCCATAACAATACTAAAAAGATAAGGACTGAGTGGGCAGCCCTGCCTAAGCCCAGCAGTGGAAGTAAAAAAACCCTCCATAGCACCATTAAGAACAATAGAGAAATGAACATCAGATATGCACATTTTAATCCAGTTAACAAACAACGGTGAGAAGCCTTTTTGAGCTAATCTAGCTAAGACAAATTCCCTAGAGACTGAATCAAAAGCCTTTCTGATATCTAACTTCGCACAGAACATATTAGAACCACCCCTTCTGCTGGCTGAGGCTAGAATGTCACTTGCAAGCAGGATATTATCCGTAGAAATCCTAGCTTGAAGGAAGCCAGATTGATTATACTCAATGATACTAGGCAAAACAGGTTTTAACCTACCCGCAATCACATTTGCTATAATCTTATAAATAACGTTACAGAGAGCAATAGGTCTGTATTCAGAAATATTCTCAGCATTCTTGTGTTTGGGAATGATAGCAAGGGCCGTGTGTTTATCCCATTTGGCATGTAGCTTTTAGAAAAAAATGATTTTATAGCCCTACAAACCATAGGGCCCACAATGTGCCAACATCTTTTGTAAAAGTGAGAATTGAAACCGTCTGGTCCAGGAGTGGATGCGGAAGAGCCCTTGAAAACCGCATTCTTAATCTCATAATCAGTAACAGCAGCACATAATTCATAAGCAACAGTATCAATAATAACTAATCCTCTAGAGAAATTTTCTATATTAAAAAAGGTGTGCTGAGGAGGATTATAAATACCCTGGAAGTGATGAATAATGGAAGCAACAAGTTCAACTCTAGGAGCTAAAGAGGAAGAAGCAAGGAGGTTGACCACAGAATTGGTACTGCCCCTCCTACTCCTAATTTTCCCATATAAAAACTTGAGATCATCTTCCCCGTGTTTTAACCACTTCACCTTTGCTCTCTGTATGACCCAAGAGGCATGTATAGCAGAAAATTCTGCTACATTGGCATTAATATCTTTTAAGTAAAGATTGAGATCAGGATTAGTGGGGTCAGCATGAAGGTGATTTAAAACATCTTTTTGACTAGCAAGTAAAGAATCCATATGACGGTTGACAGCATTGTAAGAAGACCAAGATTCTTTCTTAATGTGAGCTTTTAAAAATCTAAGAGTATTGCAAAAATGAGATAGAGGGTTACCAGATACCGGATCAGAAAAAGCAATCAGGAGAAGTTTCCAAAAGCCATCAATACTAGTCCAGTAATTTTTAAAAAGGAATCTATGTCGAACCTGCTCATAAATACCAGAGTGCAGAATAACTGGGCAATGATCAGAACACGAGGGACTATGGATCGAATAGTAAGAATCAGGAATTTCTTTCATCCAGCTGTTATTCACCAACACCCTATCCAGCTTAATATGAATGGGGTTTTCAGAACGTTGATTAAACCAAGTGAATTTGTTCCCAACCGAATGCAAATCCATTAGACTATGGGAGAAAATCATGTTATTAAAATCAATAAGAGCAGATTGCGTTAAAGGAGTACCCCCCAGTTTGTCAGAGGCAAATCTACAGCAGTTAAAGTCCCCCAACAGGGCCCAAGGAATGCCAGAGCCCGGAGCTATAGCATTAATAGATTCCCACAGCTCCTTACGATCCATAGCACTATTTGACGCATAAATAACAGAGAGCTGAAAAAGAACTTTGGAAGAAACAGAAATCATCCCAGAAATGATTTGAGATGAAATGTGAGTGGGAGTGAAATTCAATTTATTATCATCCCATTTAATCCAGATTCTGCCCGAGAGAGAGGAGGCAAAGTTATGACAACTTTTCTCATTACGAAAAACAGAGTGAGATTTATCAAAAAAAGGATCTTGAAGAGCTTTAATATGGATCCTATTCTCCAGAATACACAACATATCCAGTTTGAAAGATTGAGAGAGACGCTTACAACAAAGGACTTTATCAGGACGATTAAACCCACGTATATTCCAAGCAGCAATAGAGGGAATATACATTAAGAATTTGTTGAATGGGATTTTTTCCCCTGCTTCCCTTTTGCAGGTTTTTTGACAAGCGTGGATTGTTCTAATTTCGACTTATCTTTTTGTTTCTGTTTAGTACTTTTCACCTCTTGTTCTACCATTTCTTCCAATTGCTCTTCCATATTAATATGTTCCTCCACTTCGTTTAACACCTCAAACCTGTTGGGGGAGGTAATCAACTTCTCTTTCTGCTTACCCAAAGAGCCAAATTGCAAGGAGGAGGAAGAGGACGAAGCCACCTCTTCCTTATTAGGAGAATTATGGTTAGGAATGCTAGATCCTAACAATTCCTGGGGGGGAAGAACGGGAGCCTGATTAACAACCAATGATAAAGCGGCATTATTGTGAACCTGGTCATTGGGAGGAGAAGGAGAATGGGCCTGGTATAGCATGGGTTGACCAATGCTATTAATTTGTATGTTGTAGGAAGTGGACGGGGGTATCTTAGTCGGTTCTGATACAGAAGGATCTTTAAGTTTGGAATCATCTTTTGGAGGCCTAGAAAGATTTTTGGAAGTCGAGGGGTGCCTGGAGCTCCCCCTTATGCTAAAACTTCTACCCCGAGTCTTAGGCATTTCTTTACCTTGTGGTGCTTCCCCAGATTCCCCTGGTTTAGACGGACAAAGAGAAGAAAAATGCATAAGAGACTTACAGTGTTCGCACGGAGAGGGCCTCCATTCATATTGCACTTTTAAGCAGATAACATCCCCGTCCAGAGACACTTTGATTTCATCCGGATATGTAGCTTTGCAATCCACCAGAACACAGATGCGGGCATAAGTGAGTCTAGTCTTTTGCTCTGTCAAGTTGTCAGCCGCTAAAGGGACCCCGATTTTGCTCGCAATCCTTGAGATCCCTTCGGAATTCCAACATGCAAGAGGTAAGTCATGAATTTTGATCCATATTGGCACCGAGTCAAAGTTATCTCTCTTAGGCTTAAATTTTGGATGCCATTTTTGCAGGATGAACGGTCTACCCAGTAAAAACCACACACCCCGCGACCATATCATCTCATAGTCTTCAGAACAAGAGAAGCGAATGAGGAAAAAACCTTCACTGAGAGAAAGCAACTGTATCGATCCTTTTAGATTCCAAGTCTTCTTCATCGCTCCTAACAAAGCTTCATAGAACGGCCTCCTTCCTATGGAGTAGCCAACCAGACACAAGTTCCAGTCCTCTCCTCCTTTAGTCAGCTTTTCATCACTAAAAGGCACTATCTCCGGCTCAGACGGGAAGTGAGAGAGATTAAGAGCTTTTGGAGCAGATGCATCAGGAGCAAATACCTTATTCCAATCCTTCGGCGTGAACTTGGCAGATATTCCCGGAGACTGGACAAGCGGGGAAAAACCCTCCGCCAGGAGTCCAGTCTCCATGAGGACAAGGGAAGTAAAGCCCTCCGGCAGAGCCGGAGAAGAAGGTTGAAGAAGGGAGATCTATTCGGAGCAGAGGGCGGCGGAAGAGAAAAAAAAAAACCCTAGCTCTCCCTCTTGTCCTTATCTTACATTTTCATTACCGCTAAAATTATTTTTTCAATTATTAAAAAACAATTTTTTAGGAAAAATAATAATATATTTTTTAATTAATCCAAAATATGGAGCTTTTTTTTATTTCCAAAAAAAATCAAGATATTTTTTACCAAAAAATAACTATGAAATTGTTTCTAAAGAAACCTACAAAAAACATTTTTATATTTCTTTCACATTAAATAAGAGTGTATAAAAATAATAAAGGAATTAATAAATATTATAATTACAAAAAAACCAGTATAATTGATGATTGATGACATTATATTATTTTTTTGCTTTAATTTTATTAATCAAATAAAGTTGAAAATAATTTGAAAATTTTGACAATTACTTGAATAAATTTGATAAATATTATGCTGATTTATTTATGTTTACAAATAATTTAATGTTGTGTGCTAAAATATAATTAGAGCAAAAAAAGATTTATTATTCTAATAATATATAAAGTTTCCACATAAAAATGAGTAGCAAATAATGGACAAGTGATAGAGTTTTTAAAGTTAAAATTATAAAACAAAAACAAAATCATGTGTGGTGAGCCAATTGATATAGTCATATTAGTTTAAATAGAGAATTGACAAAGTATGTCTATTGAATAACTAGAGTATGCATGATTATAGTGATAGAGGGCATTTAGATGAGGATGTCAAGGATAACAACAAGCGATGAATGCTAGACGATGAAGGCATTACAAGTCAAGTATCTGGGGACCTCATTTTATAATGATGTCTAAATGCCTTTCTCTTGTCATTTTTAATGCTTAGATAACAAATCTTGTTTAGGATTAAGTCTATTTGACCCCTTTTATAATTTAGATATTAAAATACTTAAGTGAATAAAATTTTAGGATATAGTGTTGTAGAATGCATTCATCGATTTCTCTTCATTATGCAATAGTTGATTCAACATATATTGGACTAGTGAGCTTAGGTAGGGTTAAGTACCTAAAATCTCTCCTATCTTGGTTTCTCTTAGACATAGTTTTGACTATCTATAGGTATTCATGTCTCTATGCCCATGAGTGCAACTTTAATAATCTCCAAATTTAATAAATTCTATTATACTTATATTGATTAAAAGTCAAATCAATTATATTAGATCAAATAATTCTAGTATAATAGGGAGAAACCCAATGACTTAATCTTAACCAAACTAAGATGGATTAAACACTCCCTAGACTACTTCCCAAGAGCATTAAAGAGTCTCAAATATCATTCTAAGTCAAGATTCATGTAATATCCATCATGAAAATTTAAGGTAATTAAATATCTATTAATAATTGCTAAATTATATTTGATTAGCAATCACAAGTCTTAAAATATTCAATGGGATTGTAAGTAACCAGGGTTGGGTTGGAGAAGTAAGAAAAACCAAGTTTGAAAAAGTTGCTATCAGTGTTGCGATGCTAGTATCGGCAGTGTCTCAACATTGAGTGTCAAGAAAGGAGAAAAAATGGGAAATGGGTGTGCATCGCGGCATTGGGAAGCGTCTTCATGGTGCTGAGTCTCAGGTGAGAAGATTCAGGGAGAATCTGGAAGGTTCTATAGGAGCGCAGCGGTGCTAGGTAGGTATAGTGGAATTAAACTATTAAAAATATCTAAAACCATTATCATTTTTAATTCCTCCAACTAACCTTGCCAGAGAAGGAGAAGAGAAAAAAAAGGGGGGGAATGAGAGAGAGAAAATATAGGAGAGATTTTTTAAGCTAAAATCTAAAAATCGTTCGTTCAGACAGTTAGAAAAATTGTTTGGCTCAAGGTAGGCAACCCATACTTTATTTATGATTTTAATTCCAAAATATTTATAAAAAGATATGTTTATAAATGTATTTTTCTTGAGTTTGTAAAATGTTTCATCATATAGCTTTTAGTATATCATTACACACTATATTATGGATAATTTGACTACCATAATGCAAAATTTTATCAGTTGGTTTACTCTATATGAATTTTTAAAATTTTTAGAGACTTGTGTCGCTTTTTAACCTCGTTATAGTTGGCAAAGTGCATTAACTTAATATTCTACATATTCTCTATGAAATTGATCAAATTCTAGGGAATTAAGTGGGCATCCAAAATTCAGGCTTTTGTAAAAAAAGTGATAATTTATATGAACATGCTTTAAATTCCTTAGTTGTATATTGCACTATCATTATCATCATGCACAGCATAACATTATCAAAATAAAATTGCACATTGAATTTTATGCTTGAGCCCAAAATAAATATATCTTTACTAAGGACTACATTGTTCTGCTTTGATTTTGAGATGATTTTATGTTGGAATATACTAAGCTCTTTTTGGCTTTGCTCTACACCTACCTCAAGCAGGTGAGAGGTGATAAATTAGAGTTATAAGTGGGTGTTAGTACATGTGCATTTCTCCATTCATATTCTTATGTGATATTGCATACCAAAATTATAAAGTAAATAGTAATTCTATTTTTTTATTATTTTAACTATAATTTGTGAATTGAACTTGGATATGGGAGGAAGGGTTGACCTACCAAATTTTATACTCATTTTGATCTTTAAAATAATTTAGGCAAAGGAAAAGGTCCCACTGAGTATATTTAGTATGATAAGGAGTAGGGAATCAGATTTTATAAGTTACATATGATTTTGTAGTTCATAATATATTTAAGCCTTTAATTGTAAATATTATATTCTAAACTATTATTATTTAAGTATATTAGAAGAAATAATATGTAGGCCTATTATGAATATCTATTTTATGCTATTTTGGATTATTAAAAGGCTCTAGAGAAATGAAAAATTATATTGAAAATTAATAAATGTATTAAAAAAAGTTGGGTCAATTGCTCTTTTAGTTCTTAGGGCATTATAGTCAAAGACCAAGCTAAAGTTAAATATAACCTTTTCATAATTATAACTCATGCCACTAAAAGTGGTATTTTAAACTCCCCTGAAACTGACCCAAATCAACCTAAACTTCTATCCCAAGTGGTTTGATCTACTTAGAATCTTGGTCAAACCTTAGTTGACAAAGTTTGACAATGATCCCTTTAAAACCTTAAAATTACATAAATGGTCTTTCTTAGGTTAAACTAAACCCTAGATCCTAAGGTTGTGACCTAATACCTCTAAATATTTATATAAGCTTGCCTAAATCCATTGGAGCCCATGGTAGGTCATGGCTAGCCATAGTTGACCAAATCAATCATAGTTGACCCATTTGACTCTTATAGTGTATCCTTTGAATTAAACCTTAAATCTCTCATGCCATGGACCCAAATCTCTTCCATTGAGTGCCTAAAATTCTAGACTACTCACCCTAGCAAACCCATGACTAGGTTGACTTGGAACAACCTAATTGGGCTAACTCAAGTTAGCCCAAATAGGTTAAAATGCAAATTAAGTTAAACCAACCCAAATCAAGTCTACCCTTATAATTCAAACCTCATGTTGGATGTTTGTTAATTTCCTCCCATCTCAGGTGGCAGCCTTATGTGACTAAAAATGATTCAACTAGAGCCATTGTGCAATCAATCTTAGCCATCTGATCAAACCAGATCACCCTAAGACCTTAGATGACCTAACCAATGGACCATATAACCTTAGTACGATTTTTATAGTATAGTGGTATTTAATAATTATCAATTAAAATCATATGTTAGTAAAAAGGTTCACTAAAATCAAGTTTTAGCCAATTGAATCCATGTGGATTCACTTAATAAAAATCACCTCAAACTTTTAAATTGCCCAACCTCCTTGACCTTAGGATCGCTGTTGACCTCGTTTTTCGCTCGAGTACCCTCGAGCACCCTCGATCGATCTAATCAAACATCGTCGAGTCCAATTTGAGCTCGAATCGACCTGACTTGAGCCGGATTAGGCTCGACTTAGTTAAATTAGACTCGATTGTTTTATTTTTTTTTTCGTTTTAAATTAGTGTTGATTTTGGACTCAATTTCATGCGATTAATTTCGTTGCACCGCCTCGAGCCCGAATTGATTCAAATCGAGTCAAATTTGGACTCAAACCTAACCCGATCTTAGCCATATTTAACCTGATTCAGCTCAATTTGGTCCCATTAGGACCCATTTGACTTTCTAAGCGTTTTGAATTTACCTCCTAAATCAGGAAATTCCCTCGACTGCCGTGATCGAGCAAAATCTTCGTTTCAATCGAAATCGCGCGCCTCAGCGATTTTCTGCGATTCAGGCAGACATCGAGCAGGTAGGAGCTTTTTCTAGGGTGGTTTCGAAGACCGAAATGAGAGGGGACGATGCGCGGGCTTCCTCTTTCGGCAACAGATTTGATTTACTCCAGAATGAGAGCTTCGGCTAGAGCATTCGATCCCGATCTCTCTCTCTCTCTCGATTTTGTTCGCTCAGCCCGCTCTCCCTCTCTCGGTTCTCTGTTCGCAGACGCCCCGAGACCCCCAGTCTTCCTAAGCCTCTCGCTCCCTCTCAGTTTTTTGAGAGAGCTTAGCCCCGAGCGAATCCCCCTCCATTCTCGAACCAAGCCGAAGCTCGTCCGATCCCGACGCCACAGACGGGATCCCTCTTCGATCGGAACTCAAACAGGAGCCGAGGCCTTCACCCGTCCTCTATTCCGACGTGCTTCTGGACCAATCCCAATGCACCTCCCTCGCGTGGAAGCCGAACCCGAAGCCATTGACGCGTCTTGGCCGTTTCGTTGCAAGGTGAGTATCTCTCTCTTTTTCTCCTTCTCCTCAATCTTCTCCCTCTACTCTAGTCACCATGCATGATCTCTTCAAGTTTGAGAGTGATTTCGGTTGGCAGCAAGTCTTACCTACAAGGAGTTTTATTTTGGTTTAGATTTGGATGTGGATTGAAGTTTTGGGGTGTATATGTCATTACACCTTTATTCCTTTGATTTCTAAGTAAATGCTACCACTCTTTATGGTTGATTTCATAGAGGATTTCATAGCTAGTGTTGATGATACGTGTTGCTTTTTGTGCTTCTTCCTTATGTTTAATATGAGAAAGTGATTGGCAATGAGAACTTATGTCTTTGATGCATGACACTTGATTTAGAGCTTTAGGTGTGAATTAAAAATGCATGAAAAGTTATTTTGGGCTTCTATCAAACTATGCACGCAAAGTGTTCGAGCAAATACCTTCAAGAAATTTTTGTGATATTTAGTGGGTGACTGATGGAGTGTATGGAGCCCTTGTTGTTATTGCTAGTTTCGTTTATAGAAGATCAACCTACATGCTTGTTATTTCTCGAAAAATAATAAATCATGTTAACGTTAAAATTGTATTTGACTTATTTTCTCTAGCATCACTTGTGATTGTTGAATATTGAGTTGGATTAAAATTGCTCACTATTTCAAAAGCTTGTGGAGCTTTGTGCAGTCATGAAAATAGGAGCTTTTATGTGGATATGTTTTAAATAACCTCATGAACATCGTACATTTGTTGTCTAATGACGTGTCATTAAGGGGTTTCATGATGAAGCTCTCTTTTCTTTCACTTTGTCAAGGCCTTACATGGATATTAAAGATTTCATTGTTATTAAGTATTTGAAAGTCTCTATTAAAAGTATGATAAATCGCCAATCAAGATTCATGGAAAGTTGGTGTATGAGTTCACTTTTGATTCATGTCATGGAATCAAGAGGCCTAGGTATGATGTGGCAATATATCTAAAGAAATTGTTTCATATCATTTCTTAAACTTTGCATACTAGCTATTTGATTAAATGCCTTAGAGAGATTGTCTTCTTTTATTTGGATATCACTCATGTAAAGTCTCAATGCCAAGTTCGTATGAGAACATATGCATATATACATGCTCAATTAGTTATTTTCCTCTTAGTATCATTGTGGTTTAGTTAAATCTTGTTCAATTCCATGCATGTGAAGGATCATAGAAACTACGACATTTCTTTACAAAAGGAGGTAGGGAGATGTACTTGGAGCGTTTGCACTAATGTTGGTGAGAAGATAATATGGAATAATACTTTATACTTATTTGAAATCCATGTCTTTGATGCTTATTGCTTTACTCTGGGACTTTTGGTAGGATTATATTCTATTGAGTGACTTTTTCTTTGTTAATGAAATTTGTTGTTGAAAGTAAAGCCTAGCATGAGGTACGTAGCAAGTGGGTAACTTCATTCTATGTTGTTTGCATGTATTAGTGGAGTGTGATATCATGGGTATATTTGGTGTTATGCTATGTGGGGGTTTGAATAAAAAAGAGAAGGTTTGCTTTTTTGACTTCAATCAAATAGGTGGTAAAACCATGATTTCCATACAAGCTTGTTTTATGTGGTTTTTGCAAATGTCATATATCAAATGATTGACGAAAGTCTCCAAAAGATCTTACTTGGAACAAAAGTTTGAATGCAAGTCTACACTTTTAAGTTAATTGAAAGTTCCTTTTCGTTATCTTTATTAGAGTCACGAAGGATAAGTAGTATGTGGATTTGGAAGGACATTTAGTTAGTAGTGTTGGTTATTTTATTCTTACTTTACTTTAGTAATGCGATATTGAAGTTGAACCTTTGCTTGATGATCCATTTCTAAGGTGGTTAGATTCATGCTTTTATGTTGATGAAAATTACATAGCTATGGTAAGAAAAGGAAAAAATATTCTTAAGGCCCCATGTGTATTTGATACAAGCATTATCATTCCTAACCAAAAATGTCGAATTCTCTCTGTTTAGCTTCCAAATAGTTTTATTCGGAAACTAAACGAGTGCAACTTTTATCGGTATCGCCTTCCAAACTGCTTTTGCAAATAAATACATGCAGATTTTTAATATTTCTAGCATCCGGATTGCTGTAGGAATTAAATACGTGCAATTTTTCACTGTTTTGAACTTCCGGATTGTTGTAGGAATGAGATATGTGCAGAAACTATTTTGGATCTCCAAATTGTGTTGGGAACAAACTACATGCAGATTTCTATTTGTTTAGGTTCCAAACAGCATTGGGAAGTAAGGCATGTGCAGTTTTTTTTTTTTTTAGCCTCCTAAACTATTTTGGAGGCAAACCAAGTGCGGATTTTTAATTACTCCATGCTATAACTTTCTTTGTAAACAAGTTAGACACTTATTTGCACTTGTTTTGTACCTCAAACCATTTTAATAGATAAAATCAAGTATTTATTTGATCTCTTTGATCTATAATTAGTTAAGGAAGCTTCATGTGTTTAAGCCAATGGTTTCATTAGTGTAGTTTGGAGATGATATCAAGTGACCATGAGTTTTATATTTTCTTTTCGTCGCCATGAAAATATAGCATTAGTTTTAGATTTTGGGCAAGGATCAATGTCGTGAGAACATGAATTTTATTACATCGTAAAGGTAATCCAAAGCATGAATTATTATAAACTTTGTTGTTTTCCACATTACATAGTTGCAAGTCCCTTTTGGATATTTGTTGATACATGTTATATGAGATTTGCTCCATGATAGAAAGGTTTTAAAAGTTATTTCTTTTGTTCAAATTCCTACGCATATAGGTTGTGTTGAGAGAATTTCAAAAGGTGCTGTTTTATGGTGGAAGTTTGTTTTATTTTAAAAAAAATTGGTTTTATATAGAAGGTTTTATGAGGTTGTTTTAACGAGAGGTTTCACGAATGTCTTTATGCATTGGAAATTTCTAGGAATTATTTTGTTTTGAGAGATTTTACGAATGGGTCTTTGGTTGGAAGTTTTGTGGGTCGTTTTATGTTGCAAAGATTCACGATAGATTTTTGTGAATGAAGTTTTCATGTGAATCATTTTTTGTATTGAGATTTTGTGTTTTTTGTCTTGGGAATGTTTCTCGATGAAGGGCTTTATAGTGCCTATTCATTAAGAAACTTCCACAAGTCTACCCCACTCCAAATTAAGGAAAGGCACTTGATCGTGGGTCTTTTGTAGAATTTTGTGGCTAACAAAAAGAAGAGATTTTGGTATATGACTTCTGTAGGATTTTGTGTAGTGTTTTGTTTAGAAGTTTTCGTAGAGTATTTTGAGACTTCTAATTTGGTGATTTGCTTAGTATAGAAGAGTCCCTTAGTTGTTTTTCTTAGAACGAGCTAGTGGTTAGTGTATGAATTATCTTTCTATTAATTCACATTGGTTTCTAAAAGATAAATGTTGGGGTTTTAAAGCTTTAGTAGTAGCTTTGTGTTAGAAGGCATTTAGTGTCTTTTTGGAGTTAGGTGATCCTTACTTATTTGGGTTAGCTCTCTTTAATGATTAGCTAAAATATAATTTTGGATAAATATAAAACAAAGATAATCTCATTTTAAGTTTAATGTTAGGATTTGTTTCCCTTAGTTATTTTGGGTTTTATTTAGAGGGTAGTTAGATTATTTAAGTTGAGTCTTATATCAAGTGCCTTAATTGGATTGTGGGAATATTAAATGGCATTGTTAATGTTGCTTTAGGATACACTTATCTTTAAAGAAGTGTGTCCAAACCAACAATACCTACATTCCTTTTATATATGATTTTTGTTCTTTTTGTTACTTTTAGTTGTCTTTCACTTCACTTTTAGTTTGTTTCTTGTCGTTTCTTTTATACTGTGGTGTTGAACACTTGCAAAATGAGAAAAATCCAAAACACAAATAGTTCAACCAGTAACAAAAAGGTACGTTCTTTTTCTTTTCTGCATTTTCACTCTTTCATATTATTAATTGCTTATAGAACTGCTCTAATCCACTTTTCTTTTATGTTTTACGAGGTACTTTTTGGAAAGCAATGGATAAGGAGTAATGGAGCACTTGGAGAGAGATCTAGGACAACCGGATCCAAGCATCAGTCGCCCATATTCATTCCGGTAGGGGCACTACGGGCGGAACCACCGGGTCATAGCCCCCGGTGCTATAAGCTTTCTTAAAAACTTAGAAAACCTTTAGGGGCCTAGATGATTGTACGCTTCCTACCCTTAGGGCCTTGTAGAAACTTCAATTATATTTAGGATTCCTTTTACTTTTTTTTTAGATCCCTAAAACCTTGTGACATTCGTATAGAAGTCTTAGGAATTAAAAAACAACACCACTTTTGATCCTACAACACTAGTGACATCTAAGGACAAAAACTAAGGACTGAGTCTAAGAAAACATAGATTTAGGATGCATGCTCCCTATATGATAGAAGCATTGAAACAAAAACTTAGTGACAAGCTTTCCTAGATTTGAATTTTTATTTTTTTAATTCACTAATAATCAACCAATCAATCTTAATCTAATTCTTAAAAATCTATTAAAATACTTAATTCTTAATCAAGTTATTATTAATATTTATAATTATTAATTTGCAAAATCTAAAACATAAACCTAAATCCAACTCAACTAATTTAATAATTGATTCCTAACCAATCTAAAAATCTAAAAGATGTAGTTAGATTTCTTAGGAGATTAAATTACAAATTAAACTCATTAGGATAAAAGATTCTTAAACATCAAACTTAGAGTAATCTTTTAAAATCAATCAACAAATCTCTTAATACACAACAACCGCTCCAAAAATGAAGTTTATTGGATGGACTACTCCAGGCTGCGGGGCTAAGTGTCCTAAGGATGCCTGGTTCCTCGAGCCTGGTGGCACAACGCCACGAATGGATTTAATGGAGCGTCAAAACCTAAAACGTATTTTTTAATTGGCTTAAATCAAAACTTAATCGATAATAAAAATATTTAATCCACTTTTTTTTTCTTTCTTCTAATAACAAATTAAAATAATCCAACAAAAATTGGTTATCACTGGGTAACCCAGGCCTACGAGGCTATTAAGTTAGTCCCAAGGAGGGTGAAATAAACCTCACGGCCTCAATATGAAACAAAGGTGATAATTAATCAAACACTAAAAAAAAATATTTAAAATTAATATTAAAATACTAAGATTTGAATTTCAACTAAAATTTTCCTTTGCCCCTTTTAACAAACAAAAACACAAACAACTCTAACTAAATCATCCTATATAGGACCTACCAAAACCACACAGCCTACACACACTTAGATTTGCTTGTTAGGACACGACTTCTAGTTTTAGGTTAGGCCGGTGTTTTCTTTACTTCTTATCTTTATGTTATGACGCTCTGCATGTGACCTGTGTGCTGGTTATTTTTGCTACATGTTGTATGTGATATTTTTTCTGCTTTTTTCTTTTCTGCACTGTTGTTATGAGTGTTAGAATACCCATAGATTAGACACGCTTTTTTATACTAATGCTGTCTTCCTACAGGTGGTCGTGCTTACACAGCGCTAAATGGGGCTAAAATTAATAATAATAAATGTATAACTGCTTTAGGTACTTGCTTCAGCTGCTTAGCCCCCAATAATTAGAGCACGACCAAGTAATTGATTTGAACACTTTTCATTTACATATATAACTGCTTGGATGAATTTTTTTTTATTATAATTGCTTAGGATAACCCCTGCAGGAGAGTCTAGATTTTTCCCTTTTCAGTAATGTAATGTATTCGATAGTGATTGTTGTGAAGATCTAAAAATAAGATATTTTTAAAGAGATAGGAATTCAAAGGGAAAAGTAAACCCCTACGGAGGGTTTTCTTTTTCATTTGGATATCCTTTTGGAGCATTCCCTATGAGGAGTTCAAAGGGAAAAGTAAACCCCTACAGGGGGTTTCCTTTTTCATTTGGGCATCCTTTTGGAGCGTTCACTACAAGGAGCCCGAAGGACTGAAGATGATCTAAAGACGAATCGAGGAAGGGAAGACGAAGACTGAAGATGTAAAATGCCTTATTTTAAGATTTGCGTCGTTCCCGGGTCATTGTCGGTGGAGCCCGGCCACCCTTACTTTTCTATACTCTGTGATGTAATATTGTATGTCACTTTCCATGGACACTCTTTTTCGTGAGCTTTTTGTTGTTTTGTTGATTGTTTTGTTTACTTTGATTGTGCAGTAGAACCAGCATGCTTTTCATAGGTTTCATTCTTGCATGTATTTGTGCCTGATTCGCTAGGCTCTTTTAGGATAAAATTATTCTACTTGTAATTATTGAATAAAATTTTAAGAATTAACTCACATAGAAACATAATGATTTTAGGGAATAGCCAGAATCGTCCGGGGTGGCATACATGCATTCTCTCTTCTTTTAGACAATTTCACCACCTGCGGGTAGAGTCCGGATAATCTGGCCTATGAGGATGAAGTGTTGGACCTGGAGAAGTTTAGTTATTCTTAAAAATTATTTTTATAAGCCTTTTTAAAATTTCATACATCCCTGATTTGGAGACTTTTAACCAGCATAAGTTGCATTAGCGACTAATTAAAAATTAAAACTTAATTACATTAGTTTAGGTGCATAATATCATTCATAAGTGTGGGATCAATTAGAAATTAATCTAGTTGTCGATCCCAAATTCTAATGTCTAAACTACCCTCCTATCTTTCATATGGACTGGACAACATGGATTTTATACGATTTGGTGGTTTTAGCAGGTTTCCTCTTTCAGGTGAGGAGTAAATCCTGGATTGCACTAGTTAGGTCATATATGTTAGTATCATATGTACGATACTACATCTTTTATAGATTTAGGGTCCAAAGGTGAGTGGTACGAGTGAATCAGTATACACTTTATTGGTGGGTAAGCTTTCCTTTCTTCTGAAAGCTATAAATCTTATCCATCCGCGTCATGCAGATGACGCCACCTCCCTCTTTCTCTCATGCATATCTGAGATGCGTTGTCCTTGTTGGATCTAGTAATTAGGATGTTAAGCCTAACTAAATGTCCCAAGGCTAACCAAGAGGGGGGGTGAATTGTTAATTTAAAAATTATATTTCTACTCTTGGATTTTTAGAAAACCTTTTTAATTATTAATGCAAGTTAAATTTAAAGTTTAAAAAATAAACTTTTCAACCAGAGTAAACAACTTGCAATGAAATTAAATGCGGAAGAAAAATAAGAAAGAACACACCAGATTTATAGTGGTTCGGTCAAACCTTGACCTACGTCCACTCCCCGGAGGCACCCTCCGAGTATTGCACTAATACCACAAAGTGACTCTCCTTTTGCCCCCACAGCAAGGCCTGTACAAAATCACTTTCACCTTCCCCGGTGCGGCGGAGTAGCCGGGTTCTTTGACACCAAAGAGATCTTCTTCTCGCCAAAACTTCCCTCAAGACGACCCTTGAATCCGATGGTACTGAAGTGTAAGTTCGCCGGAGCAACCGTGTGAATATCCCCTTCACACTCCCTTGAAATCCCCTCCAAGGATCTTCTCCCTCTCAAACTCCACCATTTCCTCTCTCCCTTTCAAGTTCTCTCTTCTAGTTTTCTCCCAAAGAACGAAGACACAATGACTGTCAAAGAAACACTTTGTCGTCCTTTTACACTCTCCAAGTATCGGCAGAGAACCGGACCAATGTTGTTGAACTTCACTTGAGAGCCTTCAAAGGAGATGGGAAGAAACAAAGAGATCTTCTTCTTCAAGTAACCTTGTGAATCCCTCACAAACCCCTCACTTGATCTCTCACTCTTCACTCTTACAATCTCTCCCAAACTCTCACACTCAATGACCCCTCTCAAGAGAAAACAACTTCAAAGGCACTTGTAATAGTTTCTAGGACTCCTTATATAGAAAGGACATGAAAAACCGCTCAAAAAATGGCTAAAAACATGTTTTTCTGCACACCGGATCGTCCTGTACGAACCATTTGTTCATCTGTATGAACCAATTTCGTCCTGGACGAAATTGGTTCGTCCCAGGATAAAAAATTTCATCCGGTACGAACAGTTATATCAAAAGTTGGTTCCGAAAACTGCAGAACATTGCCAGAAACTGCCATAGTCGGTTCCCATCGTCTTAGACGAACTGGACTTCGTATGGACAAAAATTTTACAGAGAACCCATCGTCCTGGGATGAAAAATGATTTCGTTTGGACGATCAGTCCTTAGAAAAATTTTTCAGTTCAGTTCCTGTCCGTTCTATTGCTCTTACAAGGAGATAACTGATCTGATCGTCCCGTACGAACAATGTTTATCCCGTACGATCAGTACAAAAACTTTTTCAAGATCTCCTTTAAGTGTGTGTATATTTATTCACTCAATTATAATCACTCACTCTCAAATTTAATTCAAATAAAAAGTACAAGCTTCAAATTCACAGAGTATCTCATGCAGAATCTGATTTGAAGTCTTCGTAGTCTGGGGTTCGATTTTCCTGAAATATTAGTACACACAAGAGCAAAAACAAATCTTCCAAAAAATGTTAGGAGATAACAACACATAAAACAATAATATTTGGAATCATCAAAACTATACAAGTTGCAATAATGTAAAATATGTAAATAGCAACTTTCCTAACAATCTCCCCCTTTTTGATGATGGCAAAATAATTATTGTTTGTATAATTTGAAATTCTAAGAATCTCCTAAACTCTCCCTGAATTAATGAACATATGAAAATAAGGAGGCATTAAAATTATTTTTGTTTTTAAAATTTTTAGAAATACAAAATAAAGAAAACAAACACACATACACTAAACAAAATAAACACACAACGATACAAATACACAAGACACAACAAACAATTTATCCCCCTTTTTGATAACATCAAAAAGTGAAGAAGAAAAAGACTAGAAATGTAAGCAGACATATGAAAATCATTTAAAAATTTAACCTTTAAAGTGTTTGACATAAGTTATACAAATAAATTTAAAACATTAGCCAAATCATAAAATTCATATAATTTAAGAAGAGATATAACATAGAAACTAAAAAGAATTAATCATCACATGAGTATATTTAGACATTTAAGATAGAGAAAATCATTGTAAAAATGATGATATAAAAATTTTATATTTCATATTTCAATATGTAATATAAATGTACATAAGATCAATTTTGAATTAAGAGATTAAAAAATTAAGGAAAGAAATAACTACCACATGTGGTGCTTTGCGCATCTTTTTCAAATTTTGTGGCACATTTTTGTGCATCTTTTCACTTGTTGGGCTTATTTTGTGCCTATTTTTCACATTGCAAATCTTTGCACATTTCTTTTGATTTTTTGTACATTTGTATAATTTTCAAGAGTAATTATATTCTTTCCAAAATTAATAATCTAAAATTTCAAATCTTTCTAAGTGCATAAATATTAATTGATAAGTGAAATACAAAATAAGAAAACGTCACAATTGCAATAATAATATTAAAATTAATGTAGTCTAAATAAGAGACATGAAATTGACAATCTTAATAATATCAAGTTATAAACACAACTTAAATTTAGAAAATTAGATTTTCTAATGAATTAAATTTTATGTTGCAGTTCAAAGTATAGCACTTGTAAGATAAAAAATTTAAGGGTTTTTCATATAGGTTAACGAATATTTCAAACATAGAACAAAAACACTTAAACATAAAAAAGAAATCTAAAGTAATAAAAGAATAGAAAAACACTAAACAAAATACAAGTACATAAACTATAAAAATCTTCATATCACATTCCAAATGTCTCACAACAAGAAACATGGAATCCGATATGAAAATATCTCAAAATCATACAAAACACACAAAAAATAAAAATAGAAAAACACATAAAACAAACAAAAATAAAAACACAACTAATAAAAAAACATACACACAAAAACACATAAACAATGGGTTTAAACATCATTTTGCTCCTGGTCTGATGATTCAGAAGCTAGATCTGCCCAAGAGATTTTTTTCTTTTCATTATTTTTCCATTTTATAATTTGCTTAGCTTTGCCCTTTTCTTTAGTAGGAAGAGTTCTCAAATTAGGGCACTGACTTTTTAGATGTCCAAATTTCCTACATCCAAAGCAAATAATACTTGAAGAAATTTGAACATTCTTACCATTTTTACCTTTATTCCACTTTTGTTGATGCTTATGCTTGTGTTTTAGTGGACTTTTCAATTTGCTTGTTAAGTCATCGCTTTCCTCACCAACTAAGCAACTTTTCTCCATGTCTTCCGCTTTTAGCATTATTGTTTCACCTGCATCCAAAAGTCTTTGACCCAAATATTGCTCGTAGGCAATGAGTGAGCCAATCAAATTATCAATAGAATATTCATTCAAATTTTTTGATTCGCAAATAGTAACAACTTTGGCATCAAACTTGTCAAGTAAACAATGTAGAATTTTATTGACTATTTCAAAGTTTGAAAATTCTTTACCTAAAGCATGCAATGATGTTACAATTTGAATAAACCTAGTATACATGTCTAAGATCGTCTCATAAGGTTTCATGCTAAAGAGTTCATAGTCATGCATGAAAAAATTCAACTTAGATTGCTTCACTTCACTAGTACCTTCATATGTAATGCATAAACTGTCCCAAATTTTCTTGCCGGTAGTACATGTAGAGATTCTCATATAATCTTCCAAATTTAAAGCACAGAATAAACAATTCATACATTTAGCATTTAATTCAGCATAAATTTGTTCTACTCTACTCCATTCAGAAAAAGGTGTATCAGTTTTGATTCTATCTATAATACGTGACGGTACAGAATAACCATTTTAAATCATATGCCACATTCGATAATCTATTGATTGCAAGAAAGTAGACATTCAAATTTTCCAAAAATCAAAAGAAATATTTTCAAATAAAGGTGGTCTAACAATCGAATATCCTTCTAATGTTTTACAGTTTCTAAAATTAGCCATACTCATTTTTCAAAAAGTAGTCAAAACTTATGATTTTGAAACCTTGCTCTGATATCACTTGTTGGATCTAGTAATTAGGATGTTAAGCCTAACTAAATGTCCCAAGGCTAACCAAGAGGGGGGGTGAATTGTTAATTTAAAAATTATATTTCTACTCTTGGATTTTTAGAAAACCTTTTTAATTATTAATGCAAGTTAAATTTAAAGTTTAAAAAATAAACTTTTCAACCAGAGTAAACAACTTGCAATGAAATTAAATGCGGAAGAAAAATAAGAAAGAACACACCAGATTTATAGTGGTTCGGTCAAACCTTGACCTACGTCCACTCCCCGGAGGCACCCTCCGAGTATTGCACTAATACCACAAAGTGACTCTCCTTTTGCCCCCACAGCAAGGCGGAGAAGCCTGTACAAAATCACTTTCACCTTCCCCGGTGCGGCGGAGTAGCCGGGTTCTTTGACACCAAAGAGATCTTCTTCTCGCCAAAACTTCCCTCAAGACGACCCTTGAATCCGATGGTACTGAAGTGTAAGTTCGCCGGAGCAACCGTGTGAATATCCCCTTCACACTCCCTTGAAATCCCCTCCAAGGATCTTCTCCCTCTCAAACTCCACCCTTTCCTCTCTCCCTTTCAAGTTCTCTCTTCTAGTTTTCTCCCAAAGAACGAAGACACAATGACTGTCAAAGAAACACTTTGTCATCCTTTTACACTCTCCAAGTATCGGCAGAGAACCGGACCAATGTTGTTGAACTTCACTTGAGAGCCTTCAAAGGAGATGGGAAGAAACAAAGAGATCTTCTTCTTCAAGTAACCTTGTGAATCCCTCACAAACCCCTCACTTGATCTCTCACTCTTCACTCTTACAATCTCTCCCAAACTCTCACACTCAATGACCCCTCTCAAGAGAAAACAACTTCAAAGGCACTTGTAATAGTTTCTAGGACTCCTTATATAGAAAGGACATGAAAAACCGCTCAAAAATGGCTAAAAACATGTTTTTCTGCGCACCGGATCGTCCCGTACGAACCATTTGTTCATCTGTACGAACCAATTTTGTCCTGGACGAAATTGGTTCATCCCAGGACGAAAAATTTCATCCGGTACGAACAGTTATATCAAAAGTTGGTTCCGAAAACTGCAGAACATTGCCAGAAACTGCCATAGTCGGTTCCCATCGTCCTGGACGAACTGGACTTCATCTGGACGAAAATTTTACAGAGAACCCATCATCCTGGGATGAAAAATGATTTCGTCTGGACGATCAGTCCTTAGAAAAATTTTCCAGTTCAGTTCCTGTCCGTTCTATTGCTCTTACAATGAGATAACTGATCTGATCGTCCCGTACGAACAATGTTTATCCCGTACGATCAGTACAAAAACTTTTTCAAGATCTCTTTTAAGTGTGTGTATATTTATTCACTCAATTACAATCACTCACTCTCAAATTTAATTCAAATAAAAAGTACAAGCTTCAAATTCACAGAGTATCTCATGCTGAATCTGATTTGAAGTCTTCGTAGTCTGGGGTTCGATTTTCCTGAAATATTAGTACACACAAGAGCAAAAACAAATCTTCAAAAAATGTTAGGAGATAACAACACATAAAACAATAATATTTGGAATCATCAAAACTATACAAGTTGCAATAATGTAAAATATGCAAATAGCAACTTTCCTAACAGTCCTTCCTTTTTTCCCAGTTTTCCCTTCTTAAGACCGGCCGAATATTGACTGAACCACGTGTAATTGATTGAACTAAGTTGGGACATTCTTTCCCTTTTATTAGGAAAGCCTAGAAACCATTTTATATTAAACCTATTTGGAGAAGATAATCTAACATCCTTAATCGAGAGTTTTCCTAAGTCAAGGCTTATGATGTAATTAACTACGGGGGCTTGTGCATCTAATGGGGGGAAATCTCGTGAACTTTTGGGTTATAGATATTATTATCCATCGAGGTTGGTAGGTGAAAGCCGCTATCCTCCATAGCTAATCGTATATATAACTCAATCTGCTCTTCTATCGGTCTGCTTGTGTCGATTGTAAAGGTCTACGACCATTTTGTCCTACGGGATAGTGTGATCGTACCCTTTGCATTCGAATCACATGAGCATAATCCTTTCGGAGACCCATAGATTTCTGGCGACCACGGTGTGACAGGTTTCTCTCTCCATCTTCGGATGTTAAATTATCTTCTTTTGTGCACTCCGGGTTTAGTGCTCCTTAGTTAGGTCCTTCCTTTTCCAGCCTTTACAGGCTATTCTGTCCCTTTCCTTCTCATTCCTTCCGGTGATTTTTTATGTTTTACGCTAATTATTATTGTTTGTGTTAGTAGACATTACAAATGATGTATTCAGATTCGTCTGTTACCTTTTGTTTTGGCTCTGACTCACGGGAGACACTCCCTGAGTCCCTGCTGACGAGCCCACCGGGGGGGGGGGGTCACTTTTGAATCCTTCACTGATTCGGCGTAAGTCACTCTTGGCGGGCCGACCCCCTCCGAGGTTGCTGTATTCTCTCCCCCTCAGAGGAGAGGACGCGCAGCTATGCGACCTTTCGGACGACCAGTTGCTCGGCAGCCGGCCCGGGCACCTGCTCGTCCTGTTATTGTTCGTGCGCAGCCAGTGCGCCTGATGGTTAGGCAGCCAATGCCTAGGCCACTCCCTGTTCGTCTAGCAGTTAGGCAGCCAGCGCCTGTCGATCATGTTGTTCGTGTAGCCCCGGCCCCTCATCGCCAGCATCCAGTAGCAGTTCCTTTACCTGTTGTACTGGTAGAGGCTGCTCGTGCTCGGGTCTCCCCTCCTCCTTCCTCTTCGAGGAAGAGGGTTGCTAAGGCCGAGCTTCCTCTACCTTCTACTTGTCGGGTTTTTGTTTTCACCCGGTTTTCTCACCCTGAGACTACTGAGGAGACCACGACACCTCCTTTCAGTAATCCTTGTTCCTCCAGTACCGTCTATAGGTACTGACGTTCCGTCTTCCTCTATCTTCGATCTTGGGAGAATGGACAGGAGGAATAGGAATAGGAGATTGTATTTAGCGGCATCCGATGTAGCAGTCCAGCGGATGGCAGATTCTTTGGCTCACCAGGAGCCAGTTCAGCAGAGGATTGTTCCCTTATAGCAGGAGCCACGTCGATGTGTAGTTACCCCAGTTACTGATGTTATAGTTGCCCCTGAGATCGACGCAGTTCAGGGAGGATACTTCTCCCCACTTGTACATAGTGGTGATGAGGAGGATGTCATTCGTATTGCGGCAGTCCATCTTGTCCCCACTACTCTTCATCGCGCTTGAGTCCCTAGAGATACTGTTGCTAGGACCCTCACCCAGAGAATCCAAAGCATCATTCGTTCAGCGTGCGGTAGGGGGAGTGTAAGTGAGGAGAGGTTACTCTATCAGATCTCTCAGGCACATGCCCAGTTACAAAGGCAGTCAGTCAGACAGAGTTACCGGTGGCAGAGAGGACAGCCACTACAGACCAGAGTAGTTCCCACTGGTAGACCTCAAACAGGTGTTCCTACTGTCGGACGATGCCCCCGCCGTCACGGGCGTCGCCCATATTTAGCACCTGACCGACCTCAGCTTGGGTCTGCCATTGTTACCCCCTCCACTCAGTCAGATGTTCCTACCGGGTCCCGTCGCAGTAGATGGATTTGAAGACGTCAGCAGGTAGAGTAACCTGTTGAGATAGAGCAGACCATTGGGACGATTTATCGAGTTGACACAGCTCTTTCAGTGCCAGCAATAGTTCAGATGGATATTGATGCAGTAAATGTTAAGGATAGTGCTCCGGCTCGAGTAGAGCCCATTTCTATTTCCAGTCTCCTTAGGATTTCTTTTCCTATGGGTTCGTACATAGATGCCCTTTGTCAGACCCTCTCCGATAATGACTTGCTTAGAGAGGAGTTAGATAAATACATCACTGTTCACCAAATTTGTATTGTCACTAGATGAGGCACGTCAGATGATCAATGTGACCAATATGATGATTTAAAGGAGCAAGGGGAGGCCGATGTACCTTCCACCTCAACACAGGGTGGACCCTCGATCAGTAGACACGGATGTTATAGTCTTGCAGTTACAGACTAAGATGAAGGAGATGGCCAGAGCCATGGTGGCGATGACCACCCAGTTGACGGTGTTGGGGGCTACACCCCATGTCATGGATGTAGGTACTCCCAATACATCTAGAGATGAGCCAGCAACACCACAGTCGCTAGTCCTGGAGCCTGTTAGAGTTGATAGAGTTCAGAGGACAGTTCTGACGTCTCCCCCAACAGTACAGTTGAGTGTGCCAGTCTAGAGTCAGTCGGTTCAATTGTCACCAGTTCAGATTCAGGATATGATTGCATAAAGGGTTGATCAGGCTATCGCTTCTAGAAAGTCTGGAGATTCAGTTAGTAGAGGTCGTCCCTACCCGGTAGAGTACGAGCAGGAGCCTTACCCCGCTGGTTTTATTCCTCCCCATTTTCGAGTTTTTGATGGGTTTGGGAACCCAAGATAACATGTGGCTCAATATCAGGCCATATGTTGCAACATTGGAGGAAATGATGATTTGATGCTGAGATTATTTGTTAGTAGTTTAGGGGGAGATGCATTTGAGTGGTATGCTGATATCCCTAATGATTCAGTTCGTACCTTCGCTGAAATGGAGCAGTTATTTGTGCAGAGATTCATTAGTACAGAGCATAGAGTGCCTGTTGGTGAGTTGGTAGTGACCAGAAAGCGCCCCCACGAGTCTCTACCTAACTATATAATTAGGTGGAGAAACCTTAGTCTTCAGTGTGAATCTCAACTGCAAGAGTAGCACATAGTTGAGATTCTATTGAAGAACATTGATGGTCATATCGCTCCGTACCTGAAGGGTTTCAGCATTCAAATCTTTTAGAAGTTGTTAACCAAAGTCACTAGCTTGCAGGACAGCATAACTAGTGCAGTCCCTCCTAAGGTTGAGAGTCAACCCCCACGTTTGGAGTTTTCTGGGGCACCACCTCCTAGGAAGGGGGAGATGCATAGTACTTATGATGCTCACGATAGGGGCAAGAGGCCCATGGTTAGTTCAGTACCACAACTTTCACCACCACCACGACCTCAGTTTCAGCCCCGACCTCTGTTCCTACCGCCGACACAACCGCCAGGGCAGTTTCAATTTTAGCCTCATACACAACAGTAGTTTAGGCGCCCTCAGAGGACTCCGGAGATTCAGCAGTCTCTACAGGAGAAGCTTAGCAAGGAATATCCCTTCAAAAGGGAAAGTGTGCAGAAGATATTTAAATTCCTTGTTAAGAAAAATATTCTAGTATTCCCAGTTAACAATAAGACAAATGAAGAGGGGCAAACAGAACATCCTTTGTATTGTCCATTTCATAGGCATATTGGTCATGTCCTTGAAGATTACTTTGTGTTCAAAGATAGAGTGGAGAGCCTTATGGCTAGGGGTGAGATTCACTTGCAGGATAGTGATTTGGTGCATCCTCGAGGTAAGGTTGCTCAGATAGTTCAGATGATTATTAGCTCCAGTCAGTGTGACAGTCAGTGTGGTGTTCAGAGTAGTGACAGTAGAGCACCTCTTAGTTCTAGGGAGGAGTGGCAGCTTGCACTCTCTCGCAAGACAAGGGGTATGATCAGACGGGCAGTTCAGAGTTCAGAGGCAGTTAGAGGAGGCCCCCATAGGCCAAGTCGACAGTTGTCAGCCCAGTTTCTTTGCCAATTTCTTTCTCTTCTTCTGTTGTAGTGTCTACTAAGCATATTTCTTCTACTTCTACTTGTACTAGAAAGATGTATGAAAGAGAAAAATTTATTATAACTTCTGAGGGGAAGACAGGATCTCTCCCAGCACTTACGCTGAAGGATTTTGTTCTCCCTTCAACTGATGATGAATTAATGGAAGATAATGATTCTGTCTACTTTTGGTGTCTTGCTCCTTCTAGTTCTACTTTTTATAGCACTTGTTCTTCTTCTATTTTATTTATTTCTGAAAATGATGATGATCTTTCTTATGGATAAGAATTTGAATGTGAGGAAGAGCCTGTGTTTGCTATTCCTGAAGGAGGTTGTTACATGGATTCGAAAGATAAATCCGAGAACACTCCTCAATCACTTTTTATTGAGCCAACACAAGCCATGTCACCTGAACCAAATGAGTCCTCTATTTAGTCTGACTCAAAACGAGAAATATAATTACATTCAGGTAAGGTTCTTCCACCTAAAATGGCTAAAAATAATAAAGAAAAAGATAGAAATATCATTACTTAATAGGATGATCCTATCTCTCCTCCCCAAGCACAGGCTAAGGAGAATGGAAAGGGTCCTCAGTTGGATGTTGATTACAATGTGTTGGCTCATTTGAGAAAGATCTCTTCCCTTCTTAGTGTTTATGATGCACTCATGATGTCTTTTGACTTGAGAGAGACTTTGGTGAAAGCTTTTCTTGAACCAGAATCTTATCAAGCATTCTTTGCTACTGAGTCAGATAAGGATGCATGCTATTTGAGAGAGATGCCATATATTATCTTTTCAGATCAGGATCTTCTTTTAGGAATTCCTAATCACAACTTTCCTTTGTATGTCACCACTGAAGTTAATGGTTTTGAGTTGAACAAGGTCCTCATTGACCAAGGAGCTTCAGTTAATATCCTTAATCATGCCACCCTGTAGAGTCTCTCCCTTGGTCACTTAAAGCTCACTTCAGATAAGATTATGCTGAAGGGTTTTAATGATCAAGGTCAGCGAGCTCTAGGTTCCATCACTTTGCCTTTGCGTTTTGGAGATCTTTTAACTGAGGCAAAGTTTCATATTATTAAGGCAGATACCTCATACAAGACTCTCTTAGGAAGGTCTTGGATTCATGAATATGGAATGGTGCCCTCTACACTGCACCAGTGCATGAAATATATGAGGAACGATATAGAGTTTTCCATCCTTGAAGATACTCAATCTTTTGTCGTGCATGAGGTCTCTATTTATGATAATGCCGAGCATTACATGCCTCAGAAAGCTCGTAGACCTCCCACTGCCCAGTCACCAGTGATACCTACTAGCGTTGTACAGGGTCCATGACAGGTTGGGATTGGAGCAGATATTTCCACTGCAAACCTTGATGAATCTTTACGGTTTGTAGTCAGGCGCGATATTCCCCCTAGTAGAGGTAGGGGATTACGTGGTAGAGGTAGAGGTAGAGAGTCAGTTCGCCCTTCGAGGAACTTTGATACTCGAATCTCTCATTCTTCGCACTTGTACACTTTCCATTTGACTGTTGAGTCTGACTCTGATGATAAGATGATTGATGTTCCGCATCATTCAGTTCCTTTGCCTGCCTTTAGTGTTGATCACAATTCCTATCTCACATTCCATAGGAGTTTGATACTTTAGGGTGGTTTAGTTGTTGATAGTGATTCAGACGACGACGGAGATGTCGGATGTCAGACTACTAGCTAATAATTCCTTTCTCGCCAGATGTACAGGATGAGAATTGAGGAATCTCCTCCTAAACCTTCCCCTACACCTTTCGCTAGTGTTCATGGTGCATTACCCTTAGATAGGCGCTCTGTACAAGAGCTGCACACTCTTTATGTGCCACCACAATCTGCTTGACATGCATCGTTGTTTCATAGTGTAGGTGTCCCACATATTACTAACATACAGGATCCTGTGGAATCCACTGTGGATGATGAGATCATACAAGTTCCCCGGTATGTTTTCCCTATTGTGGATAACTTTGTTGAGCGAGGCATTGTCCCTTCGATGTGGTCAGGTAGACAAGCTCAACAGCAGGCCCGTATTTGGCGAACTGATTTCCCTCGAACTGGGCAAGGTATAGGCTATTCTCAAGAGAATCAGTCCCCTTTCTCCAACATTCGGGTTGTCTCTCATTCCTACCGGCTGTTTCCATTTCTGATGATGAAAACCCGGAGGAGAATGAGAACAGGGTCCTTGAAGCTCCACATGAATTCGAAGATGGCGCTAGTTCTATCATGGATGAATTGTGTGAGATTAATTTGGGCACTGAATCGGATCCTCGGCCTATCTTTCATAGTGCTTTGATATCCAAATCAGAGGCTCGAGGGTATGTTGCACTCATTTCTGAGTTTAAAGATTGATTTGCCTGGAACTATACAGAGATGCCCGGTTTAGATCCAGAAGTAGCAGTCCATAAGTTAGCTATTAGTCCTGATGCAGTCCCTGTTAAGCAGTCACCTCGTCGAATGAGGTTAGAGATTGAACAACAGGTGATCGCCGAGACTAAGAAGCTTATAGAAGCTGGTTTCATTCGTGAAGAGAAATATCCCACTTGGCTTGCTAATATTATTCCAGCCTGAAAGAAGAGTGGTCAGATCCGTGTTTGTATAGACTTTCATGATTTAAACGAAGCATGTCATAAGGATGACTTTCCTCTTCACATTCCCAAACTCATGGTTGATATTGCTTCGTCTCATAGCATTTTCTCCTTCATGAATGGTTCATCTGGTTATAATCAGATTAAGATGGCCCCTGAAGATGAGAAATTCACTGGCTTTCGCACCCCTAGCGGTGTGTTCTGTTACAAGGTGATACCCTTCGGCCTCAAGAATGCTGGGGCCACCTATCAGCGTGCCATGACAGTCATTTTTGAAGAGCTGATTCATGAGCAGGTTGAGTACTATGTGGATGATTTAGTGATCAAAAGTAAGCTCCGTAGTGATCACCTCCGAGACCTATGAATCATTTTTTAGCGCTTAAGAAAGCATGATTTGAAGATGAATCCCTTAAAGTGCACATTCGGTGTCACTACGGGGAAGTTTCTTGGTTTCATTGTTCGCTACCGTGGAATTGAGATTGATCCATCCATGATCAATGCCATAGTGGACTTGAAATCCCCTAAAAGTCTCACCCAGCTGAGGTCTTTTCAGGGTAAGCTTGCTTTCTTGCGGAGATTTATCTCCAATCTTGCCAGTAGATTCCATCCTTTTGCTGCTCTAGCAAAGAAGGATGCCCGCTTTCATTGGGATAAGAACTTTCATGAGGCTTTTGAGAGTATAAGGCGCTACCTGATGAGTCCCCCAGTGTTAGCTGCACCCATCCCTGGTAGACTGTTAATCATTTACACTACTGCCTTGGATGGGTCACTTAGTGCACTTTTAGCTCA